>LJPK01000606.1:0-211545 GCA_001430945.1 Amauroascus niger
GGGGGGGGCTGTTTTCTTACCTGGTCCAGGCAGGTTTGAAGCTGGGTGAGAATGTCTGCCATTGTGCTCACTATGGGCCGCCAGCGTCCCCAAGAATGAAAATCCCGCTTGAGATAGAATTGATGACCGCGATGGACGGTTTGCAAGAGCTTGAGGTTTAGTTAACTAGTTATCTAAAGATGAGATTCCTGGGGAAGCTCTGGCGGATCGCGTCAAAAAGATCGAAACTGAGAAGAAACCGCGAACTGACTGATGACCTTGCTGAATCAGCAGTTGATCTCAACCCAGCATCTCCTTTCTCTCTTTCACTCTCCCTCTTTCTTCTTCTCTTTCTCACGCACATACGGAGTAGTTTACACACTATCACGATTCACTTTCTCTCATTGAGCGAAAGGCAAGGTATGATGATGCCTTATCGGCAAGGCAGCTTGCAGGCAACTCGTATAGCAGCGCCCTAGTCAGTAACCCGACATCATGTCCAATCGCGCATTCCGCGCCCCTATCCGTCTCCTCTCGCTCTTCTTCACTTCCATTCTTTTATATTACTGTCTACGGTCGTTCTTCACCTCGGAAAAACCAGACATAGCTTCGTACGTCTTGCAGTCAGACGCGCCCTCGAAGCAGCTTGTCGTGGCAAGTTTAAAGTCAGATAATACATCGTGGCTGGGAGAGTATTTACCAGACTGGCATGCAAATATCTATCTCGCGGATGATCCGAACGCCAAGCTGGGAGTGCCAATGAATAAGGGGAGGGAATCTATGGTGTATTTGACGTGAGAAGCTCTTTGGAGTTTTTACCCCCTCATTGTCTTTCCATTTCTAGCTTTGCGATTTACTAGTCACTGGAAAGGGTGCCCTCTGAATTGTTGCTGATTTGGAAGGCGATGACATATATAGATATATCATAGAGCATTATAACCATCTTCCAGACTATATGGTTTTTATACATGGGCTGCGGTATCAGTGGCACAATGATGACCCAATATATGGTAACCCAAATCATCGAATCAATCCTGGTCAATCGTTGTCTTCATTGTTTTCGTACTTGTATACTGAATTGATACCATAGATGGAGCACAGATCATTCGCAGTCTAAACCTTCCGTACGTCAAGAGCGTAGGGTATGCGCCTCTTCGATGCACCTGGGTTCCCGGTTGCCCAGTCGAGCTGCACCCCCTGAACCCAAGTGAGAAAGGCCCGCCGGTACGCACAGCCGCCGAACGCTCTTATGCATCTGCGTTTAAAGCCCTGCTGCCAGACATAGCTGTCCCAGATGAAGTCGGGGCAACATGCTCATCACAATTCGCAGTCACTCGAGAGCGAGTGAGAGAGCGACGGAAATCAGATTATAAGCGGATGCGACGGTGGCTCCTAGAGACAGATCTTGAAGACGCGGTCAGTGGTAGGATCATGGAATATGCGTGGCACAGTACGTTTCGTTATCGCTGCCTTTCTCAATATTTGCTGGTTAACATCTTCCCAAAAAGTAATCATGGGAATGCCGCCGGTCTATTGTCCTCCAGCTGGAGAATGCTACTGTATCACATTCGGAATCTGCAAACTCAACTGCAGTGCGGCACGATGCGATAAACGATACGTCCATCCAATATACGCCAAAATCCCCGATGGTTGGCCTGAGAAAGGGGGCGGCGAGAACGGGTGGCCAGTCCCTGGCTGGAATGAGTGATAGTGTGAATGATATCCGATTGTAGTCTCGCAGAAGGTTCCTCTCGGAATGGTGTATCGAGGACGACATCGCATAACCCTTGAGCGAGCACTATCCGAAACCGTTGCTATCTCCGCAAATGACAAGCCACAATGTCGCAATCAAGTAGCCGCTGCACATATGGAAAAATGGAGGATTCCGATTATACCAGCGACAGTGGACCAACCTGAGAAGCCAGAAATGGAGGGCGGTTCGAAGGCAATAGCATCGTAGTAAAACTACCTTCTAGTTTCAAAGATATGGGCCCATGTATTCACGGGCACTTCACCCTGGGCATTAGCATATGGCCTCTTTGCTTTTGATTTCCTCTCCATCCCAGGTTAATATGATCTTCTGCTTCATCTCGTCTTTCTCGGAACCCAC
Organism: Amauroascus niger; assembly: GCA_001430945.1. NCBI lineage: Eukaryota > Fungi > Ascomycota > Eurotiomycetes > Onygenales > Onygenaceae > Amauroascus > Amauroascus niger. The sequence continues at coordinate 2,090 of LJPK01000606.1, forward strand.
CAGGTGCCTAATCTGCACCCCCAACCCTTCCAACCCCACCTCGCTCGCCCGCCCATTCCACAGGGCCTGCCTGATCGCACCATCCTCCGCATCCGCGAGAATCCACATCAGGGGAAACCTACTCTTCGCCAAAGCGTCTCGGACCCCCTTCGTCGCCTCCCGCGGACTGACCAAGAGCCCTATTATCCCGTCTCCCCGCCAGCCCACGGGCGCGCCCGCAAACGTCCCTTCCAGCTCCCGGATCAGATTGGGGCCTAGTTTGTTCCGGAACGCCTTGCATTGGACGATGACGCGGAGGGGATGGGGGTGGGAGGGTAGGTGCCATGTGCCGACGAGGTCGATGCCGGAGTCGGCGCGGCCGCCGATGCGCGTGAGATCGAGGGAGTAGGCGTGCAGGGAGTGCAGGACGGTGTATTCGTAGTGCGTGCCGACGTAGGTCGTGCTGGTGGGGGAGAGCTCGGTTCGGGCTGCGTAGGCGAGGAAGGAGGTGAGATCACGGTGCTGAGAGGTTGGCGAGGGAGGAGGAACAGGAGGTGTGAAGGGGGATGATGCGTCGGCGATGGAAGAGTTCGAGCGTGGATGGGCGAGACATGCCGTCTGTCTTTGTTGAATGCTGATACGATGAGACAGCTGGGACGATCGAGAGGCGGTGGAGCGAATGTGCCGTAGAGATCTCATGTGTGGTTGATTTGATGCGTTGGTGGCGGTTCTTGTTGAGAGAAAGTCGAGAGATCTTCTTGAACTTTTTCTTAAAAAGTCTTCATGATGAAAGTCACCTCTGACGCGCACAGTAACTTACTTATCCATTAATTACGCAACAATAGATTCAGAATCTACCCTTGTCGGAATTTACGGGGTTATCAGCCATTCCTCTTCCGCAAATCAAAATAGTCGGTTAGCAGATCGTTCGCGTTGGTTGTAACTAACAGCCAACATGGACTTAAAAAAGTTGAGATATCCGCGGACAGTCGAAGATAGTCTTAAGTCCGGGCGAGGACGGGAAGAAGAAGAAGAAGTATTTAATAGCCCATAGCTACCTTGGAACGAGTTTGATAAATTCTGTGTTTTATTTTATTTTTTAACGTCGTCCTCCATACAATATCGAAAAAAAGTCCTGCTCCTTTCTTTTACTCTTTAGCAGATAATCACAGCAAAAACACACCATGTCGTCTCCAGTCTGGCTCATCACGGGCGCTTCCGCCGGCTTCGGACTGAGCTTGTGTCTGCGTGCTCTCCGCGCTGGCCACCATGTCGTGGCCTCTGTGCGCAACAAGACGAGAGCCGCGGCCGCCGTGCAGCAGATCGAGCAGGCGGGAGGCTCCGTCATCGAGATGGACATGACCGAGTCGCAGGCCAGCCTCGCAGCCAAGGTGCAGGCCATCGGTCGCATCGACTATCTGGTCAACAACGCCGGGTACTCGATCCTGGCCCCCTGCGAGGACATCAGGCAAGTAACTAAAACATTCCTACCTAGCACGCCACAACGTCTCGCCCATGCTTCACGGATAAATGAAAGGGTTCTTGAATGAGCTAACTCGCTGGGCAAACAACAGCGAGAAGGAAGCGTCCTTGCAGATGGCCACCAACTTCTTCGGCCCTCTCTACACGCTGCAGGCCGCCCTTCCGGCAATGCGGGCCCAGCGCTCCGGGACCATCGTCAACGTCTCGAGTGTCGCGGCCAGGGACCCCTTGCCCGCGTGTTCTCTCTACTCTGCTTCCAAGGCCGCGCTAGAGGGCGCATCAGAGTCCCTCGCGCGCGAAGTAGCTCCACACAATATCCGCGTGCTCATCGTCGAGCCAGGCAATTTCCGTACCAACTTCATCAACGCGGTGAGTCATTTTTCGCCTCGTACTCTGAATCTTTTTGCTGCCTGCCTCCCTCCCTCCCTACCTCCCTTCAGCACGGTACTACACCAGAGCCAAACCACCGAGAAGCTCATTTGATGTAATATATCTTTGGCTAATTTCAAAACGTTTTATCATAGCTGGCCAAGATTAGTCCAGACCCGACGATGGTAGCTCCCCACTACGCAGATCCGGTGGGCGCTGTGATCAACAGGTTCCTAAGCTTGGAAGGGAAGCAGACCGGCGACCCCGAGAAAGGTGTCGAGCGCATCTTCGAAGCAGTCACCGGTGAAGGAATGGCCGGCCATCTGGCAGGGAAGGTTCTGCGGCTGGTTATCGGGAAGGATGCGTTGGAGAGGATGAGAAACAACACCAATAAGTTCCTAACTGAGTTGGATTTGCAGGAAGAGTCCGCAAGGAGCACGGATTTTTCATAGGATTGGATAGGGCGGGGGAAAGATTGTACCTTCTGATCTCCTGTTTGACTCCTGTTAGCAAGCAGTGACTTGAGAGGGGGGGGGGATATTCTTTTGACAACCTGTAAAAAGTTGAAATAGTGTGTTTGAAAGCCTTTTTGAAAGATTCATAATAAGACCGTCCCTGTGGCAAAAAATCGGTTGATAAACCATCTGTGTGTTGTTCATAGAAAAAGAACAGCCTTGTGAAGCTCTGATACATATCATACATTATTGCTGGTGCAAGGTTTCCCAATATATCGCCCATGTCCCATAGCATCATTCTGCATCAAAGGGCCCAAATTACATGCCGACATTCTCCCACTTGCAAACCAGCACTCCCTCATGCTACCTCCCAACTGTCATCAACGTCCGCAACGTCATAGTCGACATCGTGACTAACGTCTTTTCTCATCGCCAGGAGCTCAGAATCGTCACCGCCCATTGCCGTGTCACCGTCAACTTTCTTAACGGCCGTTGAGCGTGCCGACGTCGTGATGGGCGCGTTGGCAACCCATGTCATTTCGACGTGGCCCACGCCTGGGATGTTAGACGGTCCATAGATGAGCTGCTCTGCTACATATCGATCCTTGAAGGCAACAATTTGCGAATCTGGTCGATCTGGGCTTGGCTCGATACTATCATATTCCCCGATAGTCTGCGGGAAAAAAAAAGGTTAGATGTGCTGAAAGAACACTTGTCAGAGCAACAGAGAAAAGATCACCAACATACCAAGAGATACTGTCTCAACGCCTCGTCACGATCAGTATTGAATTCCACTCCGGACACAGCAACCCTTCGAGGGCGATTGTCCAGCCGAAGAACACCGCCTCGTCCACGGAAACTTCCCCTGCCTCGAATGCCACCCCTGGCAGCAAGAGGATCATAGCCACGACCTCGCGGGGGAAACCCACCGCGACCACGATAACCACCCCAACCTCTGCCGCGCCCTCGAGCAGACTCCGCGCTATTTGGATCAAGGCCAAGACTCTGGGCTTCAGCTTCCAACGCTGCTAGTTGCGCCCGTAACTGTTTCGTCTTCTCGCTCTCCTTATCATCTCCAGGCTTTGTCATCTCGACGTCTCTTTGGGTTTCAGTTGCAACGGCCCCTTCACCGTTGCTTGCGCCTTTCATACCGAGCCGCTCCAATAGCTTCGCTTTTTCTTCCTGCTGTCTCTTTAGCAACTCCTCTTTCTGCTTTTCAAGAGCCTGCAAGGCCTCCTCCGTTTCTTTCCGTTTCTTCATTTTGTCTTCGTAAGCCTTCTGTGCCTCGGCTTGCTGCTTCTCAAATTCTTCTTGGTTGAAAAGCCTCTCTTCCGGTTGGGTGCTACCGTCCACTTCACCTCGCCCGGGCTTATACCAGTATACTTTGACAAACCGATTGTCGAAGATGACCTTTGGGCTTGACCACGCGCGCTTAGCCGATGCGTACTCATCGTATTTTACAAGCGCAAGGTGCTTGTACGGCTTCATGGTGACTTCGACAATGTTGCCAAATTCGGAAAAGAAATCTCGCACGGTTTGCTCGTTGAATTTGTCCTGGGGTATTTGCTCAACTACTATTGTCGTGATTGACTGGTCTTCGTTGGGGCCAGCGGATGAATATTCTGCGCGGCCACGTTTTTGACCGCCGAAACCTCCTCTATCAGCCCGGCCACGGCCACGACCCCATCCTCTGTCGCCTCCACGCGATGGACCAGAACCATTTGTGCCGTTGGTAGACGATGGGCGATCTATCAGAATGTTGGAGTTGGTTGGGTCATATTCTAGGTCCTATTAGTAACGAACACTATCGCGTTAATTGCAAAAGTTCCGACTCCACTTACCGCCATCTTTCGAGGGTGCAACTAGATGTTCTGGACCATGCTGGTACGGACAAGTGCTTCCCAGCACACAAAATCCCTGGGTATCGTAGTTGTTACACCGCTGCGCGACCTTGGCGGGCGGAGATCCGGTCTGACTCTGTCCCAATTGAGAGATATTTGGCATTCCAGGTAACTGTGGGAATCCCATACTTTGCAGTGCTAGCATCGCAGCCATTGGATCATTAGGATCAAACGCTGGGAATCCCGGTGGTGGTGCAGGAGGCATGCTCCCAAAACCCGCTTGCGGGTTCAGCGGAAAAGGCTGACCGGCCGGGCCAGGCCGTCGACTGTCCCAACCGCCGCCCATCCTGTCACCCCGGCCACCGCGTCTGCCTCTCATTGTCTTGTATGGTCGATCATGGCCTCGGTGCTGCAGGCTGTGTTCGTCTGAGACGTCGTTGAAACCGCGCTTTCTGCTGTTGAACCCTGGTCTGTTCTCCTGGAAGCCACTTCCGCCCTGAGAAGCGAAGGGCGCAAGCGGGGTCATTGGAAAAGGTCCGGTTTGAGACGGTGATCCGGACTGAGTAAAATGGATGGCTTGAGCGGGATTCGATAGCGCTGGTGTGGGAGTGGGTTCAGCGATGGCGGGATCCGGTTTTGGGTTGTATTTCGCAAAGATTTCTTCGACGAAACTGGCTGGATCTGCATGTATTTTAAAATATATTAGAATACTCTCTAGTCTGGCATATGAATACTTGCTTCATTCTACACTTGTCTCTCCGACCAGGGAAAGGCGGACAGGAATGCGCTCACCTTCTTTCAGAAAGTCCTTCAGTTTCTCGACCGACACCTTGCGAATCTCTTCGTCTGGCGCATCAGAGCGGATCAGGGCAAGCACGTAGTCTGCGAGGACATCTGAATCTGCGTCGGAACTGCCCAGATCATGTTAGTTTATGGATACGGACGTCCCCAGAACAAGAAGCTGTCTTGTCTCTCATATCACCACGAGTATGATGAGCCAGGCGACAACAGCAGCAAAAACAAAGCACTCACATATCCTCCAGCCTCTTGACCGCCCACACCTTGACCTCTGCCGCCTGGTCGTCTGTGAAATGCATCTTTCACTCAGGCCTCCGTTTGATGGGCGCAAGTATCTCGAAGAAGCGTCGCGACCGGGGAGTATCCAGCGTTCTTTTCTTTCTTTTCTTTTTTTCTTTTTGGTACGTGCCAGTTTTCCAGCAAGATAGAAAGCAGCACAAGCAATGCTTAAGAAGGCAGAATGAAAGCGATCCTGACTGGGATGCACAGTGCAAGGGAGAGATTCCTTTCGGGGTGTGTCTTGCGCTCTTCCTTCAGGGTTTTGTTCACAAAAAGGGAGAAAGCAAAAAAAAGGGAAAAAGAAACTTGACATCAGAAAGCCAAGACTTCCCTCGTCCCAAAAAAAACACCTTCAAAACAACTTCAACAACACAATTAACTAGTTAATTCATTCTTTTGCTTAGTGAACTGGGTAACTGTTTAACTTGACTACAAAGAAACAAGCCCGTATACTCTGCTTTGAACAAGATATTCTTCTACTGGGCAACACCGAATCCGAAATCGAACATTGGAGTCCTGATCAAAGCTGGTTTTCTGGCAAAGAGTTGTCCAGTTTCTACAAATTCCCCCACCTTGACTATTACAAGTGAACGATCCTCGGTGAGAAGTAATCATTCGGTTGGTCTTGCAGGAGGGGAATAAGCAGCATGGCAAGCCAAAACTGAATCAGAAGCTGCAAGTTAACTAAGTTATATGAACCAGTCAGTCAAAACAAAAACTCCTGAAGATGACGAAGAGACCGAGATATTCAGGCGGCCACCTCAAACTACAGCATTTGACTACAGATCAGCCCATGCATATCCAGGCTATGTGAGCTCTCATACGAGCATTTATATACACCTAAACCCGCGGCCAGAGAGGTCTAGAGCAGAGAAAAATGGATAACGGAGCCCAGTATATTGCTATAGTTACCAACAGCAGAGCCAGAGCTCCTCTGCAGAGCAACACCAACAACTAGTTACATAGCTAACTATCCAAATGGCTAGTTGATGCTGTCTGCTGGTGAAACCCACATAGAAGCCTGCAAGAAGCTGGGGGTCGACCGGAGAATACAAGAATTAAAAAGACCTGCTGGCATCCACGCAGTAGCCATCATCAACGCATCGCCCCAAATCTGAAAGAAAACATCTAGCTTGTGGTTTTAAAGGCCATGTGGGAGCTGCTCTAACTAACTATACTATGAGCAACTACATCCTCGGCATCTGACACCTAGAGAACAGAAAGCGGAGTGCCCATTGACGATTTTCATAACTGTTCAGAAGCATATAGATCAGGGAGCCTTGACAAGTCAATCTCCTCATCCCTTGCAAGTTGCAACTCTGATCAACCAAATAAGCAGTCTTAGAGCTCGTGTAAAAACCCGGTTACTTGCTTGCAAATCTGAAGATCATGGTTGTAGCCTATGTTAGAGCAAAAAGGTTGTACGGGGCTGAAAGCAACTATATAATAAATCAACAGAGCACGGATTGCAAAACTAATATTTTGACTCCCCTTGCATGGCCATCCACAATCAACAAGTGTTTATTCCCATCCATCCAGACTACTCGGTTGCCAATCTACTTTTATTCTGGCGCATCCGGCTACGGGCTAAGACGAAGGAGAAACAAAGTTTCGCTCCAGAAACTGAGGAACGGCTTGCGGGACGCCAACAAGCCTGTTGCCGTGGTTTTGATGAAGGCGGTGTTTCGACGGCAAGTCTCCCATAAATAACTAACTTGGTGGAGAATGCGTTTCGGATCGCCAGCTCGAAAGTGGAAATGGCAAGACAGTATCATCCGAAATAAGATTGTAACTATTATGGGGCAGTTGGATCCTCTTGTTCAGCCGAAGGCCTCCGAACATGAGAGATTCTTCCAGGGATCCATTCCCACTGTTCCACCCACACATTTGACTTCTCCGTCTCAGTTAGTTAATCACTGCTAGGGCCCTGTCCCTGCTTTCTTTTCCTACTTTCTTTGTCAAGCTGGATTGACGAGGACCTTTTGCATTCATCGTGCTTCATTTCTTTCTCTCATAAAACTGTACGGCCAAAAAGCTCACACAATGGCCGCCATGGTTGGTCGTCTTCACAACAAAGTCGCCGTCATCACTGGCGCTTCTGCCGGGATTGGACGGGCTATCGCCTTGCGATATGCTGCCGAGGGCGCGTACGTTGTCTGTGCGGACATCGATTCGGCGTCAAAAGGTGAATTTGCTTCCGTTCTTATCAACTTTGACATGAGGAATTTTGGAATTGCCTGAGAAACAAATGAGTACAAGCATACTGTCGCTAAGAAGAACTCACACACGGAATATAGAACCCGATGACAAGAGGCCGACTCATGAAGCTCTTAATCAAGAATATCCCCCGGGCGATAATGCATCGAAGCGCTCAGCTTTCTTCAAAACGGATGTCACTTCTGCCAGAGACGTAGAGAATTTGGTTCAAGAATGCGTAAAGACTTTTGGCAGGTTGGATATGTATGTCTCATTCATTTTCAAACCAATTCCCATCTGTACGAGGAAGAGCCACGTGGGCTTGGAAAAGCCCAGTGTATGAAAGCGTGTGCTAACATCACTGGGGGGGGACATGATAGCATTGTTAACAATGCCGGAGTTGCCAATGGGCCGAGAAACCCACCCGGCCCAATTCACACAACTCCCGAGTCATCATGGGACACAATCGTTGGAGTCAATGCCAAAGGAGTTTGGTTGGGATGCAGTAAAGACTTCCCCGTTTGGATCTATCTACCCCATACGTATTTAACTAAAACGTCCGTGCTGATCGAAATTCGCAGAATACGCCATCACGCAAATGCTCAAGCAAGAGCCTCACCCCAGCGGTGATAGAGGCTGGGTCATTAACATGGCCTCCATTCTTGGTTTCGTGGGCAGCACTGGAACCAGTCCATATTGTGCATCCAAGGGCGCCGTGGTCCAGATGACCAAATCGATAGCATTGGACTACGGACAAGACAAAATGTCAGTCCTTTCCTCTCTCTCTCACACACAAAGACTCAACCTGTGATTCTTGATTTCCTTTTCTCTTTTTTTTTTGGCATTAACAAAAAGTGATATTCATAGCCACGTCAACGGCATTGCACCGGGATACATCGAAACAGCCTTTGTCAAGTCTTTCCTCAAGCCTGACTCTCCCGACCCGAATATAAGAACGGCGTACAAAGAAATGGGCTCCAAGCATCCGTTCGGTCAACGAATGGGCAAGCCAGAGGAAATTGCCGGCGCTGCGGTGTTTCTAGCTTCTGACGACGCAAGCTTCATCACTGGCCATATACTGCCAGTGGAAGGAGGGTATCTCGCGCAGTAAGCAAGAGGCTTGGAGGAATGCAGAAGCATGGTCTTTGAAAATGGCATTCATGATTTTAACAATACAAAATCATTGAACTGTCTTCGATTAATTGAAATGAATACATCTTGAGGTTGATGCAAAAAAAGTACTTGTACTAGATGTGACCCCAAAAATAAAAAACTAACTGCTCAACATACAGATGCATCCATATACCTTGCCATCATGAAATTGTTTTTATGTGTGAAAGTGTCTGTTCAGGCACCAAATCTGGTACAAAATCATGTGCATGGAGAAGATACTATGACCAGATGAGCCCGATCCCAATCATGGACAAAGTGAACAACAAGTCCTCACAGGAAAAGGACCCAAGAATGAGGAAACGAATAACGGTTTACTGCCAAAGGATTTTGTTCATAAGTATGCAAAAAGAAAAAAAAAGACAATATGCCCATAATACCCAAACCACTTTCCATGACATTTACTCTTCAGACGAGACCACAAACAATATGCCACTTTCTTATCAAAACCCCGCGCACAGTCATCATTCATAAAATACCTGGAGGACACCCAGGAACGTTGCCAAGGAAAAGGAAAAAGAAATACGAAGTAGAAGAGAAAAAGCAAAGAGCTAGGGGGAACTAACTCGGCAGTTTAAGGCTGAAGTTGTGGCTGCGGTTCAATCAACGAGCCGGGATCTAGCCCATGTGACGGGATGGCGCTTTTCTTCTCCCGGCTCGCAGGATCCGGAAGCCAATCAAACTCCAACTCTTCATCACTATCTACCATCTCGTCCAGCATGCGGTCAATCTCATCTCCCGCTTGGTGTTCGAGTATCGCCCCTCTGAGCACACGACTACGCCCGTGGATTCCGTACATGGCATTGTTGCCACTATGTATAGATGCCATACGCTGGTCTGACGCCCGGATACTCATATCGTTTTCTGGTTCTAACGCAGAGGCAGTTGAAGCTGATTCAGATCCAAACGCTGATAAAAGCGGAGTCATATTTGCACTTCGTGGAATAGGTGGTTTATGTTGCTGTTGCGATCCCGGGTAATAGCCTGAGTTTTCGGGGCTGGACATGAATAAAAGGGTCTCAATGGCGTCTTGTTCCATGAGTGCATTTTGGGACGGTGTTCGTTGTTTGGCGAGGGGATGCATGCCGTTGGATGGGGTTGAGGAGAGCCGGGTGAAATGAGGTTGTGAAGGAGTACCGGGCATTAGAGAAGTAGACGAGCCGGTATCATTTAGAGATGAAGATGTTGATGATTGATGCGTCAATGTAGGCTTTTTATCTGGACTGAAAGCAGGGTAGGAAGAACGGGTTGACCGCGTGTCGTTTGGGTTTGGTCTTCGTCTAGGATTGTTTAAAGCCCCCGAAACGATGTCGGCGGGAGGCGCAAGCCGAGGAATCTGGGTCATATTAAGAGACATGGGCCGGCTATTCGAGTCTAACGGGTGAAGCGAAGTATTTAAAGCAAATGTATCCTTTCGGCGGGCATCCATCGCACCGTCGATCGAGTTTGTACCCAGAGGCATCGAGTGTTGCCCAGTCTCAAGCATTTTTCGGATCCTGCCTCCGTTAACGTGCCGTTGACGAGGCGAAGCTCGTTTTCCAACCTTGGGTGACTGTGTCGCTTGTTTGGGCGACTGACGACTTGCCTTGGGGGAGGTGGATAAGGAGTTCTGGCGTGAAAAAACGTATTTCCCTTCAGCGGCATTGAATTCCCAATCCCTTTCCACTTTGGCTGCCGCATATGACAGCCTGGCACAGAGCTGGGCAGACAGCTAGAGAGTCAAGGTTAAAATTTGCCAAATACCACAGGCCATTATAAGACCGGAGAAGTGTAAGAGAGAGAGTGTTTACCTCTGCGATCCGGTTGGCGTTTGGCTCGGCACTCATCATCATAGGGCCGTTGGGGAAGCAAGCCAGACATGCGAAACGGGACAGAAGAGGTTTGCACTTTGATTTTGCAGCCAGGCCCAGTTATTGCTGGCTCGCAGGATGGACAAAGTTGCCTGTTGAAGGTCTGATATCGGGTTCTGGGCGTGTGTTTTCTTCCCCGTCGTTTCCGCAGCTACAAACGCCCAACCTTAAACGCGCATGGGGAACGCGTGACGGCGGGCGCCACGTGTGCCAAGTCCGGCAACACCCACCCACCAACATTTCTCGATGTGCAAGCGCAAATCGGTAGTTGATGAACTAACTACGGAGTACATGTTGATGAACAGGAGAGAAGGACATTTCGAGTGCTGACAGCACATTCGGGCTATTCACCGGGTCTGACTGAAGACGAGAGCTTACATCTACCTTGAAAGCAAGAAAAACTAGTGATAATCACTGAATTTACTATTCTTTTTTTTTTGAATATAACTCTGACAAAAAATAGCAAAGACAGCGATACCAACAATTGAACAAATCAAAGGAAAACAGAAAAGGAAAACAAGCTGGAACAGAACAACATTGCATGAAGATTAAAATAAAAACCCCCATCCTGGGTATTTTGCTTCCCCATGCGCAGGAATATGGAGCTGAGAGGAGTGGGCGAAGTGGGTAGTCTTTAACCGAGCTCTCTTTTCTTTTTTGGAAGTCCCATACGAAAATCCAGACAACCCTGGCCGTTTTTTATCATTTCCTCGTTACCAGATGCACTCCTAGATCATCGAATCGTAAGATGTGGGCTTTTACAACTTGTCGTAATACTAGAATTTAGGTTAGCACGGTACAATGGCAAAACAATCAGAAAAAAGGGTCTACTTACGTTCTCAACACCGGGTACAATTTCCTTGATACCCTTGCGTTTACGCATCTCTTGAACGACCTGGCCAGGCTTGGTGGTTGGGTCAAGTGGAGAACCACCGGGGAGGATCTGCCAATGATCGAACACTGACTGTGGGAAGGCTTGGCCACTGGTGGCGGAGCGGAGATCGGCAGAGAAACCGAAGGATTCGTTGACTGGCAAGTAGGCCTTGACTGTGAAGAGAGGAGTTCCGGGTCTTTGTTCTTCAGCGAAGACATGGCCTCTGCGGCGGGTAAGGACACCATAGATACCACCCATAGCCTGCTCAGGTACTTGGATCTCAACCAAAAAGACGGGTTCGAGAATACCGGGGTCAGCCAAGAGAGCGGCAGCATAAACGACACGACGAGCAGTAGGAATGAGCTGGCCACCGCCACGATGGATAGCGTCAGCGTGAAGAGTGACGTCCAAGATGTTGAAGCGAACAGATCTCATTGGCTCTTCGGCAACAGGGCCCTCTCGGGAAGCCCACTGGAAGCCAGACACGACAGAGTCCTTGATTTCATTGAGGTATTGAACAGCCTTGGTCTGGTCAACAACCAAGTTAGCACCAGTCGTATCAGGACCGAAACACCAGATCTTTCGTGCATCAGTCACATCCCAGCCGAAATCATCGGCCAAGATACGGGCACGGGCCTTGAAATCGTCACGAGGGCTGATTTTGCCATCTTCGATGGCATTGGCAACCTCCTCGCCAAGTGGCTCAGCCTTCATATAGAGACGGTTATGCTTGTTCGGAGATTTGGACAGAGCAGTAATGCTGGATTCGGCACCAACAGTCTCACGGTAGGAGACGACAGGGTCGGAGACACGGAGAGGAACGCCAGCATGGTCCTCCTCAAGATCCTTCAAGCAAATTTCCAAGTGCAACTCACCAGCACCAGCGATGATGTGCTCACCGGATTCGGAAATGGAGGTGATAACACATGGGTCGGACTTGGACAAACGCTTAAGACCTTCGACGAGCTTGGGCAAGTCATTGGCGTTCTTCACTTCGACGGAGCGCCGGACGACTGGAGAGACAGAGAATTTCATGACCTTCAAGTTGTGGGCGGTTTCGCTGGTCGTGAGGGTACCGGACTTGAGCAAAAACTGATCAACACCAACCAAACCGACGATGTTACCAGCAGGGACGTCCTCAATGGGTTCAATGAAACGACCCATCATAAGAATGGTACGCTGGATAGCCTTAATGTGCAAGTCTTCCTTCTTTCCTGGAATGTAGTTGGGACCTTGGATGCGGACCTTAAGACCGGAACGGACAGTACCAGCGAAGACGCGACCGAAAGCATAGAAGCGACCCTTATCGGAGGTCGGCACCATCTTGGAGACGTAGAGCATGAGAGGAGCTTTGGCATCACAGTCGCGGATACCGATGCAAGCCTCGTCATCGGAGGGACCCTCGTACAAAGTCTCGGCACGATATTTCTGAGCAGTAACAGGAGATGGTAGATTTAGAATCATCATTTCCAGGAGAGCGTCAGCAGCTGGAAGGAACTTCTTCATGACGATCTTAAGTAGGGGTTTGCCCTCCAGTTCCCTCTCTTCGGCAGTCAACTTGATTTCAAGCTTCTCAAGAAGAACAGTAATCTCTTCCTTCTTGGAGTGGGTGACCGCATTGAAGATTTTGAAGATGGGGTCGAGGATAAACTGATTGAAAGCACGCTCGAGAGGCTTGCCTTCGTGCTCTCCGACCTTGGTCCATTTCTTGGTCTTAGGGTTGAAGTAGTTGTCGCCCTTTATCGCAATCAGAATCAACCTCGAGTCAAAGATATAATCGGGTGTGGTTCACTTACCCAGAGACGTTCCATCATCTTGTTCCTGTCTACACCAAACTTTTTGGCATACTTGGCAGCGAATTGTCTGACAGTGAAAGCCCAGCCGTGAAGACCGGAACCGAAGGCGACGGTACCTTTGTAAGGATAAACCTGGACATCACCAAGAGCTTGATCGAAATAAGTGGCAATGATGACGTTGACTGACTCGATAGTACGAGAGAAGGATTGGTAAAGATCTTCCTTTGAAACTTGAAGTTCGAGAAGAGCACGGTCCACCTTGTTGATGATACAGACAGGCTTGATACGCTCACTCAAAGCCTGACGAAGCACAGTCTCGGTCTGGACACAGACACCAGAAACGCAGTCAACGACGACAAGAGCTCCGTCAGTGACACGAAGAGCGGCAGTAACTTCGGAGGAGAAATCAACGTGACCGGGGGAGTCGATCAAGTTGATCAAGAACTCGTTACCATCGACTTTCTGGGGAATATCTTTGATGTCCTCTGGGTCTGACAGATGGGCATAAAGGGAGATAGCAGTGGATTTGATGGTGATACATCTATCCTGCTCGTCTTGACGAGTATCTGTGAAACGAGCTTCACCGGCTTTAGCAGCTGAAATGATACCGGCACGTTGAACCAACGAATCGGTCAAGGTAGACTTTCCGTGATCGACTATTTCAATGATTATTAATATGCATCGCACCCAGTACATTTGAGCAAGTCGACATACCGTGAGCAATAACGGACATGTTACGGATGTTGGCGGGACGATCCATCAATTGACGGATCTATGCAACCGATCGTCAGTACCAAAGCGTCAATTCTAATAGACATTTCATGAAGCAATCGGGGTGCTTCGCTCTTCTTGCACGTACCTCCTCGACCGTGAAGCTGTAGAGAGACCACACTGGTTAGCCAAACAATCCATCTTCGAGCAAGCAACAGCGAAAGCGAGATAAACAAAGCAAGAAATCGCTCTCCCTCGACCGCAGCAACAGAAGGCTATTAGGACACAACTTACTTGACCATCTTGACGGTGTTTTGGGATTTTCAATGCCCTAGAGGCGGGGTTAGATATCTGAAAAAAGGAAAAAAAGTAATCAACCAAAAAGTAATCAGGGACCGAGAGGATTCTCGACCCGACCGAATTCTTTGATTGAGAGAAAAGCCTTTTGACACAAGATCAGCTCGGTGCTTAAGTTCACAATGACCTGAAGCTGGAGAGCGTGTGGTGAGAAGAAAGGAGGGAGGAGGGAGGAGATGAGAGGAAGGGAAGGGAGAGAGAAAGAGGGAAGAAGCGAAGTGGGCGTTACTAATTGAGATTTTTTTTGCCGATTCTGTGCATGGCGGGGCTTGTGCGGTTTTCCGCGGCTGCCTGGCCCGTGATTGGCTGCGCTGCATTAGTAAGCATTGCTTCATTTCTTTTTGTATGCGTTACCCCGCACCTGTAGCTGCGATGTACCACCCACGGCGATTTTGGTGGTAAATCGGGCCATCCAGGTACATCGAGTGACTTGGTTGCAATGTCAACTGTTTGGGATTGTGCCTAGTTCTACACCTTGTTCAAGAGTCACAATACAGTTTCTTCGCTTCCCGACCATGAAGCTATAATATCAAAAGGGATGCGGGTTTCACGGTGTATGTATGGATGTACATACATTCTCGTATGCACGATGTTTTTTCATACGGAGTGAGTCAAAAGCGAGGGCAAAATTCGGTGAACCCAGATAGGCTCACCGCAAGATCGCGGTTTGATTTGATTAGTTTTACTGGCTAGAAGGTTTGATCAGCAAGTGATGAAACCTTGTGGCGAAGATGTCGACCTGGCTTGATCATGGTAACTCCACGATCAGGATATGAAAAAGAAGTTTGTTGCTTGTTTATTTGATATCACCGTTTTACAGATTACGGACAATGAAATCAACAACTTTTCAAAGAAAGCAAGTTCTATACTCTGTAACCGGCCCGTTCTACGCGCCCAGAATCTTTGAATAAGCATCTTCCACGTCTTTTGCCACCTCCATCAAAGTAACGATGATGATTTGGTGCGTAATATTGGGGAGTTTATCCCTATGCAACCCGATCCATTCCAATGGCGGAGTCGCTTCGCCCATATCACGCAACTGAGGTGTTTCGATCACCGGTGTCTCCAGTGCAGTGTACGAGTATCTCGACTGAGGTACGTTGACCACAGCTGTGATCTTTTCTTGGCCGCTATACCCTCCGTCTTCACCCTCAGGCCCCCCGGTGATCTGGACAGCAGCCTGGGGCAGAGGCTTACCCAGTCTATTCGCAAGCGCCCGTGAATGTGTATCCCACATGCCGCGAATGAACGCAATACGCGAATAGTTCCAACCCACGTCGACCTTGCCTTCGAAAAAGCTTTTGAATATATAATCAATCTGATTTGAGGTAGGCGCTTGCCAGGTCTCCATCGTCGCTACGAGCCGTGGTACCTTCAAGATGGTTCCGCCGCGCGAGCCAATCGCCCGGCTGACGATTTCATCAACGGAGAGTTCCTCAGGGATAACTTCAGTAAGCCGGTTAATGCTGGAGAGCGCGACACGCAGTTGGCCTAGCGTCAAACTCAAGCCACTGTGTATCTTCCCGGCTTGAATCGCAACCGAGAACTGTGCCTCAGCATCCAAAGCTTCAAACTTGAAAATCTGGTTGTCTTGAAACGTGCTTGGAAATGCACCGATTTTGATTTCTTTCAGATTCACAACGACCTTTGTTTGAAGAGAGATAGGCATTCTGAGTTCGCTAACATCACTTTTGGTTGTGGATTCCACTTGCTCGCCCGTTGAGGGTGCTATCGGAGTGGATTTGTGTCGAAGAAAGCTTTCAATCTCCTTCAAAGACGCCTCATATGCAGCTTGCTTGTCCTGGATGAGTCGCTGCAGGGCCTGAAAGAGCGCCAACCCTTGCGAAGCAGCCAAGGTTGTGCAGAACACTTGGAATCTTTCCCCTTCGAGAGTGCTCACAAGCCGATCACTGTGCGCCTTCGAGGTATCGCGAACGTTATACATCAGGAATTCGAAGCAGCTCACGTCTGCCACCAAAAATGGCTGGTACTCAAATGATACTTTTGATTGCAATCGTTTGAATCCAACGGCGGCTTGAATCAGAGGAGTATGGTAAGTTGAAACATGTCCGTCAACCCATTCGATCGATGTACGAATTTTGAATTGGGAAAGCTCCACAAACCCGCTTAACCGGCCAGCACTCTGTATACTCACGGTTTCAAATCCTACACAAAGGTTCTGTTCCCAGTCGGAATTTTTCTTTGACGAAAGCCAGAGATTTTTTATTGTAAACTCGGACTTTCCAAGCACCGGGCCCAGATCAAGTTGGACGTCTAGTTGCTCGAGTGAAATCGTCGAATTCCATGGGAATGCTTCCGCCGACGCCATCTGCTTGTATTGCTGAACGATGTATGTCTGGCCTTCGAGGGATGACGGTTTGACCTCCGTTTTGCATAGTGGCTCAGGGGGCATCCAGATTTCGTGGAATAACATAAAGTCTTGAACTTGCTTGGCATTGATTTGCAACCGCATCGGGTTGATTTTGAGGATCGCCGAGATGCCACTGTTGGAGCTGACATGCTTACTATTCATCAAAGACACAACAATGGAGTCGACATTGAAATTTGCCGTCGATTCACTGGAGTAGACATGTTTGATCGATGTCTGTAGGCTGTTGAATGCTATTAAAATGGCAAAGAACCTCCTCTGCTCTGCGGATTGCACGGTGTTCACGGTGATATAACTATCCTCAAAACGTGCAGTCGCTGCCACTCGAGCGATTGGCTGGCAACTAAGGGTGAATTCCTGTTTGCATATCCGTAAGCCTATGTTCAGCTTGCAGCGCCCGAGGATAGTTGTTGGATCGTTTGCTCCAATGGACGTGGCATGTAAACCCTTCTCTATGGCTTGGTCACGGAGAATCTCGTTAGTATCCTGGCTCGATTCCCCTACAGCCTCTTTTACACTAGCCGTAATTTCCGTGATTAGTGGCACGACCGTTGGGTGAAGGACATTGCTGGACGCAGCGACTTTGATCTCAGCATTTAGTGTTGGGTCTTTTCCTTCAGTGTGTTCAAACTGGACTTTAATGGCAACTCCTGGGGCACGCAGTGTTGCCACTGAGGCTGTGTCTTGAGAGAAATACTGGCCGTATTTGGCTCCACTTGAGCCTGAGTTTGCGTTGGATATTCGGATATCACCTTGGTTTTGCCGGCAATCCCTGCCCTTCAGACTAACCACCGCACCAGCAAAATCAGCATCCACGAGGAGAGATGTCAGTTG
This sequence comes from Amauroascus niger, assembly GCA_001430945.1. NCBI lineage: Eukaryota > Fungi > Ascomycota > Eurotiomycetes > Onygenales > Onygenaceae > Amauroascus > Amauroascus niger. The sequence goes on from LJPK01000606.1 coordinate 19,470, forward strand.
ATTGATATTGGAACCGATCGCCTTCTTTTCTCGCTCCAATGGCATATCCCTTCGCCACTGGGATTTTGCGTCTCGAAGACTCTCGCTAGCTGAGGCTAGGGATCGCTGAAGGATACTTGCAGGAAGGATAAAATCCGACGTCATCCGGATGTCCAAGGCTTTTCCTGCTGCCTGAAATGCGAGTCGACGCTCACTCCCTAGAGCCAAATATGCAACGTCAAATACTGCTTCGGGCAGCAGGGCTGAATTATGTGACCGTTTCTGTTTGTCTTCGGACAGTGGCACCATTTGTAGTTGCAAGTCCTGGATTCGCAACCGCGCTGCACTCTGTCTGCTAGTTGCTAGTTCGATCCTACGGATGGAAAAGACAAGATCTTCTGCCTCCCTTCCTTGCGGCAAGTCAAACGTTGAAACTAACCAACTTAGTTGAATGTTTGAAACGTCAACAGAGTAAATAGCGTCCAAAAGCCGTCGCTGAGCTGACGAATCATCCATAGTTATAGTAGGAACATGCGTAACCGGAGCCTTGCGTCTTGGTGTTATTCGTCGAAGCTTTCGCAAGTGCTTGATTTCTTGTGACATATCGAGCGTTTTGAGGCGTTCTCGTAAATGGGCGGCAATATCCGCCATCATAGAAGCTGTTTCAGCAGACAAATCAATTTGAAGACATTTGCTGGAAATATGAAAGTAACGTATATTTTCTCCCTTGTCATTCCTCTTCGATGTTCCCGAGAGGTGCGCGCATAGACCCAAGTTTCCGAAGGACTGTATTTGGCCTCTTTCACGCCTCCTCAGATCAAATACCACTTCAAAGAGGCTCACATCAATTTGTGGTAAGTCATTTTCAAAGTCATAGGCCTGCGTATTTTCTATGTTTATCTGAACGACACCAAAACCGAGATCCATGTCCGCAAAACAATTTTCGGAATGCAGGCTCGGGGCACTAGAATGGACATTGATTCCAGCAAGGGTTAGCCGCAGATTATATGTGAGACCTGAACTTTCAGAGTTGCGTTGTCCAGCAGCGGGATCGGATCGAGGAACAATTTGGCTGATATTTTCCTTTAGAAGCCGTACATCGTCCTGCAGATCAGAAACAAAATGCGACATTTCGGGCCCACTAATTGCACCCAATATATTCCTTATTGAGTCAGCGTCCACTTTGATATACTCAATCGTGGAGTAAATGTCTAACGCTGTCTGGCCGTTCAGGGAAGACTTGACAACACGTCCATTGATAGGAGGAATTGTCAAAGAAGAGATAATGCGTTTTTTGCCTTCTGTACCGGATTGGAGGGTATGGGTATTTCTTTTGATATCAAAATCCACCTTCAAACGAGATGGAGCTTCTGGCGCAAGAGATAACCGAACCACATCGCCAGATATCACATATGTTGTTGATGGAAGAAGCATGAGGCATAGTTGGTAATCGTCCAGGAACATAGTTATATGGAACTGATGGTTATCAGGATTGCTTTCTTTCCGTCTTGATTCCTTAGACAGACTGAGTTTCGACGTCATTTGTAGTATCTGTTTGACTTCGTCTTCCACAAAACGATCAGCAACCTGAACCAATCCAAGTGGATCCTCTGCCATATCATATCTCATGCTTCGACACTGGGCACTTCCTTTCCAATCATGGACAGTATCAGAGCCTTTACTTTTTAAAGAATGACATAGGAAAAGGTTCGGACTAAAAAGTTTCCAAGACATAAGTCCTTTCGCTCTGCTTGTGAATTCTGCAGATGTGGTCTCAGAAGAGAGAAGAATACTCGAGTGCTCTGGCTGGTCGCCATATCCTGATTGGTGACTAATTGAACATTTGAGCGCATCTCCCACCAAAGCTATCCTCAAATTGATGCCATCGAGAACTGCAGAAGCACTGTCCGCCACCAGAAGAATCTGGAAATCCCGAATGTTATCCTTGTCGCTTGTCTCGTTTAGCGTTGCAATATCGCCACTAGGTCCCGAAAAGGCTCGTGAAATGGTGTCCAGATTTTTCTGAAATAGCTCAACAAGTTCCCATTTCAACTTTACTGAAGCGTTTGAACAATAGGTTTGGATGGTAACTGTTTCCTTTGGCGCTTCTCCATGGAAACCAGGCCTAGTCTGGATTATTGTCGAGAGGTTCTCAACCAGCACGAGATCTTCGTTAGGTAGCGGGTCTAAAGAGGTCCGCATTGAATGGACTAAAAGCGATATAGATTTAGGAGTAATTTCAGACAAGTTTAAGCTGCCTGGCCCAGCTGATCCCCAAATCACTTTCATCACATAACTCTTCTTAACGTGGGCGAGGTCCCAGGTCCGCCATTGATCAAAACTAGACAGAACAATTGTTTGGGAGTCCAACGGGCAGGGAATATCGTTTTCGATGCAGTTCGATATGAGTTGTTGTGACTCTTCCTCTGGTAAACATTTGAATATATTACGGAGCCTCGAAAGAATTTTCCAGGAATCATTTACTCGTAAATGCTCCTCAGCTGCCCGTAAAACATAAGATGGCCTGGTTAAAAATTGAGGGTCGGGAGTCTTAGAACCAAATCTGGTAAGTTGGTAGACTAGTGAGTGTAATCTTTTCGTTTGGAAGATGAGTGATTGTGTGAGAAACAAAGTCACTGAATTTACCAACTCATCGGTTCGCTGGAAGAAGGCTGCAAGGTGCGGAACGGACTCGCTCGGAAACAATAAGCCAATATCTTGGACTTGCACCCGCGTACGTGTTGTTTTGTCATCGATGGACCAAAATACCAAGTTTTCCACTAGAGAACGAAAAATTGTACTATTTCCAAGGCTCTCGATGCCTACTGTAGCAGCAGACAAAGATATTGAGTCGACCTTACAATGAACTGTCAGCCCAGTTCGTTTCGGTTTCACTGTATCTTTTTCTGTTTCAGTCTTTTCGCTATGCAGGACGCCCATCTTCATGACTTCAAAATCGAATTGATCCCGAGTTACCGCACTTTCCCGGTCTCCGGGACCGCTAAAATCGTTGATAAGCCTTACGTAGCATGCAGGCAACTCAAGCCTCAGATTCATAACACGCCTAGGATTTGCCAAACGTTTTGTGTGGGTTAGGATATCTGATACGACCGTGGATTGAAGTTTATCAAGCACTTCAATGGGATGAGTAGGCTGGAGATTTCCAAGCAACGTCATCATTGCAGAAACAGCTTCAGGGTGGCAAAATCCTCTCAGGCCCGATATTAGATCGATAAGCAAGTAAGTCTGGGTAACTTTAACGTTTAGCTCATCAGGAGCAAACTCAAGTTCATCATTCCCATTGGTCCCGTTCTCGTTGAAACTGCCAAACGAGGGTGACGGAGGTAGGTTGCTGAGATTGAGGTCCAGTCTATGGAAACGGAAATTGGGCGCCGTCCACAAACTAGAAAGATTTTTCTTGGAAGTGGTCTTTCTGCGGGAATGGGCTTTATCAAAAGCATTATGAGGCTCACTCTCTAGGCTAAATTGGCTTGTAGGGCGCCTTGAAAGAGCGATGTGGGAACTCGTGCCTGGTGCCAGGGAAGTACTTTGCGCTCCTACCCCTGGAGAGTGACCGATGGCTTGACGGTGAACATCATCCCCAAAGCTCTCATATCTAAACGATGGCAGGTGGCCCTTAGTAATTGAATGTTGGCTGGGGCAATCTGACGATAAACTGGAGATAGCGTCAGGAGTCAAGCCAGACATCGCCCGAATTGGTGACGGCATGAGTGGAATTGGCATAGCTGCCGTATTTTGCCGCTCCCCATTATCCTGGTCATTTAGAAGCAACCATGGAGTTCTCTGGGTACGTCGATCATGCATTGCAACATGGCGCTGTTGAAGATTCCGATTGGCCAAAAAGTCTGCTTTACGCTCTGCCATTCTCACGATGACAGAAGTATCAAAATAGGCGTAGGTTTTGACCAAGTGATGCGAGGTGTTTTCCACTAGGGATGAGTCTCGGTCAATCACGGCAAAGGTTATATCTGGAAGACTTAGATTGAGTCGCTCCGAGAATTTGGAGCCAGCCCAGTCATTGAAGTCAAGATCCAAACCGCCGCAACCAAAGAGACATGCAGTTGTGTCCAATAACACCCAGACCTTAATCGAATCAACCTTCGCTCGCAGGAATACAACATCGTGCAAGGCGATCGGATTGAGCGGTGGTAATGAGTTCTCTTCGTCGTCAATGGAATACGCAAAGGAAGTTAGTGCGGATTTCAAATGCTTCAAAAACTCGGCAGAGCATTCTCCCATGACTCGTCCAACGTTAAAATCCCAATTGCAGACGTAAGTCGGTTCAGTAGGTGGCAGTCCGAAGAGTCTGTGTCCATAAATGCCAAAACCATCTATGAAAAGTTCGGTCTTCAATATTGATTTGTCGCTCCGTAATGGTTGTAGCGAAGCCGCTAACGGGCTGAAAGACGCCTGAAGGTCCATGTAATAGTTCGTAAATCTCGCATCAGTCTCAAGGGAGGCCGCTTCAAAAACCACGCAATTAAGCTGGTCATAAAGGTTGCTGGGGAATAAGATCTTGCAGTCCTCCCCCTGAATATGCAAAATAACATCAAGATCGTTAGATTTACTGGAAGCCGTATTTGACGGAGGATTGTCTGAATTGGCCATTTCTTGGTATTCCTCTAGGGTTTTAAAATGCAGATTCTCGCCGAAGTAGTTTTCTTTCACCTTCATTAAGGTGTCCACGACAAACCCGTAAGGATATAGCTTTGCTGAAGCACCGGATAGGTTGAGAGTCAGAACATCCGTCAATGCCGAGGAGGTAAGACTGTTAAACGCGTAGTTACCACTGATCTCAAGGGTATCCAGAGATGCAACACATGGGTGTTCTAAAAATGAACGGTGAGTATCCCAAAGAGGAACCGAGAGTTCCATCGTAACATTTGTAAAGCCCAAATCAAATGGGATGGCATTGCGTTGTGGTCTATAGTTGACCATCGGGATGCATATGTTGCAGACCAATAATTCTGATTTGACAATAAGAAACGAGTTGTCGTCAGTGTCGGTGGGATTGTCGATTATATTCGAGTCATTGACATTCAAGAAGAGTTTGACGCCCGAGAATGAGAGACGAATGTTATATATGAAAGGAACAAACGTGTAAAATTCCGGGAAAGGACCTGAGGTCCAGTCATTAACAAGATCAGTGAATAGAAATACATGATCTCGTATTAAGAATAGGTCCAAGTTGTCACCATCGATGGTAAATGACCAAGTATGCGAGGTATTCCACTCCAAGGGATTGGATAAGTCACAAAGGATCTTTTGGCGGCCGGAATGCCACAAGACGCCATGGTTCACGCTCGACGTCAATTTGCTTCCTTGCAAGTCAAGAACAAGCTGATTGCAATACCCTGTTGATGATGCGAACATATCCATCTGGTAGTCTAGTTTTGATCCCGCATCTAATACCAGGGCAAGCCAGCCAAATGGTCGAATATCGGGACTATGACTCCCTTTATCAACTTCATTGCCTCGCGGATGTTTCTTTTCTTTCTGGCTTTTGAAATTTGGGTCGCCTTTCGCCCCGTTTGCCCGACCTTTCCATATCCCATCTTTAGAAGGTTCTCTGGTAGGGATGCGTAGATTTGTCTCATCGTCGAAGTCAACAGTGAAACTGAATTTGGTGCTCTGCCTCCAACTGCCAAGGTCCAAAGGAGCAGCAACTTTGGAATCACGGTAAAAGTTAGGAAAAAGGATTGCCTGGAGATGAGCGCGCTCTCTGTCTGCCCAAGGGCCATAATTTATCACTCCTCCCCTCACAGCCAAGTGCATGCCCCATTCTGGTGGCTCTGCGCCATTGATGTCATCTAGCAGCCTGCGAACAGATGATGCTGAATCAATGCGCTGTGCTGATACTTTGCCAGGGATGTCCCAATGATACCTGATCGTGATGCTAGGACAGTCTAATATTGTTGAAAACCTCCCATATTCAATAGCGTTCCAACCCTGATGTTCATTACGACTCTCTTCGTCAAGATACCTTGTAAGGCCCAGCCAGTGAGATTCCCCTGGCAAGGTATCGGACAAGTGACGGACAGATTTAGGCTGATTTAAACCTTTATGATGAACCCGGAGTGATTCTACCGACCTTTTAAAATTGGGGACGAGGTCACGGAGGCCATGCCACAGCGTTCGTTTGCGATGCTGAAAAGCCCAATGTAAATGGTGTCTTCGGTTTTGGTCGCTGAAATCGTTGTCCTCAGGCCTCGGGGATTTTGCGGCGGTTAACTGGGAGTGTTTGTAATCTGGGTTCTGTTTGAACTGCACGACGGGATGAAGCAATTCAAAGTTAAAGATTTGTTTATAGATGTCAAGCGGGCCCGAATTACCAGCATCAATTTTTCCGATTCCTTTCTCAAAGGTAGTTGTCAGGATAGATTTGGTATGTTCGTTTCCAGCAACCAGCGCTCCTTTGTGGCAGGTAATCGATACAGGAAGCAATGAGAGAAATCCAGGCAGTTTTAAACCACAGTCAGCACCATGCACAGAGTCAGACTGTGAAGAAAAACATTCATGTTGAGCTAACGGTTCATTATTGCTGTTCGATTGAGAAACATCACCCTGTTTGCTTGATTTTTCAACTTGGGAGTCTTTGACTCCCTTCGTGGATGCATCAGCCCCTTTATCCGCTGCTGCTCCGTTCTCGAAGTCGGGAACGTCTGCTGGGATCGAATTCTGGAACCCAGAAAGAATTGCGTCGTACGCCGCACTTCTGTTGTAAACAAACCATTCTAGGCCATAGAGCGTTATCTCTATACGACAAGGTAGTTTGCTTTGTGTTTTGGACTCTTCGTTTTTGCGTTGCTCATCATCAGGATATCTTCCACTCCGTCGTCGTTGGCTCGCTTCGGATTTTCGATTCGAGTCGCTACCGTCTAGGCATATCCGTTCCTGGACTAGTTCAATGTCCTGAACAAGGCGAAGCCAGTATCTCCAGGTAATATATCCCGACTGGATCAATATGGTTTCATTTTCTCCGTGGTATCGAATGCCTTTGAAGAAGATCCTGCCGCCTAAAAACGATATTTGAAGCGCATGTATATCGATATAAATACGATAGTAGTGCCATGTATACGCTCGAATGCCATAAGATAAGAGTGTTGCAAATAATCTGTTGAAATAGAAGAGGAAAAAAGGCGTCCTTCAATTTAACCGTGCCAGTTAGCTATATCCCTTATCAAGCCTCGCTATTAGTTAAGAGCGTAACTCACAGGATTCCGCAGACAATGAGTTCAACCAAGAATACCCTAGCGAAGTACCGTCAGCGTCGCCAATGTCAAGCAGCCCAAGACCGCGATTAGTTACCAGTTGAACTGAGGCACAGCTTCCAAGGGTTGAGCAGTGAGTGTGCCCTCCGCGATGTTTGGCCGGGTTGGTGATGACATTGGACCCGTGCATTTCGTGTTCTCGACAACATTATCGTGATACGTGCACCTTTCCGAGGCTCCCTTTAATTGGCATTCTCTTTTTTTTTTTTTTTTCCTCCTTCCCTCGTTTCCACACTGTTGTATGTCCAAGCGAACACGGAGATAAGTTGAGGGCGGTTTTGCGGACAGTTGAAGATGCTTTGTAGGTCTTGGCGACCCAATGACGCAGCAGCACGCGTGAGGTGGGCTTGGCAGTCAAGCTCACTTATTTATCAGACTACCTTCATGCCCCCATCGAGAGAGCTTCCCCAAATTCAAGACCCGCGGCGATTGCAACAGCTTTCGGAGACAGAGCTGCTTCCTGTTGTGCTGATATCAATCAACCATATCTAGCAGCTTGCGATAATGATATAACTAGGCCGCCACGACGTTCGCCTGCGATTCAGGCATGTTGCGGACCCGCATTCGTCTTATTCTCTCTGTATCTCGCGAATAAAATGTCTACGATGGAGTTTCGGACATTATCTGGAGGCACGGGCTCAAGCCTTGCAAAAGCTACTGTGATAGTTGCTGGAGTCGCCTCTCTGGTCGCATCTGTGCTCTCGTTTGTGTATGTTTGTTTTTTTCCCGTTGGCTTGATCAGGCATCCATTAACACGGCTTCTTCACTAGATCTATATGGCTTCAATTGTGAGAGACTTCTCGATTCGATACGGTATCAAGCTATGGAATTGACCTTTACTCGACAGCAAAAACTATAGGAAACCGCTTCTCCAAAGATACGTTGTGCGAATCCTCCTCATGTACGTCAATATCATCCGTATCACCCCCGGGCCAACGATTTCTAAACATCTTCAGGGTCCCCATATATTCGGTGTCTTCGTGGACAAGCATAATTTCATTGAAAGCTGCTTTCTGGATCGCTCCAATTCGAGACATCTATGAGGTAACATATTCCTCTCGCTTGCCCTGACTTTTGTTCTCAACTAAGATTCCAGGCATTCACTATTTATATGTTCTTCCAACTCCTTATCAATTTCCTAGGTGGTGAACGCGCCCTTATTATCATGACCCATGGCCGTCCACCAGTGCAACATACATGGCCACTCAATCAGTGCCTCCCGAAAGTCGATATTTCTGATCCTCATTCCTTCCTCGCAATCAAACGCGGTATCCTTCAGTACGTGTGGCTAAAGCCCATTCTTTCAATAGTCGCTATCATTATGAAAGCGACAGGCACGTATCAAGAAGGCTACCTTGGCCTGTCCTCTGGCTACCTCTGGACCGGAATCGTGTACAATATTAGTGTGACTGTCAGTCTCTATTCGTTAGCGCTTTTTTGGGTTTGCATGCATGACGACCTTAAGCCATTCCGACCTATCCCCAAGTTTCTTTGCGTAAAACTCGTCATTTTCGCGTCGTATTGGCAAGGATTTTTCCTATCGATTCTTCAGTGGCTGGGTGCGTTATCAAATGGACTTCCAGGCTACTCTCCGAACAACCTTGCCGCAGCAATTCAGGATAGTTTAATTTGCTTCGAAATGCCGATATTTGCAGTCTTTCATTGGTATGCTTTCTCATGGCATGACTACGCGGATCCTACAATATCGGCTGCACGAATGCCGATTAAGTATGCCACCCGGGATGCGTTTGGAATAATTGACCTCATTCAAGATACAAAGGAAACATTCCGAGGCGAGAATTACCAATACAGAAAATTCGATTCTGGCGATAACGTTATCGCACACGAAGAATCCAACTCTCGCGTAGCACGAGTAATGGATGGGATGAGGTATGAGCGAGGTGGAAAGGCTAAATATTGGATCCCGAAACCGGGAGACGTGAATAGCAGGACCCCTTTGCTACACTCCCCATCATCAAGCCGACGAGAATCTCAGCTGTGGTCGAGGAGCAACAGTAGGGGTAATATTCATCAGTCATATACGGATATCGGCGAAACGGCGCTTGATGATGAGGATGAAAGGTTGTTTACAAATGCGCGGGCGTTGGAATTTGGGGACTGGAATGTGAGTATGGCTAAAAGCAGACGATTCGAGTCTAGCAACTAATGTCACCGTCAGTACCCTGTGATCACGGCAAATGAAGTCCCAAGGGACCAATTGCTGCCGTCGCGGTCAAGGTCAACCACAGCGCCTGCGTACCAACATCCTTCTGAAGGAAGTCAAGTCAAAAAATCCTCGCGTCGACGAAGTAGGCGCGTTCAAAGTGGAACATCTCAGAGCTCTAACGTTGGCAGCAGCAGCAAGAAACCCCAGAAACCGAAAAGTAAGCGACAAGAAAGTGAATCTGGCTCGTCAAGCAAATCGCAGCCAACAAACGACCAATTAGTTGACCTAGTAGACGACGTTGAAGATGCTGAGACGGAAAGGGAGAGGGTTCTTGTTACTGGACAACTGACAACCCATTTACCTGAGACTCGATTGATGTAAGCCCAATGGGTACTGTTCGACATTCGCCCTTTGCTAATTCTTCTCCTATAGGAGCCGATCTTCTAGTGGGACATCGACTCAAAAGGCCGAACACAACGGGATGGAAGCAGGACCAGCGGGATCGACACCCGAGAACGATGATAGTGACTCGCAAGATGAAAGACGAAAGCTTTTCAGGCAAATAGGAGACGGCATGTTCGATGAAGAAAGGGATGCCTGGGGCTAGGTAGATGGTCCTGGCCGTGCAAAGTTGGGCGTCTCTCTAACTGTAAAGAAGGCTTGATAACAAAGCATCTAAATTCTGCAGCTTTATTTGGATACAATGTTCTTCTTCTTGAGAGCAGGGTGTTTTTCTTTTTTTTTTTTTTTTTTGGGACATGTGGAATTACCCTTTAAGCATTTGGGATTGATCTCGTTTTTGCTGATAATGATTCTTGTACATGGCCGGTTCTTTATTTGCCGGATTTTGATGTCTGATACCAAATTTAGCCATCATTCGATATCCTGTTTCTCCCATAACTATTTAGATCTGAGACGCAGGGAATGAGAGAGAACAAGTCAAGCAATAACGACCGCGGTTGAGACCTGCCAGCCCCAAGGTGAAACCAGGGTCAAATGGTGTCCCGGTCCATGATAGGTGCGCTCAAGCCAGCCCCTGGCGATGACACACTTGGTGAACCCAACTCTCATACACTCGCTCTCCAGGCGCTGATCCAGCCGACGTCCTTTCATTTAAACCGTGAAGGAAAACAACATCCGTGAAGGAGCGAGGTTCAACAACCCGCGGACATTCAGAGAGGTGCGAATTTCCAGCTCTAACTGGCCACTGCACTTCTGCAAGGGTTACGTTGGCCGTGCATGGTCGTCACCCGCATGAGAGCCAATCGACGGCGGCAGGCTGGACTGACGCTAAACAAAACCCACCCGACAAGTGGCCATCACCACTCATGATGCCGCATTAGTCGCCCCGTCAGAAACACTCGCAAATGGCTTCGGAAAGTTTGTTCGACGCATCAGTGAGCTCTTGGCCCCTTTGGGGTGTCGTTGTTTGAGCTCCACAATTGGCTGCTCGTGGAACGGCCTGCAAATGATGTCCAATGCCTTCTTGACCACTGTTTGTCACTGCGACCCCTCCCCACTATCGATCGGAATTGGCCCTTTTTACCAGTCATGGGCGGGCATGACCAATATCTTGGGACTTCCCAGATGCAAAACCTGGCTGACACGAAGGACCCTCGTGTAGGAGCCGCTTGAGGTTTATATCGATTGCCAGCTCCTACTTTCCTTCTTCGCATTTCTCCTTTTGGGCTCCTTTTCGGGACGCCATCTCTCTACTGTATCGAGTACTATTAGGGCTATTCTCCTGGGCTATATGGCCATGGAACGAGCCCGTTAGTTACAGAGAAAGTGTTGATGGAGTGGGTAGGTTCAGCGTTGAGGAGATGGACAGCGCCTTGCCTCTCGTGTGTTTGGGTGCAGAACGAGAGGAGTGCTCCTATTCACTGGGAGAAAAAGCCAGGTGAGTGAGTGTGTGTGTGTGTGTGTTTTTTTTGGGTATCCCCATCGAGACCTTCCTCTTCCTCTTCTTCCTCTTGCGCTTGAAGCTCATTGGCTATGTCTAGGCGTGGAGCGAGTTGTCTCAATCTACAATAACCAGCAGCCCGGGACGGTTGCGCCGATGAAGCTGGTTATCTACGACGACTTGCCCAGTCCAAATGAACCTCACCCGCCCTCATGGAGCATGTCCAAGTGGATAACCGAGGGCAGGGACCTCGCATCTAAAGTGAACAAACGACCAAGCCTGCTGAGCAAGGCATCTTTTCGAAGCAGACATCAGAAAAAGCGCAAAATAAGCGCACCTACTAATTTCCGACGAGTTCCAACTCAGACTCGTCGACGTCTATCTTTTCGCCCGTTGGAACTGAGTATATATTTCCCCGGAAATCACCTTCCAGCTTTACCCGAATTTGGTGACTTCGACCTTGATGGTCCAGTGGTCCCGCCGAAGGCAATATGGTCCCCGACCTCGCCTTATCATTGCCGCCGGTACTCCGACACCCCTTCAACCTTTAGCGTTCCTCGCAAGCCAGTTGGTTCTTCGAAGAATAGGTCGTCCATGTTGAGCGACCAGGGCACTGCCTTTAGACACAGGAGTACACTCTCTGACTCAAGGCTATCACAATCTTTGGCCTCTCCTTCAATAAAAAGAGACAACAGCCATCGGAGTGTTCTTCATCATAGATCACAAAGTTCTCCGGCTGCAAGTCCTACAACGGAACCCAGCACCGACGAGAAATTACTCTCTCCGAGTAGCGAAGATTCCTCATACTCTCCTACAACCCAATCCCTCACTCCGCCGTCACCACTATCAGACGCGGTCTTGTCAGCAACTCCTAACACACCACCTCCACGTTCTGACTCGCTTGTACACTGGCTCATGAACTCGCCATCGTCGCCAAATGCCATCCACCAGGTACCTTCTAACCGTTGCCCATCATACAACAAACGCTCCCGGCAAATCAGCAACTCTACCGTCTCAACCTTCACTACCTTCACAGCGGCATCTCGAAGAACACACTCTCTGGCAAGTTCAATGACATCGGCTGAAACCCTATATCAACCTACGTCTTTCCGAAATATTAGTGACAAGAACTACGAACTGGCTCTGGATGGTGTTTTGAAAAGTAAGATGGACAGTCCGCGCCACGAAGAGGTGTGCCCAACTATTCACGAACGTGGAAATTATCGGTTTACTCCGTCGTCGCCAAACTCCCCTAAAATGACTGGTGCGACTGATATTGGGTTGGCGTTCTAACAAATGCACGGACATGGGGGATTGGGGAGTCATTTGGAAGGACGGAAATTATTCTCAACGTTCTCTGCTGGGTTATGTCCGTTCACAATCGCCTTTGGCCGCGTTAGTGTCTACTTTTACATCCGCGAAGTGCAGATGATTCAATTTTTTTTTTCTTCTGTTTTTAAATACCCCATAATGTCTAGCTGCTCGTGGTGCATTCAATGTTGCGAAGGCCCAACAATCCTTAAAATAGTTGCTGAAAAATCGAATTAATATGTCTGCTCATAATCAACTGCCTTTACTTCCGTGTGTTGGAATCTCGGCGTATTCTCTTGTCTTGCGATTCCCCTCCCGCTCTCCTTTCTTCGTGGATGAGCAAGCGAGCTCGCAAAACAAAAGCAACGTTTTAACTACCAGCCCAGGTTTCAAAACCGTGGCATACATCAGGTACGTGGAGAAATAAGAGGGGAAAAAGAAACAAGCGTCGAAGAACTCCGTTCCATCCTGCCCATTTTTTTGCTCCATATCGAACGGGTTTAATTAAAAAGTGTCGGTCTGTCTCAGCGCCAAACCACGTCAAAATACCGAGTAACTAACTACATCATGGTAACAACTACACAGACAGCAGAACATGGAATTGTCTTATTTCAAATCCTCTTTTCCCCTTCATTTGATTTTGGAACTGCTCTTTTGTTTCTGCTGCTGAACCCAGGAGTTCTGGAGTTGGTTATTTTCCATGATTCCACCATTGCCGCACGTTATCTACTTGGTTACTAGTTACCCCAGGAACTGAAGTCTTGCTATGGATTTGCATCGAGTGACAGGAGAGTCATCAACTATGATGCGAAAAACATTTTAGTCTCTTAACATGCTGAGCCTACAAACTAGCTACATCTCTGAGCAGTAAAATCATGGAAGATAGCTGTAAAGTTACATTCTCCCATGCTATATCACTTTTGGTATCATCCATGGTCAGTCAGGATCAGAGGGAATTATTGCAGAGGGCCTGAGATAAAAGATGCCGTTTAGCGATGGCGTGTCGAAACCGGCGCCATCTTGATGTTAAAGGAAGGATCTGGGTCTAATCGAAAGGCTGCAGTAAAAGAGAAGCACGTTCGGTTAATTGAATGGCTCACACAACCGTAAGACCCGTTGTTGAGTGGGCCTAGAGACTCAATATAAAGAACGTCCCGGTATCTCAATAGGCTACCTACATAGTTAGGGGTCGCCTCCGTTGCTTGATCTCTTTTCAAGTCGAATGAATAAAAAGAAATAGGGTAAACGGCCTGCCTACAAGATCAGCAGGTCGTTGACGAGTTGATCACCTCAACAAATATATTTCCCTGAGACTAGGAGGTGGAGCGGGTGTATCTCTTAGGAATATACCTATGGTGGTCTCGTGAGCTGGTCGCAACAAGCGGAGGGTCTCAAAGCCATGGCAGCACAGAGAGCTCTGTATTATATTCGTCGCTACTCCTCAGTTATAGAAAGGAATAGACTGAGAAGCCATTCTGTAAACAAAAAAAGTAGTATCAAGCAAGACTTCTGGCGCGAAACAACCAGCGTTCCAAAATAAGGCCTCATCTGAACCATAGCTCGCCAAAATCAGGGCATTGAAAATATGCAAGGGTATACCGCTTCAAATCAACAAATACAAATATTCGAAAAGGGAAATGGTAGCTAGCTACGAATCGGCAATCTCCACATTTTCAGATGAGCCATAGAGTGACGCATCTTGGGAGATTTTGCCTGTTTCAATTCCAAGCATCCTCCATGCCCGGCCCATGACACCAGATTTGCTCGAAAGTAGGGCCTCCTTACTGACATCCAAGGCAGAAGGTTGATAGGTCCTGTACGCTTCGAAATTGAGACCTCGTTGCGTGCTCCCTTTACGCCCTCTAGCCCGTTCCTCATGCGCAACTTCATCTTTCCACTGGCTCCATTGCTCATATTGCTCTCGTTGTTTTATGGCATGATAGCGCACCGTAGATTTGACAGGCCTCCAAGCCAAACGGTTAGCACCGTCGGGTGGAAGACTGGATTTTAGATCAACAAGTTTGGACTCCTTTGTCAGCTTGACAAGGTAGTTAAGCACATCATGGCTTTCTGAAGTGGCTAAACGTTCAGCAGATTCGACCTGAGGGGCGGCTTTCGAGCGGGGCAAAGGAGTATCGAGCCAGGACTGCAGGTGTTTTGTTCTCTGCACAGAGTATGGATCGAGGAGGTGTGCCCGGCGATTATCATCGCGCAAGAACCGCACCGCAGCTTGAAGGCTGGCGACCTCTGCGCGAAGCGTGTCGTTCTCCCGCATGACAGATAAAGACACTGCAGCATTCCCAGCCACGATCCCGTCTGGGCTGGCTGAACTTCCCTCCGAGCCGGAAGCTCGTTTTAATTTTTCCCATTTGTTTCTATATTCGTCACGCTCTTTTGCTATGTTCTGGATGTCTCCGGATTGTCTGTCCATAATATCCAGTAGTTCTACTTCCTTTGAATGAGCGGTCTCTAGTTTAGATTCCATCTCTTTCACCAATGCAGCTTTCTTCCCAGCTTCCCGCATCCGAGAGTCCAAGAGCTCGATCTTGATAAGCTGTTCTTCAAGTACTTTATCTTTGAGACCCAAGGCTGTAGACACTTCGTTGATCTCACCCCTTAGGCGGCGGAGCTCTTCCTCTGTATCCGGTGATACTGTCTGATTAGATTTGAGTTCTTTGGCACGGGCTATCCATGGTGCAGGAAGTCGTTCAAATTCAACTGTCTGCGAAAGATCAGATGAGGCGGAACTAGCATCCTCAAGGTATCCTCCCAACATCCGAATCTTGTTTGCAAGGTAAGTGAGTGCGTCGCTAACATCAAAATGTACCGCGGAGGGTTGACAGACAGACGCAATCGTCTGTGACATTGAACAAACGATCTCAGTGTATGTGACAGGTTCCGTGCGGCCTTCTTCGTTAACAAGCGGTAGGATATTTTCTCCTAGCTGCCTTGCAATATCGGAGATTTCTTTCGCCGCCTGTTCTGTCTTCTCAAAGATCTCCGCAGAGGCTTCCGACAGGGACAGCGAGCTTGACCTTAATTCATCAAATGCGCGAGTAACTTTCCCGCTAACCACTTTGGAGCCTCTTGCTTGTCCTGCTAACGCATCAATCTTTTGGAATAAAAAGGGCCCTTCCTCGTCGTCTTCTTTTACAGGAAATCTTGTCTGCAGTACCAGCCGTAATTGAGACAATGATGACGCCGTGTTCTCCATGTATGTCTGCGTCAAGACACATTGCATATATACCTCATCTGCGGAAGTTGCAGTAGATGGAGGAATAAGGTTTTCTGCAAGATGTGAAAGAAGCGCAATGGAACGTTGGAGCTCTTCGGCGCACTTCTTTTCATTTAGCTCACTCCTTTTTAAACTCTCGATGCATGAGTTCAATATGCGTTCAACAGGATCTAACTCGTACAGCGCGCCTTCAAATCTCGCAAAATTCTCGCTTGAGCAGCCAGTGACAAAGTTCACAAACCTCTCGCACAGAAGGGATATCCAGGCGAGTTTCTCAAGAAGATCGTATGCAGCAAAATTATCCAGCTCCAGCGAGGCAGAAGAAGGCTCCGCTAATCTTTCGCGTACAGTATTCCTCATTAGTGAAGCTTTGAAGCCAACCCTCTTGAAACGAAGAAGCGCCAGGATGGGGTTTCGTTCAGTGTCAAAATATTCGGGCAAGTACTGCTTCATGATAGCGAGATGCTGGGCCGATTCTTCGGCTTCCATTCGACCCAGCTCCAAGTCAATGGTCTTCACTTGGGTCTTCGCCGCAGAGGATTGAAGCTTCATATTCAAGTCTATCATTGCTCTAGATCGCACTGACAAATCATTCGCTTCTGTCTCTGTGATCTGCTGAGAAACTCGCATGTCTTCCAGGTCATTTTGAAGGTTAGTAACAAGTTCTCGAAACTTTGACAAAGTATACTCCAAGTCGTCGATGACCTCGTCTTGACGAGTAATTTTTCGATTTTGTTCGTTGTAAACGGTGTCTCTATAATCAAGCTCATCCTGTAACTGCTTTTCGGTTTCCACATGCGTGAATTCGAGTTCATCGCTCAGCTCCTTCAAATTCTCTAAATCCTCTATTGCAGCTTTTAACTCCGTAATTTGCTCTAGGTACTGCATATTCCTTTCGGAGAGTTCCTCAATCATTTCTTCGGCACCAAGGGCCTCTACCTGTTGCTTCAAGTCTTCCATGTTCGACTCTGTGACCATCAACTGCTCTTTGGTGCTTTCATACTTTGCCTTCAGAGCATTATAATTCTCTAAATCTTCTTCCAATTCTTTGATCTGACTTTTTAAATCAGACTCTTGTTGTTGGGTCATATCGCGAAGTCGGATCAGGGCCTCGCGTAGCCTCTCATTTGTCCGTTCCATTTGCAACCAGCCCTGACTGGACTTTTCTTCTGGACTTGTCACTTGGCCTAATTCCTGGTTTTCTTCTCTGAGAACCTCCACTTCCAGCTCCAACTCCTCGGTCTTCATTTTTAGAGCTTCATATTCGGCCTTGGTAGCTTCCGCAACTTCTTCTGCCATTTCTCGGTCTAGGGTGGCCATCTCCACAATCGAGTCATGTTCAGCTTGAAGCCTTTCAATCTCTTCAACCCTGGATTCCGCCTCTTTTAATTGCTTGCGAAGCTGTGTAATCTCTTGCTGCTGCGGTTGGTATTTTGCTTGCAGCTTTTGGATGATCCCTTCATACTTTTCCTTCTCAGCTTGTATTGCCTCCAGTACTTTCAATTTATCCCGGTCATCCGCCCGCTTCTTCTCCATAATACGTAGCTTTGCTTTCAGATCTTCCAGCTCCTTGGCGACTGAGCTACTATTAGATAGGGATCGGCGGTGGGCCGTTGGAGATAGGGACAACCGTGAGGCGCTTGGAGATTGGGAAGCTTCATGTTTTGAATCCAGAAACGAGGAGTCAATCCTCACAGACGCTTCGTTTCTTTCGCTTGGTGAGCTTCCAGAGCTTGCCGGGCTCGTCGATTTCATCCCCGGTTGCCTCAAAGATATTCGCTTGGCCGGAGAGCTGACATTTGAACGGGGTTGAAGCCCTGGCCTGGACAATCTATTGGGAGTGGCTAACGGCGATGGTCGTGGGCCTTTGGCAGTTGTTGTAGTCGCTGCTGGGGGTGGCATTGATGCCCTGTTCGATAAACTTTGCCTGGTTCTCGGGGCCGAAACGGAGGGTTTCGACATCGAAGTCACCGTTCGAGAGGGCGGAGCTGGCTTCTCTAACAATTGCTTGCTTGGGGATTTTGTGGGCGACTAGAGCTCACGTTAGGCACTGCAGTTGTTTGGGGCGGAATATAACAACCCACCCGCAAAGAGCGACCTTGAGTCGCTGGTTTAGATGCCGGTGATGGACTGCTAGCGTTTGAGCTCTGTCGTTTAGCAGCAGTTGTTGATAGTACACTCTGCCTCCGAGTCCCAACATTGATTCGTGCCGTGGTGCTGGACGCCCTACCCCTGATATCCTGCGTCGCAGGTTTTGGCGCTGGTTTCACATCTTCTTTTCTCTGTTCGAGGATCGAGACGACAGCGGTGGGGCGAATAAACATTCCATAGCCGTGCTCACAATCGAAATACCGCTCTCCCTGAACAGCTCCATCGTTTTTCCCCGTCGGCTCTTCCAGCTCAATTCCAATCCATTCGCCAGGGGCAAAATGGGTGGCTCCAACAAAGCGGATGGTGGCGCGTCTCTGGTCGGGCAGACAGATGACCTGACCAGCAGTGTAGCCCGACATGATCGGAGAGCTTGATACTCGGAAATCGCACAGTTAACGCGTCAGTTCACCCTTTTTCTCGCCAGGCGACGGGCATTCATTCGGGTTCCTGCATGAACAACAAAAGCATCTTAGCTTGGTGGTGAGCCCCTAAACCATATCTGGCAAAGCGTCGTGGCCTCAAGAGGGGTTAGCTTAAGCGCTGCCTTTAGCTAGTTACGCTTATTAAAACAGCCGCAGAGCGTCGCTGCTTTAATTTAATCGGCTTAGCCGCTCTCCCGACCTCAACCTCACAAGTCACAACCCCCTTCCCTTCCTGACAACAAAGCTGCAGCTGCAGGTGGCTTGAAGATGGAGCTAGTTAGTTACCGTGGCGGACTGCTACATGCACAAGCCTCGTTAGCTAACTACTCCGTACTGGAACCACATCCTTAGCTACTCTGTCGCTCGCTTCGCTCAAAGCCAAGCTGCTCCTGTCGTGGCGTCGTTTATGTTCACTTAATCCAGCCCGGTTTTGAGGCTGAGAATTATACGAAACCCTCCTCTGTGGGTCAAACCCGTTGTTCTGTCTGCTCGAGTGCTCAGGCGCCAGCCATAGATTCTAGACAGTGGCTTCAAGAAACCCGCTTGCTTTCGTATATTAAGTTCAGGCCACAGCCAACGGCACAGCGCTATGATGCTCAGAAATGGCGCCAAATCTGAATGGTGCTGCTCGATGGGCAATGCTGTGAACGTGGCCAAGCACCATGATGCACACAGATCCAGATGTATAAATATCCTTCTTCGGTCTTTCTGAACATCGCCCAGTTTCCTCCCTCGCTCAAACCTTTGTCTCATTCACTCCCTGCTATCTCTCAATCATGTTGAAGCCTTGGGCTGACACTCCTCTGCCTTTGATCTCGGAAACTGGGATCAAATCTCAGCCTAGTATCCCTTCGGATCATGTTGCGGTGCACATTGCACAGAGTATGGCTTGCCTGCATAATACTATCATTAGGTCTTTCAATGCATCCTACAACCAGTGCCTCGGCGTGAAGAAGAACAGCAAAGAGGCCAACGACTTTCTAGTGTTCAATCAGATCTTGTACGAAAGTATTACACACCACCACGGCATAGAGGAGAATTATTTGTTTCCCGAACTCGAAAGGATCACAAAAGTAAAAGGTCTCATGGATGAAAACGTCCAGGAGCACAAAGACTTTGAAGAAAGTCTTCAAAAGCTCCGTGAATACGCCTACACCGCCGATGCCAGCACCTACGATGGCGAGACGTTGAAAGCAATTCTCGATACATTGAGGCCCGTCTTGGAAAAACATTTACATGGAGAAATTCCCACTCTTCTTGATCTGGCGCGCTTCGACTCGAAAGAGTTGATGAAAGTATGGAATTTTGTGTCAAAAAAGGCAAAGGCCGATTTAGCTCAAACGAGGTAATCCCATCTTCTAACCTGCCATATACCGATCGTTTCCTAAAGCATATGCTGATTATATGTCGCAGAGGCGTCGTGCAGATGCTCACATCCACAGACAATACGTTCATGATAGATGGGAAAAGTCTTCGCTATCCGCCGATCCCGGTCTTCGTATTGTACATAGCGAAATGGGTATTTCAAAGACCCCATGCAGGCACCTGGCAATTTGCTCCGACGGATATATTTGGGAACCCAAAACCGCTGGTATTATTGAACCCTGTTGCTGAGTGATCAAGTCCTCTGTTCCTTTTTCTTTTTGTTCATTTGTCTGTTCAAAAAACATGAAAGTCTAGGGATACTGGCTTTCAAGGAATGGCTGTGCATTCTTGTAATAATGTAATGTGGCTCCCCAGGGGCATTTGTATACTTGTGCGTTCAGAAGGCATGTCGATATGTAACAGTGTATGATACTTTCTACGTTTTAAGTAGGTACACTTTGTCAATTGAATTAATAATCAAATATTTATAGTCAGAGTCTATCAACTGATCTTGTTTACAAGCAAGTTTCTTCCACTCAACAGCCAAACTGACCAAACACTAACTGGCAGCGGCAGTCACTCAGCAACTGTTCCATTCTTGGATTTGAAAAACTGAGGGAACAATTCACGTAGCTCCTCAAGCTTTCGGACCATAAATTTGCAAGCTGGCGTTGCAGGAACTGAAAGATGTGGTTCAACGAAATGAATGGTGGTCCAGCCATGAGCTTGCGCATGGTGGCAGTTTTGATGTGAATCATCTGCGGAACACCCATCAGTAATCCTCGTGACGTGGAAAACAATAATCAAAATTATGCGGTTGGGGGGAATGCAATTCTCACCAATAAAGAAACACCTGCCAATCTCTGAAGCATGGGCCTCTTTTTCGGCCTTCTCATACATCTTTGGATGCGGCTTGCAAACGAGCGGCGGATTAGCGTAATCACAGTAGGTGATACCCTCAAAGAGGTCATCTACGCCCAATAATCTAACCACTCTCTTGCCATGACTGATATAAGCGTTGGTGAATAGCCATAATTTGACCTTCGTCTTGTCAAAGTCTTCTAGAAATTGACGCAATGCCGGGTCGAACTTCAGGATAGAGTCAAGTGGCAATGCGTCGTCCACTCCGCTGTTGAATTCTAACGGTTCGATTTTATGATGCCGTGTCAGTCCCTCTAACGCAAGTCCGTATTCTCTATAGTATTTATGGTGGAGCATAACCGCATCCTCGAAATTGAGAGAGAGGCGTTTGGCAAAGAAATGATCTGAGTATCGGTCGGTCAGGAGCCTGTCTTCTCAAAGCCAGAGAATCTCAGGTCACGAACCGATGAGCTCTTGCATCAAGTCATGGATCTTATTGTCTAGCAATCAATGGAAACGTTAGCGATACGATCGAGGGGACGATGTGTCACGGAGAACTGACTTCGGGAATATAACTATTCCAATCGACAGCAATATGGTCTCCAGTCAGTCTCGAAACAAGCACTTCCAAGCTGTCATCCTTATTGCCTAGCCCAGACAGAAACAATCTAGCGATGCTCTCAGTTTAATGCATGCTCACATACACAGTTGTCAATGTCAAAGAAGAAGATGGGGCGAGCATCTTCACTACCCCGCTGCTGGTCCATTATAAATGCAAAGGTTCGATACAGAGGTAATCTCTGGGAGTAAATCGCCTTTCAACGCAGTGTATAAAAATGCAGAAGATAAAGATTTAAGGCACTGGTTCAGCAAAAGGAGCTATCTACTCCATAGGGTAAATTAACAATGATGTTATATGTTAAATGATTCTTTAACATGAAAGTGTGCTGTAACTATTCTCTGGCTTATGACTTGGTGGATGCAGCCAACTTTTGCTAAATTAATCATACGTCCCTAAGTGTTGTATCCAGCAGTGCTGGTAACTTCATTACACACGGCTTCTGTGCTTTTATTCAGGTAAATTTACTGCTATTACTGAGCCAGTACAGCCGTACTGGCAGTGCGTGTAGCAAGGCTGCGTGTTCTTAAGGACCAAACCACCTGATCTTTCAGGGGGCTTGCGAGACATCTGCGCTAGTGTTACATCGGGCTTAGCGTGGCTGTGTTGGCTCTGCACACCGAAATTGAACTTATTTATTAATTTTTGTCGGCAATCTGGGGGGAAAACTTGGGTTCCTCGCGTCAACAACATCTCTCTCGTCAAAAGTCCCACACAGAAGGGAATACCCAACAACGCCTTTTCCACGCTAGCAAGAGCTAGGGTGATGCGGATCTGGGGATACCTGTGAGATTTGTTACTTACACAGTTGACTAGCCGCCAATGATCGCTTCAGAGTTGGCTCCGAAGCCCGCGAATGGCCACGGCAGCGGCCCTCTGCCAGGTTCCAAGGAGAGCCTAGAGTACGAGAAGATATTGAACATTCGGGATCAGATATTTACTGGAAATCACCCTAGATTAAAGGTTCCCCAGCATGTCATTCGCAACTTTACTCCCCGATCAGTGCAAAGTCCCTCACTGCCCTCTACCCCCTCCGGTCCAGCAGAGTCGACAACGGCCACGCAGCAAAAGGAAGCTCAATTCCTATCCAGTGCACAGAAATCTCCTACTGTGAATGAACCTTCAGTGGTAGGGCTAACGGTAACTGGCACTGGCACTGGTACTGGCACTGGCGTTGGCACTGCTGCTTCTTCTAGTAGTCTCCTGGCTACTGCTACGGCTTCGAAGCCAGCATCAGAAATTGATCCTATTTTCTTAACTAAGTCTGATGATCTCATCAGAGCCGAGATACAATTACAGCGACAGAGGATTGAACGTGCTCTTCGGGAACAGGTCGAGCAGCGGAGGACAGAGACTAGAACAAAACCGTCGCCACAGGAACTAAATCCTGATTTTGATGTTGCAGAGGTTTTTGCAAAAGCGTTGGAACTTGCTAAGCCTGTCTCAGAGATTTACACAGAAGGGGCTAATGGAAACATTGCAGCCAGTGATTCCTTTGATGAAAATTCATTATATTCGAGTAAAGCCCCTGATTCCCCGCAAAACGAGCCAGTAGTGGCATCGCCTATTGCCGCACGACAACCCCAGCCGATACTCATTGACGATGCGGCTGCTGACACTCATGTAGCTCAGCCTCATGGTGTCCCTCGATCTTTGGATAATGGGAATCGGAACATAATAACTTTGGAATCACAACCTTCTTCGCTTGAAGCTGCTGAGAAAAACATGTCTGCAAGAAGTACGGAAAATAGCCCTGCCCAAATTGCAATGCCAGGCAGCCAGAAAGATCGAGAAGAGCCAGAATTATTTGAGGAACCGGAATATTCTCCGCCTGGTCCAAATATCGTGGAGTTTAGGAGGCACAATGGAGCTCACGGCCCTCCCTCAGGACCTGCCAACGGGAGCCAGTCTCACCATATACCCACTCAGCCTCAACATGGTGCCCAACGGCATCAATATGCCGCCCAGGATGTGAGAGTAGTCAGAAACCATATTACATCCCCCGCCGCACCCCAACCATCCAGAGTGTCACCACTTGCAATGTCCAAAGTTCCCGGAGCCCAGCGGCCGAATCGCCGGCAAAGGAAGTCGGACAAAAGAACGGCTGCTAAAACTTTTGACCGCGGCAGCCCTGAAGCACCAGCACAACAAATAATACCTCGTAAACGACGCCGAGAGCAGGAAGCGAGAGACAGCGCACGCTCTGTGGAAGAGAGAAGACCGGCCATGTCGCCTGATATGCCGCACATCAAGCCAGAGCCTGTGTCACCACCTTCTTTTATTGAGGTGCCGCCACCGACATATTTGAGATCTCGTGTTCCTCAAAGTAGTGCCTATATTGAAATTGATTCGCCCCAATACACCCCTGTTGGGGACCGACGTGAGAGCGCTGGCCGAGTTGGCTATTATGACGAAAGACACGCTAGGGGTTATGAAATGGATGTGCCTGTTGATGTGAACATTCCGCGTTCCTCTTCAAGACTAACATATAAGAGACCTCTGAGAGAAGAACGTGATCTTCGTCGGGTCGCTACCATGCAACATGCACGCCAATCTGAATATACTCATGATTATTCCGATCAAATGCCTGAAACGCCACCGCGTTATGTGCGAGCCGCGTCCTATGCTGTTGCTGACCGGCCAGTACAGGTTGAGAAACCAAGATACTATGACGAGCTTGCGCCATATCCTAAGGCGTATGTTGCAAACGTCCGTCCCCCGTCCCCAAGTCTCCGCGAGGAATATATCGAGGCCCACCCGGAGCCTCGTGCGATGGCACCTCCCCCGCAACGGAGAATTGTTATAGATGCGGAGGGCAACCGGTACTACGAATCCTTGACACCTACATCCAGAATGGCGCCTCCTCCCAGCCGTTTGACGCACGCTGAGCCGTATGAAGATTCGCCTCTTCGTTCTGGACCTGTTCGTGCAGTTTCAGTAGTCGAGAATCCTTACCCGGAACGCAGATATGTGCAGGACATGCCTCCACCAGTTACGTATCGGCGTGTTCCTGAATATGCACGTGTTGCACCGACCGAACACGGCATTTACGACCGCGAGATAGATGACCGAACGCGGGTTCCCCGCGGTGCAAGTGTGCAGGTAATTGAGTATCCACGGCGTCACCCGGCGTATGTCGAAGAGTCAGCATACCCAAGGGAGGAGCTATTGCGAATGTCTAGCGTACGACCTCCCCCTAGCCGTTATGAAGAGGCTGGAGAGCTGCCGATGCGTATACCGAGCGTCAGGCCTGCTCGGCGAGAAGTGAGTGTATACATTGACGATGAACCGCGCGACACTCGTGAGTACGCGCCTGTAGACCCTGTCAGCTACCCCGCTTCGAGACAAATTAGAGAGGAACGGTACTATGACGACGATGAGGCCACAAAAGTACATTTTGAAGGCGGACAGGGTGTGGTTCGGAGAGTTTCTCGACGATATTAATCTGACCATGGTTTTTGATGAGAACAAGCACCCCGGTGTTACTTTGTATAGGTATTCGGATGCATGTTTGTATGACGCTTGCAGCGCCCTTTGACATTTTTTGACTTATTTCTTTTGTATTCTGGGCCATTCTAGTCATAAGGATGTTGGTGTGACTGGGAAACCCGCTACGCGTTCGATCCATCTGGCGTGTATATTTTTCTTCTCCTGTACCTGAGTTTAACTGGGAGTGGTTTACTTGAAGCCCTTTCAAAGTTCTATAGGCATAGTTTCCATTGAGTAATTATTCTTGGGCTAAAACGATAATATGAAAACATCAAAAGCTTTCTCATATCCGATGCAATAGTCACTATGAATTAAAGCCAGCTGTCTAATCAAGAGTCTATAGTCGTAACAACCCCACTGCCCAACAAAAAACTGATTGAAGAGCTGGTTCTCTACGGTCTATTCAGACTGCAAGTATTCGGACAATTTACTGTCTTTCCCGAAGGAGAGCTTGGACTCCGCGCCAGGACCCAGTGGAGACGGTCCGAAGCAACCTAAAACCGGCTTCCCTCCCCTCCCGGGTTAGTGTTCTCGAGGAGAGAGACAAAAATATATCATCGACTGAGAGCATCCTCGAAACCCAAAGGATTGCCGCATGTCGAGAATCACCCAGAAAACTACGAATCGTATTCACATGGGTTTTTAGATGACGTGCTATCTTATCCCCTTTCCTCATGTTCCGATATGGCTCCAGAGACTGGCAGCATAGAAGTTTCTTTTCTTTTTTTTTCCCCCCACATGGCATCTAACCATTACTAGGTATTCCCTTCCGCTTTGGTCCGTACAGGACACTGGTTGTCTGGGTGGGATTGGGAGGAAGGGATCCTGCGGAAGCGTTGTGTGTTGATGATGCGTATGTTGATATGAAAGCATGGGGAGGGGGGAAAGGGTGGCCTAGGCAATAACAAGCCATGGTCTGGAACAAGACCCAGGGCCAAACAGAACACTTGTTTTTCACCACTAAGAAAAGATCTGTAAGTATAAGTAAAAGATCTATACAGATAGTGATGATCAGGTTAGAAGACTGGTATGTAAAGTGGGAGAGAGAAAGAAGGTCGAGATAAGGAGTGGGCTTGTCCTGCCCTTCTTTAGATAGGAGCAGCAAATCTGGGGCGGATGCCTTTTTTCAAGAGAGAGAGAGAAACCAACCAGCAACCAATGCACCCAACCTTTCTTGAAACCCGAGTTTTGTTTATCTATTGTTGACAAGTTTCCTGTTCATGGATTCGGGAGCTTGATTCAGCAACTTGGGGTGTCCAGTTGTCCCCAGTTGTCCCAGTGTCCACCGGGGCCCTGAAGATGGATAACGTCATCAACAGACCAGTCCCGTTCCCATCTGGAGGCAAACCTAAGCTTTGTAGTCAATCCGAGCAAAAGCATATCCATCCGCAACCCCTTCTTTGGTCTGGGAAGTGATAAAAAAGAGGCTTGGTCTCTCTTGTTTCAAAACCGCACTTTGGTATCCTTCACTTGGGCAAAGAAAGTATTTTGAGGCCCTTTTTTTTCCCTCTTTTTTTTTTTATTTTGACTTGGAAGCTTGTTCAGGGGGGTCCGTGCGCAGTCCTGATTCGGCAAAGGCGGCTAGCCCCGATCAAGCCTAGCGCGAGTCGAGAGGCTGAGGTCGGTTCTTTCTTGTAACGAAAAAGAAAAACGAAGAAAAACGGAAGAAAAACGAACGAAAAACGAAAGAAAAACGAGAGAGAAATTACAAAACAGGAAGAGGAAGGAAGGAAGAGAAGAACAGAAAAAGAAAGAGCGCTCGAACAAAAAGGGCCCCCAACCCCAACCCTTTCCTTCCCTAACTTCCCCTTCCCTAACGACCCTATAGCGAGGAGGGAGTTTTAACTAGTTTACGGCAGTCTCCCTCCCTCTCTCTTTCACCCCCCCCCCAAGAAAAAAAAGGAAAAAAAAAAAGGAACCGGGACCCAGACCAAGACCAAGACCAAAGACCCAAGATCCTGCTTGCTTCGAATGTTCCCTCCACACACAACACATCTTCTCGAAGCACCTCACACAACCGCGACGGGTGCTGAATTGCTGCCTCTCTCTCACCTCCCTCTCCACGCGCCCTCTCTCTTTTTTTCCTTCCCTGCGTCTCGTTTTGTGTTTTTGCTTTTTTTTTCTTGCCTTTTGTGATCGCTCTCGACTCCCCATTCACCACACCTAACTAACCACCGGGGCCTTGTCGTCCTCCTTGCCGATACCCACCCATCTCTCTCTCTCTCCCCTTCTTCGCCTTTGTCCACCCGCCTTCGCTCGCCCGGCTGTCCCGCTTGAAAAGCGGATTCACACCCTCCAAACTGGCACTATGCACAAGATCTCGAATTTCACAGGCCAGGCTCGCCATGGCTGGGAGCGTATGACTCCGGCCTTTGGCATGTCCCGTCCTCAGCACGACATGGCCGGCTCCCATCCCTTCCGACGGCCTCCTGTTCCCCCAAGCATACCCGCCCCTCCCTCAAACGATGCCACCATAAACCTCTCCTTCAATGTCCCTTTCTCATCGAACCTTCCAGGCCCCGATCCAGAAGACGTCTTGCACTCGACTCCCGGTGCTCTTGAGCGGTGGACGTACCCCGAGGGAACCCCCGAGGAAACCCCGACCCATAAACTTCCGGTGCATGCAAACCACGTCGACACCCTGAGAAAGCTGTGTCGGCAGATAAGCGAAGCTAGTGCAGGTCGCATTGAAGCGACCGTCACTTCAACAGAGCCCAAGGCTGTCGCTTCGCTCCAGCGAAGGCCGCAAGGGTTGGTCACCAACGTCTGCATCTCTGGAGAGGCCGATCTCGTGTATAAAATGAGGGCCAAAATCTTCAAAGAGACACCCTTTGCTCTGGTATGTCGTTGATTTCGCCGCTTCTGGCCTTGTTACGATTTCTTTTTGAGGCTTTGGCGCTGACTAGGAGTGTAGCGATGTGCCGCAGTTGATATTGACGTGAACCTTGTCATGGACCCGAATTCAAATGAGATGCGGCAGAACGTCCTGAATCACCTAAATACGCTTGCAAGCTATACTGGTGTAGATATATTTCTGCTTGGCCCAAAAATCGTCGATGCCGACAGCGCCATTATATCTTCATATGGGTACTCCGCTGAGAATGGCCTCGACCATCGTTTCCGGATCGCAATCTATGGTGACGTCGAGAGCGCAGAGCATGCCAAAACCAGAGTTTTAATCATGATTGATCAAATTGTGAGTTTATATCTCTTAAAGATATCAACTTTCTAGTCCCCGACTAACAGATCAAAGCTCAAACGGCAAGTCGATGTGATGAAGGTTGAATTGACGATGCACACGCTTGTTTGCGGCCGCACACGCCGAAACATTAAGCTTATCGAGGCTGCTACAAACACCGCCATCTACTTCCCGCCATCCTTCCCGTGTGTGTATGGGTATACACCGCCGGGCGCTTACAGACGCGCTAATGATGAGGTATACATCACGGGAACTAACCAAGACCAAATTGCCAAGGCGAAACAAAAACTGCACGAACTGGTCCGCGGTATCAAAATCTATGTCAAAGATGTCTCCGTTACTCCAACCAAAATTGACAGTATCTTGCTCGATCGCTTGGATAAAGTCCGAAAAGTCATGGAGGCGAACGGGTGTTATGTTCTCTTCCCTCAGCTTGGCAGTCAGCACAACACGATTCGTATTCAAGGAACAGAAATTTTACAAGTGGAGCGGACTATTAGAGAGCTGATGGCTCTGGTAAGCCCTTTCCTTGACCGTTTTCTTTTCCCTTAGCTAACTGTTTATATAGGCTGGCCAATTTTATGGTGCAACTTGGTGGATAATCCTTCCAGAAAATGGCACTCAAATGCGATCACCATCACCATCTGATATTCGCACCATGTTGTCGGATATTTGTGCCAACTCCGGTGCCGATGTCAGCTTTGATAAACTGACATTCACTATCCATGGTTCCGACGATGCTGTCAAGGCAGCAATGATGGTCATCCATCAGATTCCATTTGTAAAACGATCGCCATATCAGATGCGAGTCAAGATTGAGCTTGCCAATGAACATAAGGAGTTTGTCAGTGGCAAAAAGAACGGAAAAATAAACAAAATTATGGGTCAAAGTGAGCAATTCCCATCTCTTGATAGATTTGCAATTTGCGCTAACTTATACTTGAAAGGCAACGTTCAAATCATCTTTGACGGATTCAATGAATACAATTTCTATATCGATGTGTGTGCCACCCAGTACGAGGCAGCAAGAAACGGGCTTGACCTGGTCGAACAAGAAATGCCGGCGTCTATTTCTTTCCATGTTCCGGACCAATATCACAAGCGTATCATCGGTATCGGTGGTCAGCATATTCAGCGCATTATGAAGAAATACTCTGTTTTCGTTAAATTCTCCAACGCCATGGATCGGGGTGGTGTCAGCAAAGACGATGACGATATCAGAGTTGAAAATGTTATCTGCCGTACGCCTGCCCGGAATGCTCAGAACCTCGAACTTGTCAAGCAGGAAATCATGGATATGGTAGAGAAAGTTGTACGTGGTCAAATCATCTGATCCTATCCCACCCTTTTAGCTAATAAAGGCCTTCAGGACGCCGAGTTTGTCTCTGAGACCGTTCTTGTGAACCGCCTTTATCACCGAGAGCTCATCGCTCGAATGAAGGAAATTGATGAGCTCGAGAAGAAATGGAATTGCAAAATTGACTTTCCCAGCACTGAAACAGCCAGTGACTTTGTTACCATCTCGGGCCCAGAGTACCAGGTCCCACAGGCCGTTGATGCCTTCTTGGTAAGACTTCACGGAACAATGACGCTGACATGATATAAAACTAACTTTCCTTAGGGGATGGTACCTGAAACCCACGAAATTTCGTTCCACAGCTCTGAACAGCTTCGAGAATTCTTCACAACCCCCGAGTTTACCAGTGAAATCCGGACTAAGCTTCAAGAACAGTACGAAGTTGATATTTCTATTGAAACAGTTGCGGAACGTTCTCCGGAAAGCAGTTCGCCGCTCCCCGAGGACAGGCTCGTCCTTGGTTATACGAGGAACAACGCTGGTGGACTAAAGGACGCTATCGATTTCCTTGTTTCTCGTCTTGTCTCCTATGGACTTGACGCCACTACTGTTAAGGGTTCCATCCCTCGGCCAAAGTCAGATTCATTCGAAGAATCTTTGCCCTTTTTTGACTCTAAGCTTTTGCAGCATGCGCCTGCCCCTCTCGTAACCGATTCTCCCACGCGTCCTAATTTCTCCGACGATGCCAGCGACCGGGGTTCAATCTTCGAGCGCCTCCGTAAACCCGGTAGCATCTCGTCATTCTCATCGTTTATCGGTCGCAAAAATCATTCCGGTTCTCCCGGTTCTTTCTTTAAGCATGCATCCAGCAATGCCTCGAAGGCATCCCTTGTTTCTATGGAGTCGCGTGATAGCGGCTACCGCAATCCCTGGAATGATTCTGGCGTGAACCTTCCAGAGGAAGACGTCTTCATTACCAGCAATGGGTGGCCATCTCGGTTTGATAGTGCATTTCCCTTTGGCACCGCGCCCGGAGACATGACTCCGCGCCACGATATCCGCGCATCTTTTGAAAGCGGCCGTCCTAGTACTTCCAATTCTACTTCTGGATACCCGGCCCCTATTGGGCCACCTCGTTAAACACGGATTTTAATATCGGAAAATCAATTGTCAGCAATATACCCCTTTGACCAATTTTGCAATCGTTTATATGATACCACATTGAAGTCAGTCAGAAAAGCAAAGTCCGCTAAGATATCAAGGTCACCCGGATGGGAGGGTTGAGGTAAAGAATCATGTTTTGTTATGCTAAAACGGAGTAGATTGGCGTCTGTTAATTCCTCATTTGCGTGAATCTATTTTCATTATTCCCCGGACCATTCGTTTCCCTCCTATCTCACATGCAACGGAGATACTTGCCCACATACATTCATGTATATGGTTTTGTTTTATGGTTGATGCTCGTATGGTCTGTGGAGGTCTGAAACTCGTATCTTTTGAAAGTTATTTTGAACCCTATGCAAATGATACCATGCTTTTTTCCCTTCTTTTTCCTCAGTCAATGATTATGGTTTTTATGTTTTCTTCTATCTCAATGATTTCTCCTCTCTTCTTCATGTGTTTGATTGTGTGGGGCCCGAAAGGAGTTGGCTGGGCTGATGAGGTGAAAACAAATTTATGTATGAATGGCCCATGAGTGTAAGTTGAGTGTTGGTGTGGGTGTGAGAAGGTGCTTTTTTGTTTTCGGTTGAAAATATGTTTTATCTCTCTTGCTTTTATGTTAAATTTGCCATTATTTTTTTTTTTTTTTTTTTCGAAAATTATCAAAAAAGAAAGCCACCAGAGCGGAAATGAGAAATATCTTACTCTGATTTATTTTTTGGGAAATCGATTTGTTCCCAGCTGTAGTTAGATGTCTATGTGATGCATCGCATACAGCCCTGAAATACCTTGTCACATTTTTTCAACAAGTATCAAGGAGAATAGCATAAATGTTTCAAGAAAATATGTGCCATCGAGAAGAGATAATCCACACCTAAATTGTAATTGTTGGGCAGCAAATTTCATTGACAATATATAGTTAGGCAATCAGCACAAGACTCCGTACACTTCAATCGTACAACGCATGCAACGGGCACCTCACAAAACAGGCCCATCAATCAAAAACTGCTTTACTATCTACTTTCATTTCCAAAATAAAAAAAAAGGTCATAGCCAACACAGGTAGAAAAGAAAAGACCGAGAGACCATGGATTAAAACAGAAAAAACAAAAAAACTAATACAATGCCCCATTTAAAACTCCAAGCAAAAAGAAAGCAGAATCAAAACCTATGAGAATTAATATTTGTACGGTAAAAACGCCTCAAAAAAAACATCAGGAAGGAAAAAGAACTAGGGTAATGGGTTTTGATTCTTTTAAAGAGTTGCGCTCGCTATCCAAACACATCCCTATTTCCAACCGGTAGAATTATCAATTATGTGTACTGAAATGGAATGAAAAATCGAGAACGACGCAAAAAAAAAAAAAAAAAATTCATTGCAATAGATCGCTTTTAGAGTTGGCCTGAAAGCACGGCCTCGGTCGCTAAAATTATCAGTTAGTCTTGTTCAACATCGTCGGACCTTTTTGACGCAGAATATAACATACCAGAATTAATGTATGGCCGTTTTGCATCAAGGTTAATATTAAATCTCTGTTCAAGTTCCAGCTTAACACTCTTCTTCGTAACACTCATTAAGTCAGCCGTCTTGAGAATGTCCCTGATCTCCGCAAGCAGGGCGTCATCGGTCGGAAGGCCAGAGAAGTCAGTCATTTCCAGCTCGGATCCACGACCAAGGAGTTCAGAGGCAGCTAGAGATAGTCGAGATTGACGGTTATAATCCAACTGAGAAGCTGGCCTGGCCGGGGGGAACCCGTATTCAGACATTGCTGGATGGTACGACTTCGTTCGATAAGAGTATCCGGACACCTCTGATTGATCGTCACGATGTGTTTGAGCTTCCCAAAGTTCAGCTTGAAAGTCTTCCCACTTCTTCTTGGGAATTGAAGCAGGATCAAATTTCCCTTCATCCGTGATAACAACCTTGCGACCTTTCTCTCCAGTCACAATACGTGTGTTACCCCATGTAAAATCATCCATGTGCCAGAAGGCGTAGAGAGGAAGGCCCAAGGAGAACACAGGCATAGCAAGGAGATAAATAATCATCCACCCCACCATTTCCCATTTACGACGGAGAATGAAAATAAGTGCCTGCAAACCATAAATCGCTCCTAGCAAGATGAACGCTGTAATTGGAATGAGACCAGTGTCCATGGCCAGGAGAACGATGAGATAGACAATATAGGCAACTGTAACAGGTTGAATAATTGTACTAAGAAGATCGACGAAAACCACGAATCTCATGCTGAAGCAGCAGAATCCGCAAAGTTGTTGGAGAGGAATAAGTTCAATCAAATTGTGGACAGTCGAATTGATCCACCTGCGACGTTGTGACAAGAAGACGGCCCAGCTGTCAGGAGCAATAGTCCAGGCGTGAGCACTGAAAATATACTTGGTCTTATATTTCGCATGGTGCTTCAGCAGTAGTGTCGTTAGATAACGATCCTCTCCTAAATGGAGCAAGTTTTTCATATGAAGAGTGTCGACACGGATCTCCCCATAAGCTTCCACGACCTCTTTGCTGACGAAAAGTGGTTTGCCCGTATCAGCTGCGCGAACCCGATACATACTGAAACAACCTGGCAAGCAAGTCACGGATCCGAACAGACTTTCGAAAGCTTTAGTCAAGTTGTGAGAAATCCAATACTCGTAAACTTGAATCATGGTGATCATAGAAGATTTCGCATTGTTTAGTGCAGTCTCTCCGCAAAGCCCGATTATCCTTGTATCATGTAGGAAAGAAGCGACCATTCGAGTACCGGAATCCGGCGCAACAATCGTATCGGCGTCAACTTGTAAGATAAATTCGTAAAAGGTTGGATTCACTCCAATGATATTACGGATTTGGTGATGCATTTCCAGTTCAAGTGGACTCATTGGCGCGTTGTAATGAACGCGGTTAAGGAAACGCATCAGAAGCATCTGAGAATCACGTTTTCCACGATTACCAGGACGAGAAACCTCAGATGGTTTGCCAACTTTAACCACTACCAAGAATGGAACAATGTGACCTTGCACTTCGTACAGCCCGGAGTAAACTTTGCCCATGTTATGTTGTCTCATGCCTTCTCCTAAACTTTCAAAACTCAGGGGTTCAGGATCAACAGTGTCGGGGACACCAAGAATATCGAGAACAATTCGGGGTGTGGGGCGGTCGTTTCCCTGTCCAATGATCATGCCGTCGCAAATGACCACGAGCAGCTTCCGCTTGTCATCATATTTCATCCGAGCCATAGAGTCCATCGCACGTCGAAGTGAATCTTCGTCTTCTGTGTACGCTGGTACCTGGCAAATGATGAACTTATCAAGATTTTCCGGTACGTTCTTTCTTCCAAACTGCAAAGCGGCCAAGAATTTGAAACCGATGATGCTCGCCAGTAGAATTGAAATCGCAAGGACAAAATATTGGGAGAAGAGGCACTGTGTCGAATTTCGGGTATCTATCTTTCCAACTTTGAATAGGTTGTTGAGGCAAACTTCCATATCGTAACGTAGGTCTTTACCAAGGGGAAGTCGGTTGAAGTACTCGGTTATGTCGTAACCGGACTTTTGTTGAAATAGCTCGACGACTCGCGAGTCCATGAAATCCACATCGACGCCTTTTTTCGGCTTACCATCTGAGCCTTTAGTATATCGACCGCCAGCCATGTAATTTGTCAGGTCATACACTCCGTCATTCAACACTGCGATATACTGAGATTTTTTCTCGGCGAGGTTTCTAAGGTGTTTCAAGGTATAGCCAAGTTCTCCTTTTTTGTAATTTGCTCGTAGATATCGCATTTGCTGATAGTACCAAGTTGGTCGAGAATCATTTGTAAAAGATCGGAAATCATGGTATTTGAAGTTCAAGTCACCTCCACTGACAACATTGGCAGAGCCGGTTATATTGACGGGAGTAAAGTCAAACAATACCGAAGGATCAATGGAACCAGTTTTTCCTTTGCAGAGTGCAGAGACCTGTGCAGGAAATAGTTGGGTCGCATCGATGCCCGCATACTTCAGCAACGATTTTCGAGGAATGATATTCGAACCCGGGTAATGAGCAGGTAAAAAAGCGCCCAAATCAAAAACCTCTCCTCGTATAGCGGTATAAGCGCCGTGGTTATCCTTGCCGTCGTGAGAAGAAAGTTCTGCAGCAGAGAAAACATGTTGTGTGGGACAGATCAACCGAGGGAACAATACAATGAAGAAAACTGCGAAGCCGCAACTCAGCCATATGAGAAGATTGATCGCGAGTTTTTCACGCCAAGCGGTACGCACATCCTTTCTTTTCATCCTCCCGAGCCACTTGATTAAGAAGTCAGGGATATAAAAGGTTAGTAGATAAACAAGTGCGAGCCAGCGTTTGCGGCTTCCTGAGACAATGACATCTTCGACCTCAACCATCTGTTTCTCATTACTGCGTTCGGCCATTTGCTCTCGAGTTTCCAGATTTTTAAACATATCGCCTGAATTGAAAGCAGATGCGCCGGCGTCTGATCTTGCGTCCAGTTCCCGGCTTCCAAAATACCCTTGCTTATCATCGCTGTATGTGAATGTGCCCGGGGTGGAGTCACCGGAGGGTAGCAGTCGGACTTTGGAATCACCATATTGGTTGCCGCCCACATGAAGTAAACCATCTCCATCGTCAGTGCCGTCTCCACTGTAGCTTGGGATAACTCGTTCGCCGACTTTAGCAATATCTGCCCAACATCGCTCACTCAAAAAAAGCCCTGTGCTTCCAATGCGTGCTTCATTATTCGACCATCTTTTTTCATCCACAATGAGTTCCGCCTTTTCTCTGTCACTACCGACAATGACTGACTCTGCTTCCGCAAGGCCAAGAAATTCAGCGAATGGTAAGAAAACAGAGAAATCTGCATTTCGAAGACGTTGACTGATTTCCGCGATTCCCAACGTCTGCATTTGAGTCCGGACACATTTGCTGTCGAATTGATTTGCAATCCGCCTATCGTTTGGTTTAAGACAGAAGACAAAGTATGGATTCACATTTGTTGCGGATAGTGACTTGGTAATGTTGTCTAGGGAAGCGAGGAATTGGCCTGCTGCACCTTGCTTCGGAGCACCAGGTTCTGAGCCTTTCTTGGTGTTAAACATTCCCTTTTTTGGAGCGGTAGATGTGCTTGCAACGTCATCATTGTCAGACTGGGACGCAGCAGATGCAAACCTTGAAGGTTTGTTGACTTTGCGCCGTGCCATGCTTGGCATTCTCAATGGTTTTGAGCTGACTTGAGCTTGCATAATGGCGTTCTTTTCCTTTGGATGGCGAATGGTTTGCAATGCTTCTTGGCCAAACAGTTCCCGCACAAACCCACTTTTGGTGGAGGTAATGAGATTGAGGAGGTCACCGGATACCATGTCACCATTCTCTTCAATGAGACTTTTGACAGGATAATCAACCTCCCCTGCAAAATGTTTCACCGTAAATGCAGCGGCCGCGTTCTTCGTGGAAAAATTGCTGCCCGGAAGAATCGCCGTAGAGCTACCAACGATTATGGCTGGGTTTTTACTTTCAAAACGCTTTCGAATGCTCTCAAGGAACTGCATGTCGGTTCTGGCGCGTTTGGTCTGGTCGTCCAAAATAGACAGGAGGCCGTTGCCGTGTTTCAAAAGGCCTTTAACAGCATCAGAGTTATCAAAATAACTGGTTGCTGGGATATTGACCTCCTCCGTCTCCAACAAATCTGCTTGACGTTCGAAAAAGTTCTGCAAGCAGTAATGATACAGTGACTCAGTGGCGGCATTGTTTAACAACTGATCCAAGGTTGAATTTGTTGTAGAAGTTTGTGCGAAACCGGGGAAGTCGACTATAGAAACCGTGTTGGCAACAGAATCCTCGGCAGCGCAGATCCGCTGATTGATGCTTTCTATCACATAGGCGACAAAAAGTGCATAAAGTGTTCGAGCAAAACCATCCGCATTTGTCCGAGCTCCCTTGGGGTCAAGCATAACAGTTACCCTTTCTTTATGGATTGTCTTCGTCTTGTATCCCAAACTCGTCTCTAGTTCATCGACACTTAGGCCGAGGAAGGCTGAAACAATGTTTAGAACGTCCTTGTTTTTGACAATTGTGATGGTCTCGCCCCCCTCATGCGAATACCCGCCACTCTCGTCAGCCCCCGTTCTCGTTGCCTGACCGGTGGTAAATTCAAGTTGTCCAATATGCAAGATACAGGCGAGTATCTGACATATTTCCGCAATCTCACTTCGGGGAAATTCCAGCTTACGCAACGCTGTCTTGAAGTGCTGGAATCCTTCTGCGTCGTTGATCCCAACTTTTAGCTGGGTCGGATGGCCGAGATAACGCCAGCGTTTATGGGCAGCTTGACCGGAGGACCGTTTGGTTGGACCAGTCGAAAGAACTTCTGAAGTAGCCAGTCCTAGATGCGCCTTTTCAGCCGGGCTCGTCCCCGCTAAAAGATAATAGAGAACGTGAAAGCTACGTTCTCCGGTCGGAACAGATGCTATCCGGCTTCGCTCCAACCGGTGGTCTAGAACCTTCCCACCAATCAATGTCGGATTGACGGTGGATGAACCGTCATACTGTAATTCGAAGAAGAGACCGGCTTTGGATGCGGTGGGAGTAGTAACGGTTTTGGTAGTCGTCAGAGTGTCGAAAACAAATGCCGCGAGAGATAATTTGGTAGATAGTGGAGTGGAAGAGTACGAAAGCAACGAGGACAAAAGGTGGGATCGAACTGTGGTTTTGCCTGAGCCGGATTCACCTCTGAAGATGCATTAGCATGTCCTTTAAAATCTGAAGAATAGACCTGTCAGTATGCAGTGATTGACCACGTACAGGAAGATAACAGCTTGATTTTCCCCTCTTGATCCGAGCCGTGTCCAAGCTCGTCGTGCCAAATCTTCCGCCTCTCCCATCGCGCTCCCTTCCTTGTGTCCATCGGGGCCTCGGGTTGAGGTTGTATATGTATTCAGACATACCAGAGCATGCGAAGAAAGCCGAGCTGTGGGGAGGGACACATGGAATCTAGCATTAGGATAGTGATAATACGTTAGGAATACCTCATTGCACAAGGTTAGACAGATTGTTTCTTACCGGCTAGCAAGGTGAGCT
The DNA here is from genome assembly GCA_001430945.1 of Amauroascus niger. Taxonomy (NCBI): domain Eukaryota; kingdom Fungi; phylum Ascomycota; class Eurotiomycetes; order Onygenales; family Onygenaceae; genus Amauroascus; species Amauroascus niger. The sequence goes on from LJPK01000606.1 coordinate 56,996, forward strand.
GTGAGATGAGCGTCTGTTTGGAGGTGCTGCGGCAGAGATGGCAGCGAGGACTGGGAATGGGACGGGCCAGCTCCCCCGAGCGGATTGGCCGCCATGATCGACCACAATCACAATATGTGTGTGTGTGTGTGTGTGGGGTTGAAGGGGACAGTGGACAAGAAACGATAGTAGATTCGCGTATACCCAGCCTCAAAAGGATGGCAGGATAGGGACGAAGAATCTAAACAAGGGCAGCGTTTCCAAGCATGAAGGTTATGAGGGATATAGCAGGCACAGATGTAGAAGCGAACTGCGAGTGCGGGGAGGAAAACAGCGGTAAAATGGCCAGAAGAGACGTGGAAGAGGGGTGGCGGTCCCGTAAGTGAAGAATTTTCCGAGGAATCAGAGAAATCACGAGAGCCTGTCAAACGAACGGTGGGTGCTGCTTGAGGATTTCGAGTTGATGGAATGAAGCAGTTGTAAAGCGTTTAGAAGTGACAAGCAAACGAGTGAATAAGACGACTGACGGGGTTGAAGGTCGTCCCGAAGCACAAAAGGCAAAAGGAAAGAAAAGAAAGAAGGAAGAAGAAGAAACGAGAGCGGCTGTTTGCAAAGAAGGACGAACTGCAAAAGATGCGAATGTCGTTGGATTGAGAGATTCTGATTTCCACCGCCCTATAATAATAAACGTGGAGGAACAAGAATATCAGTACGTACACCACTGCATTGAAACACGTATCAATACTATAATACTTGAAAATACGCTGTACTGAAATCAACTTCTATCCTTCAGGGGACGGCGACATGATTGGCTTGCCCCTCCATTGGCCGTAACATTCCAAGGTTACGCTAGTACTGAACTACCAGGTCGTGAAAAGGAGGTTCCAGTCCCGATGGGGGAGTTTTCGAGGGGTGAGATATTCAACTCGTGAAGGAAAAACAAGAGCCAGATCGACGGGATTGTCACTACGGTATCCTGACTTGATGAACAACCCGATGAGGAGAGCAGAAAGAGAAAACGGGAATATCTTAGAAACAACTCATCATAAGAGATTTTTTTTTTCTTTCCTTTCTCTTGCCCTGGCTTGTTTGGTCACAACAAACCCCTAACTACCAACAGGGGGTGATAACAGGCCCAATCGATGGTGGTTGTCGCCACTGCCATCCCTGGGTCTTGGCCCGTGCAGGCCAGTCTGGGCCGTACCAAGTCTGCTTCGGGACTAGCCCGTCCTGCGAGCCGAGCCAGCCAATCGTGGCAAAGAACGAGCAGCTTACGTGATTGAAGAGACAACATTGACTAAATCCACCCCCCCTTTTTTGCGGCCCCAGCGAGAGATCCTCCGAGAATCATTTTCGCCCAACTGTAATTTGGCAGGCGTTTCATCGCCTCCGATCGATCTCAAGAAATTCCTCAAGGAGTTTTTTATTTTTTTTTGCAGGGGTCTGAACAAGGAAGAAAAAAAAAAAAAGGCTCCAAATTGCCAGTGAGGCTTGGAGGGCAGCATTTGAGACATTCATGGTCGAGGTGGTGTGTTGGATTTCTCCAGAGAGCCCACTCCCACCCACACCCAACTCGATCACAACTGAAACATCGCTGTGTAGACTTCCATATGCCCACTCCATCCAGTCTTTATGGGCAAGGAACGTGATGCATGGCTCGACTTTTTTTTTTTTTTTTTTTTGCCTGCTACGACTTTTCTGTGGAACCCTGTCGTTGCCATATTTAGACACATCTTTTTTGCCTTAACTTGCAGTTCTGTTAGATAGGTTTCTACGCATAACACCGATTCCGACCGCATTCGGCTCTTCAACGAGGCTTCGAACCGCCGTACAGCAGCAATGGCAACAAAAACTGGATAGTAAATTCTCCGCCCAACATGCATCAAGATTGAAGATGCGGCGGTTCTCTTTTTTTCTCCGTTCAAGGAGGCTATGCCAGGAGCAGAATCCATAGCAAATGGGCCCTGATGGGCGGGGAGGAAAAAAGTAGATCGCCTTATGTAATCGCTCGTATTGTAACTGACCGTACGTGTAAATGCCATGACGAGATTTTCTGTACCAACAACAACAGAAAACAAAATAGAATGGCAGAAAAGTGAGACAAAAACGCCGTTCTCGAAAAAAGCTGAATAACCCCCATCGTCAAGTCAAGTCAGGGCCGCAACAACCCTTCGCCCATCAGTTCAAACCACCCCGTCTCTCGTTCACTGCTTGCTATTCTAACTCACTTTCTTTTTTTTTTTTACTTCTTTAATCCGGTGAAGAGGAGAGGGTATTCTTTTTTTAAAAAAAATATATCTTTCCATTCTTATCAAGGCCTCAACCAACCCTCGTTTTGTCGTTTCAGAGCTGCCGCGAAATGCTCCGTTTGCCTTCTCAGGAGGTCGATCGTTTATAGACCTGGCAATACATCTGGCATCACTTTGCTGTGATCTTCGCTACTTCTTTTGACCGGTAGGAGAAACTCACCGCAGAAAGGACAATCGTGTCGTCTGTTTAGATATCCCACTGTCGCTACTGTCTAACCAAGAAGACTTGCGTTCTTTTTTCCCACACGACCCAATTCTGGTGGCCGCCAGCGAACGGCCTGGTTTGATGACCATGGCGAACCGCATGTCGGTCTATTCTTCGGCATCGTCCGTTCTCGGGCCTCGTCCCGCTGGACAGCAAGCAGCCCAGGTTTCGACTACCACACTGCTGAATGCCCTTCACACATCTTACCTTTCCGGACAACCGTACCAGCTCGATGCTGCCACAAGCATAGTTGTGAACACTACTCTGACCACCACGACTCCCGGGCACAACGGCGAACTGGGTGGCACCATTGACGTTAGCTTGGCTAGAAGAGCATGGGAACATGCCCGACGGAGAGCCGAAGACGGATGCATTGTGCTATGGTTCGTCGTATTATACTCCAAATCATTTCACTTCCCAGCAACTAACAAACTTCTATTTTAGCACATCGCATCCAAATACCCCTCCGCTCCTGTCGCCCTTTTTAGCATCCTTGCCCATATCTACACCAGAGATCGCCTACACGGCCTTGGCTGCAATCCGGCCCTTCGTTTCCCAAGTCACTCCTTATAACCCTACCCACTTACTCTACTCCTCTTTTGCCGTAACTTACACATTCACCTTAACCGGGAGAGTCACCGATGTGACTCTGGGATTGTCAACTTCCGGTGTCAACATCAGCAATGGACTCACCAACATTCCCTCCGAACGTGGCTATCGTGCTTTTGATGTTTTTTATTACCTTTTATCTTCGGCTTCTACGCCCGCAGAGAGAGAATTTCTCGGCCTAAGGGGTCCTGAGATGTACTCGTTGCTTAACAAATCCGAGACATACGACCCACCGCCCTATCTCCCCACCGCTGATGATGGCGCTGCGGCAGAGGATTTCCGAGCGAATCTGAAGGCTATTGGGATTAAAGGGGCTGCTCATCGCGGTCTTCTTTCAGTCCTTGCCGGCATCCTCAAACTCGGTAATACGTCTGGGTTCCTGGTCGAGGAAGAAGAATTGGAGGACCTCTGCGAGGACATCGGAGGCCTTCTGAATTTAGATCCTATTGTTCTTCTCAAAAACTGTCCGACAGAAGACCGAGAGTTGCTGATATTGGGTTTATATGAAATTCTTCTTGACTGGGTCATTTCAAAAGCGAACGATGCCATCCGCCAGGAGTTGCATAGCTCGCAAGATAATGGTTCAAGTGACGGCAGGCCCAGTGCCCGGACCCCGCTGACGGACGAAGACAATGCGGATACCGTTAGCATCACTGTTGTAGAGATTCCGGACGGGGCATTGGGCAAAGCCGTTGCTCTCAGAGGTGTATTTGATGATTCTCTAGGCATAAATGCTGAAATGAAGGAGGACGGAATCAACATGGTCAATCCAGGCCATTCGGTTATTAAAGAAATGGAGAATGCTGTGGCCGAGGTGGAGGCGGACCTAGGCGTGATGGGTGGTGCTGCTGGTCGCTTACGGGAACGAGAACGAGATAAAATACAAGGTGTGTTAGAGAAAGTTGGGGTTGAATTAGAACCCAAGGCTTTCTTGAGACGACTGTTCTATCCGGTTGAAGGAGAGGACTTAAACTTCTGCCAAAGAGGTCGCTTCGACCTTAATGCCACTCTTGGCAGCAATAGAGTCTGGTATCACCTTTCGATACATCCAGTCGACGACCGCCCAGCTGAAATGGCGTCTTTACCTTCAGTTACATCAGCGTGGTCAGCAGGCACAGTCTCGCGTCAATTACGTGCTTGGAGACTCGCTGAATGGGCCAATCGCCGCAACAAACACCTCGACTTCACCGCAGATTTTGATGTAGACGAATTTGTTGCTCGATATGCTCTTCTGGGATGCCAAGAAGGGAACGATGGTGTGGAAAACTGGATTATTGAACGAGGTTGGAGTAATGGCGATGTTGTCGTTGCGAAAGAGCGGATTTGGATGCGTGAAGCCGCTTGGTGGGAGGCAGAGTCGATGCTTGATCTAAAACCTTCACTAGCGCCCGTAAATCCGTTCAGTACCCCGGCAATCACTCCATTTGATGGAACCTACGGCGGTCCTTCACCAGGGATGGGAAGTGGGTTCTTTGTCGCGGACAATATGAGCACCCTAGGAAGTCGAGAAAATCTCGTGAACCGGCAGTCTATGGGACCTCGAGCGCCTAGTGCCCTGGGAGGAGCTCGTTCTATTGCTCCAACGACCATGTCTCAGCCTGTTCAGGTTGTGACAGGCGATTATGGTCTTGGGCCCAAGGGTGATGACCGCCAGCATGACAATGTATATTACGATCAAGACCTTGGCAGGTGGACCGCGCTAGATCCCGAGCTTGGAGACCCAAAGAAGATTGAGGAAAAGAAAATACCACCCAGCCGCCGCGTGTGGTCCGGCTTTGTATGGGCTGTCACGTTTTGGATACCGTCCTTTGTACTTCGTTTTGTGGGTCGTATGAAGCGACCAGACGTTCGGATGGCATGGCGAGAGAAAGTGACGCTCATATTCCTAATATTTCTGCTCAATGCTACCGTGGTGTTTTATATTGTCTTTTTCGGTGACTTGCTCTGTCCGAATAAAGACAAAGTTTGGACGAACAAAGAAGTTGCCTATCATCAAGGTGATGACGATTTCTACGTCAGTGTTCACGGCGTAGTCTACGACATCAGCAAATTCTGGAGGGTCCCTCACGCTCCTCGCCGATACCCTACTTCAAGAGAGCAGATGGTTAATTTTGCGGGCAAGAATATGGACGCCTATTTCCCTATACCCCTTACATATGCTTGCCCAGGTTTCGACATCTCCGACAGAATCGAGATACAACACAATAACACCGAGGCTATCGAATTCGCGGATGGACTTCATAAATCAGGCCCCCAATTCGAACCCGATCCAAAACTTAAAAGATACAAAATCAACTGGTATGGACAAACATTTATACCCCGGATAAAAGAGTACTACAAGGGAGATCTGGTGCACTCGAAGAAATCGTTACTCGAGGAAGCGCAAGAAAGTTCTCGACAATGGGTGGTCATTCATGGGAAAATTTACGATCTCACCGACTACTTTTATACTATCAGTAGGCAGAATGATCTTCCGCAGTACGACTTTCTTCCGAGCGCTGTGACCGACCTAGTCAAGAAAAATGCAGGCACTGATATTACGGATAAGTGGCAAAACACACGCAATTTTACAAACAGTTTGAACTGCTTCAACAACCAATTCTATGTCGGCAAATTAGATTTCAGAGACACTGCTCGATGCCAAGTGAACAACTACATTCTCCTGGCATTTACCATCATTCTCTGCTCTGTTATTCTTATCAAGTTCCTTGCTGCCCTCCAGCTTGGAACAAAACGGCGACCATCTCCACAAGACAAGTTTGTGATCTGTCTGGTACCCGCGTATACAGAAGGCGAAGACCAACTTCGGAAAGGGCTTGACTCTCTTACAGCACTTCAATATGATAACAAACGCAAGCTCATTTGTGTTATCTGCGATGGTATGATTGTTGGTGGAGGTAACGATAGGCCTACCCCGAAGATCGTTTTGGACATTCTAGGCGTTGATCCGAAGATCGATCCGCCAGCCCTTCCGTTCAAGTCCGTTGGTGTTGGGAGCGAACAACTTAACTATGGTAAAGTCTACTCTGGCCTCTACGAATACGAAGGGAATGTAGTTCCATATATTGTCATCGCCAAAGTTGGCAAGCAGTCTGAGCAGGGCAAGTCGAAGCCCGGAAACCGTGGGAAGCGTGATTCGCAAGTCATGCTTCTTAACTTCCTGAACCGTGTGCATCACCGCTCTCTCATGTCTCCATTAGAACTGGAAATGTTCCACCAGATCAACAATGTCATTGGTGTCGACCCTGAACTTTACGAATACGTACTTATGGTTGATGCCGACACGAGTGTCAGGGAAGACTCACTTAATCGCCTGGTAGCAAGCTGTGCCAACGATGCTAGGATTGCGGGTATTTGCGGTGAGACTAGCTTACAGAATGAGGAGCGTTCATGGTGGACTATGATTCAGGTCTACGAGTATTACATCTCGCATCATTTGGCCAAGGCTTTCGAGTCGCTTTTCGGAAGTGTTACTTGTCTTCCAGGATGGTAAGTTTTTATCTATTTCCCTCCTTCTAATTTTTAAGCAACCTTGCTCACTTCTCGCAAAGTTTCAGCATGTATCGACTCCGTACAGCAGACAAAGGTCGACCGCTCATTATATCCGACAAAGTCATTAGCGAATATGCAGATGGCGACGTTGACACATTACACAAAAAGAATCTTCTATCTCTTGGAGAAGATCGATATCTTACGACTTTGATGACTAGACATTTCCCGAATATGTCGTACAAGTTCATCCCCGACGCTTATGCCAGCACAGCTGCACCAGAAACCTGGAGCGTTCTGCTTTCGCAAAGACGCCGTTGGATCAACTCCACCATCCACAATCTGGCAGAATTGATGTTTCTCAAGGATCTGTGTGGCTTCTGTTGCTTTAGTATGCGTTTCGTTGTGTTCATTGACCTCTTTGGAACAATCATTCTCCCCGCGACAACCGTTTACTTAGGCTATCTTATCTACCGCGTGGCCAGCAAAACCGGCCAATTCCCAACGATCTCAATCGCCATCCTTGCAGCTGTCTACGGTTTACAGGCCATCATTTTTATCGTCAAACGTCAGTGGCAACATATCGGATGGATGATAATCTATATCATGGCATTTCCGATTTACAGTTTTGTTCTCCCCATTTATTCGTTCTGGAACCAAGACAATTTCTCTTGGGGTAATACTCGTATTGTCATCGGTGAAAAGGGTGACAAGCGGGTCATTGCGGTAGACGACGAGGGTTTTAATCCTCGAAGCATTCCTCTTCAAAGATGGGATGACTATGCTCTCATGAACAATCTTCCTGGTCGTCGAGGAAATGCTGCAGGCCAAGAGAAACCCTACCAGCAGTATTATGATGAAGGTCTTGAGATGGATGACATGCATTCAACTTATTCGTCAGTGAAGCCAGCATCCACCATTTTAACCGGATTCCCAAATCAGGGTCCGCACCATACACCTTATGTCGTCCCGCAATCCACCACTTCGTTAGCTGTTCCGGGTAACAGAATGTCCCACATGACACAGTTCACTCAATACACCGACAACCCTCAAGCTCGTAACTCTCGCCACATGTCAATTGGAAATCTAAGCCATTATCAGGACAACTCTGCAAATGCTAGTCGTCTGAGCGGAGTTGGAATGCTTGCTCCAGATAGTCATTCAGGGGTCCCTCAGCGACAGAGTATGCGGAGCCCCTTGTCACGGCCGGCGAGCACAATGCTAGATTTCAGAAATCCACCAAATCAGGGACCCGATGAGACGGCCATTACAGCTGCTATCCGGTCCTGTTTGGCCGAAGTGGATTTGGATAGTGTAACTAAGAAACAAGGTTTGTACTTCTAAAACTTTCTATGGTGGCTTTCCAAACTTTCTAACAAACGTTTAGTCCGCGCGCTTGTCGAACAAAGACTGCAAACGACGTTGACTGGCGATAAAAAAGCGTTCCTTGACCGCCAAATCGATCACGAGCTGGCGAATATGTAAAAGATCTTGCGAATAGCACGGTTTTGCTATCTGCTTTTTATTTATTTTGGTTTGAATTGGAGTAATCTATACTGATCTTGTTTGTCTTTCGCTTTTTTAATGCGATTTTTTGAACAGCAGATAATAACCTCGACTGGGTACATGTTCTTGCTGTTTGTTACCTTGGAGAGAACACCAAAGGATGATACGACATGCCACGGATTTCGATAATATACGCATCTTAATACTCTTCTCCTTGCAGCCTTTGCCCTCCGTTTTTTGCCTGTCCGTCTAATTTGTCTTGCCTCTTTGGTCTACTTCTGTGCATTTCTGGGCTCTGTATCTTCCGGTGTTATTTGTGGATTTCTTGGAAAATCATGTGAATTTGTATCTCACTTGTCCGTATCTGAGCGCTGATAAAACTTGCCTTGCAGTATATTATCCTCCTGTTTTTTTGTATTAGATTTTTGAAAAACTCCTCAAGTTGGCGGCTGTTTTGCAGGTGCTAAATCAGATTCGATGCCAAGAAATTCTTAAAGCAACTATCTCTCTAGCAAAGACATTCAAAGAAACTAGCAGACTGAAAATCCAAGGGGAAAAAACTGCAAGATATATCCAAGATATAATTACCCATCACCTTGCCTCAGCTCATTCCTAAAATCCCCCCACACCCCTGATCCTCTTGACCGCACCCACCACTCCCTTCATCCAACTAAATCTCCCGGGATCTGTCCCGATCGAACCAACCGCGATCTCTCCCGTATCTGGGTCGTGCCAGCACCCATCGAGCTTGCTCACGGCTCCATAAATCGCCGTGTTTTGGTTTTTACGAAGGGCATCTAGCCAGGATTGACATATCATTGGAGACTCGAGGAGGATATTGGTTTCTTGGCTGTGGAAGAATGATTGGGTGTCGAGATTTCCGCTGCCTGTTGCGATGCAAATCTTATCAGACGGGATGAAAAACGCAACGGTGAAAAAAGACAAAATAAAAATAAAGGTGAAGTGTTTTGGAATAGATCATACCTTGTATAGCAATTCTTTCATCGATGATCATGAGTTTGATGTGGCAGCTCCGCTTCTTGAATCTGTTGTGTATAGGTTTGGTTTGATCCTTGCTTACATAGTTATATATACGTAGTCTAGCCTTCTCTTCGTCGGTGGATAGGGAGTTGAAGAGACGATTACACGTCATTTCATTGATTCCGTTTTGGAAAGGGAGCAATTGACCTGCGTCGTTGTAGCCGAGACAGAGATAACAGGTTACTATGACCCCACGCCGAACCGCGTCGAGAAGTGGCTCGAGTAGATGCTCGGCGTTGAGGTCTGGAGTCTGGATGAAAATGGAATGTCCGGCATTTCCGATTGCTGCTAGAAAAGCTGCATTCTGAGGTGTATATACGCTGGAATGATTCAAAGCTGCAAGGCGGTTTAAGTTGGATACTGCAGTTTCCTTGGATTGTGATAGATTGACTCACCTCCCCAGGGCTCCCGGTTTACCATCGCCATTGGGAACGGCTCATGAGGCGGATGTAAGATATACGGGGTCATGTGCTCTTCTTCATTCCAGTCGGGAGCATTGCCAGTAATATCAGGTCTGCTGACGATATCTAAAACCATTATTAGTGGAGATTAAAATGTCTTTCGGGGCGATACGCACTCAGATGACGAGTCACACAGTCCCGTCTGGTCTCTCCCGGACGTGGTGTGAGAGAAGCAGTTATTCTCGCTGTCTCTGCACCGATATTTGCATCATAATGTGGTTCGTCGGGAACATGTTCAGGCAGAAACTTATCGTTAGTCTCTTCAGTATAAATTCCAGTCCTTTTGGGGCAGTCAGTTCCAATCCTTTTGTTGGTAGGAAAAAAAAATCATACGTAGGATTTCCTTGACTACTCCATACGCTATCCTTTGAACCATGCTTCGTAAAGGCAAATGAATGATTTGGGGGCATCTTAGACGCTGCCGGAGTATTGATCAAAGGTAGCGGAGGATTCATCGCAATGTTCCAAGAAATGAGTGCCATATCATAAAACGAGTCTACGATTGGGCCTTCGTAGCGAACCATCATTTCGAGGTTGTCGTTATCCTGTAACTCGTCAGTACTTAGAAATATAAGTCCGCAACCTAGCGTTGAAGTGGTGCCAACCTGAATATTATTGCTCTCGAGAAGAACAATCTTTCTGTCCACGATCATAAACTTAGAATGAAGAGTTCCAGCCACAGGACGGTGGTAATTGAGCACTTGGAGGTCAATGTTCGGGATTTCTTGCGGTCCGGGAAGCTGCACCTTCGGGCTCATAGCTTCATTTGGCCCAACTGGTTGACGATTGTTGAAAAGCTATTGCAGTTAATAGCTGAGCTGATTCAAAAGGCTCCTTTTCTGTCTCCAAATACCTGCTTCACGCTTCCACGATCATACATCATCTTCATCACCACTTTTGTACCGCGTTGACCAGCACGACGAGACAACTCCCTCATTGCGTTGGTGAGTAGTCGGGAATTATTTGAGTGTATCCAGTAGCTAGTTACAAGAATGATCTCTTTTTCTGCGCGTACAATACAATTGGACATATGACGGCAAACATCCGGTAGTGGTCCAATTATCGTCAACGGTACGACACCACAACTGCCCATCAGCGACGGAGATACAAGGCCCGACATTGGGTCTTGTCCAATGGAGCACAAAACATCATGATATATCTGTCTATTGTCTTAGTAGTGACAGCTTTTGAGGTTACCGGAAAGGTCGCACTTTTAAAAATAGATCACTGGGACGTTGAGAGCCCCATTTCCCGCACTGAAACGCAACTTCCAGGGCCCTGGAGCTGTGTTTTGACTGTTGCTCTGGCCCGATCTTCCCAATGGAATGTTCTTTCAGCTCCTCAGAGAGTTTCGCAATTATATCACGAGGAGCCACGCTTGGATTCTTTGCCAGCTCCGAAGAAACGCTGGTCTCGTTCTGGCAAAGAGCACGTACCCGCTCAGGAATCATTATACGCCGCGCTCGGTTTGGGCTAGTCGGCTGATACGAAAGAAGGGCAAGGATCAAGCAGAACAGCGCCGTTAATGCATTGACACAAGCCTTTATAAAGAACCAAGAGAGCGTTCTCAAGAAAGAGTTATTGAAGAGCTGCAGGGGACCAAAGAAGAGGCATGCCATATCTACGCCATTAGAAACGAGATATAAATTTTTTGGAGAAAACTAGGATCAATGACAACAGAAGTACTCTGCTGAGATATGGGATGACGAAATCTTCATCCATCCGATGGCGAAAAATGTGGGATATCAGGGCATCCAAAGGGCAAGGGTGGGCCGTTAGTCCAGACATAGCCCGGATGTATATTGTATATATTGCACAAGCGTCGCTGTGGAGCACCCGTAGTTATATCATGCCAAAGATTTGTCCCACAGAGCAAGCGAGCAACAATGTCAACAAGGCTCAAGGACTGGCCGAGAGACTGCTGAGTTGTGTTCGATTGACTTTCATGACGTTCTTTGAGTGTTACGTCACTTCTCGGCCAGCTCGGAGTTATGTAATACGCTGAGTTCCGGAAGCTAGGGACAATATTATTCCAGTTCCGTTCCAGTAACTAACCAAAAGAAGACATAGCGGTTGATATTTTGTGGGCCTCTTCCGGAACCTTCTGACGGTGAGCTGTGATTGGTTGATAGGCGGCTGCCGACAAAAACAGCCGAGTTGTGGAATTGGTTCCGATGTTGCGGAGAAGCGGCTTCCCCGTACGCCCTTTCATCTTTGCTTCACTTTTAATCAAACCTCAGAGAGCTGCGCGGTTTGGCTCAGTTAGTTAGTTATCAACTGTTGGGTGGTCCCCTTCACTTAACTAGTTAGTTAGCTAGCCGCCCTTGGCTTTAGATTCCGGCCATGATTCTTCTCCCATAAATCAGCTAGCTTTCCGTTCCCATTTTCTACATCCTTCCCTCCTTATCTTGTCATCGTGAAATATCGCTTTATTAGAGCTCTTCCTTGTAAGAAAAGGACTTAAAAGGAGAGAAAATATGTGAGTGGAGCATTTTCAATCCCTGGACTTCATACAACCAGTCGCTAATACAGCATGTTCTGCAATTTTTCCAGGGGGTACACTGCGTCCGACGCGTTTGTAGAGGCGCTTTGGGATGTACGCGGTTCACTTCCCTGACAAGATCAATGCTCTCGCTCAACTGACCTGTTCGAACCCAGGCCGGGATCCGGTACATTTTTGCCAATTTGGGATCCGATCACACGGCACTTCTCGAAGCTTTCATCAAGGCTCAGCATGAAAGAGAGGGCCAAGCTCCCAAGATAATCACATGCCCCAATGAGGTATGTCCTGTCCGATCCCCGGTTCACCTCGATTCCTTGTGTCACATCTCGGCTGCAATCTCGATCGATTTTGTCTCGGTTGAATAAGCCCGGAATGTTGCCCTCAGCCTTTCCCCGCATCACGTGCTTGGCTGACCCTCCACAACAAGATGGTTGCTCTTTCGATGGCTGATGGTTACGCTCGCATCTCAAACAAACCACAATGTGTTATCGTCCACACCGACGTTGGTACTCAGGCGTTGGCCGCTGCAGTACACAATGCCTCGTGCGGCCGTACCCCGGTTCTCATCTTCGCCGGACTATCTCCTTTTACCATGGAAGGAGAAATGCGTGGGTCTCGCACCGAGTATATCCATTGGATGCAAGATGTTCCGGATCAGAAGCAGATCGTTGCTCAGTACTGCCGATATACTGCCGAAATAAAGACTGGCAAAAATATCAAGCAGATGGTTAATCGCGCTCTTCAGTTTGCTACCAGTGCCCCCGCGGGTCCTGCATACGTTGTCGCTGCAAGAGAGGTGCTGGAAGAAGAGATCGAGCCTTATAAGATCGAGCAGCGGCATTGGGGCAGTGTCCAACCTGCCGCGCTTCCACAGGAAGCCGTTGAATCGCTTGCTACAGAGTTAGTTTCCGCCAAGCAGCCACTCGTTATTGCAGGCTACAGCGGCCGCCATGAGCTGGCCGTCACAGAGCTAGTAAAGCTTGCCGATACCATCTTGGGCCTCCAAGTTCTTGAAACTGGTGTCAGCGATATGTGCTTCCCTGCTAACCATCCAGGCTCACTCGGTTTACGACATGGAGCCCATGATGCAATCAAGACTGCAGATCTCATATTGGTGGTCGACTGTGATGTTCCTTGGATTCCAACTCAATGCAAACCATCTCCATCTGCCAGGATATTCCACATTGACATTGATCCTTTAAAACAACAGATGCCTCTGTTTTATATCCCGTCGTTGGGGACATACCGGGCTGATTCAAGCACGGCTTTCAAGCAACTCAACGAATACATCTCCAGCAATAAGCAATTTACAAAACTGCTCTCAACGGAAATGTACATGCATCGTCGCATCGCTATCGAAGAGTCGCACAAGAAACGCATGGAATTACTCGCGGCACAGGCCGTGGAGCCACAAGGCACTGATGCTCCATTGAATGCAGCCTTTCTCTTTTCACAAATACGCAAGGCCTGTCCTCCAGAAACCGTTTGGGCCATGGAAGCTGTTACTAACAGTATCATCGCCGCTGACCACATTCAACCTACCTTTCCCAAATCTTGGATTAACTGCGGAGGCGGCGGTCTTGGTTGGTCTGGTGGTGCCGCAATAGGCATCAAGCTCGCAACTGATGATCAACATGGCGGTTGTGGAAAGGGTAAATTTGTTTGCCAGATCGTTGGAGACGGCACATATCTCTTCACCGTTCCCGGATCGGTTTATTGGATTGCTCGCCGATATAATATTCCTGTGTTGACTGTCGTCCTGAATAACAAAGGCTGGAATGCCCCGCGACATAGTTTGCTACTCGTGCATCCGAATGACGCGGGCTCCCGTGCCACAAATGAGGAATTGAATATTTCTTTCGCGCCAACGCCGGATTACGCTGGAATTGCCAAGGCTGCGGCTGGTGGTGATCTCTGGGCTGGGCGAGCAGGGACTGTAGAAGAACTGGCTAAACTCCTCCCTGAAGCAATTAACAGTGTGCTGAGCGGTACAGGTGCTGTTCTGGAAGCACAATTGAACGGAAAGGAGGGCAAATACACTGGAAACTAGACATCCAAAATTTGCAATGGGTCCCAACTCTTCGCCAGAATGGCGAATTTCTGGTAGTTAGAACAATAGGACTGAATACCATTAGCTTATAAAGCTTAGAATGGAGATTTCTTTTGATGTCCCGTTATTAAGCTTCTAACCAAAATCCATCCAGAACTCATGGTCATAAAGTCGAGCCTTGCAAGCGGGATAGTTGAAATGAAGAATATCAAATCGCCCTTCTCAACCTTGTAGAAACCTCTTCCAATTGTTTGCCAGTTTCTTCACTCCATCTTCTAAATCCCACCCACGAATGTCACATATTTTTCTCACAACCGCCTCTAAGTGGTCATCCATTCTTTTGCCTGCGCAATGCAAATCACTCTCCACCAAGATCCTATCGTCAGGAACTTCCTTTATCACGTCCACTGCCTTCGACCCAGACCCATTGGAGAAATTGATGACACTCGAAAACGAGAAGTAAAAGTCTGCCGGATTCGAGGGATGCAAAAACTGCTTCAACGGTTCCACCGGTCCGGAATAAGAATGCATACAAATCCTTGGCGGAAAGGGCAGGGAGCCTTGAAGGCCTTGGCGTCGACTTTTTCCCAACTCTTCTTCGCTTTCTTCACCATGGGCACCTGTCGCGCTACCCCGTCTCTTTCGCTGTCGCTTTGACAGCACCGGTCTCTCGTGTCCCTTGAACAGTTCATGGAGAACCTCTAACACTGCGCCGTGCGCCTGAACGCTATGAATGGATACTGGGCGCTGTAGCTCCCCTGCTAATTGTAGCTGGGCTTTTAGAATCGTTTTCTGATGGGTCATTTGCACGCGGTATGGGGACAAGGTTCTGCCTTCCCGCGAACCGGGCGTGAGCGATGAATCTCGACTTTCAGCCTCATGCGAGGACCAACCATTCGGAAGGCGAAACGAGCGATCGATGCCGATCTCGCCAACCAGTGCGTAGGGGTATGTGAGCAGATAGTCCTTGGTTTCCTGAATAAAAGCTGAGAGGGGACGGGGGTCGGGAAGACCGTCAAGAAAACGCGTGTTTTGGACTGAGGGAGTTAGGACCGATTTATAGTGCAAAGATTTATCTATATCCATGCTTTGAGCGGTCTTTGAATCGGCATAGATCTGGTGGGAGAACCAGGGATGCCAGCCGAAACAGGGTATGACCTTTCTATCTAAGGCTTTTTCTTCCGGGGAGCCAGATTTGGCAAATCTGGAAGCAACCTCAGCGACTAGACGTTGATCCTGACTCCTAGTGGCCATTATGGCGAGAGACCTGGCTTTCATCGAGGGGATATCGTCGATGGAAGACATTGTATCCGTCGGATGACAGTGGGCGTCGAATATGCCCAGTTCCCAGGGGAAAGGAGTGGACCTGTCCACACTATCTATGTCCATTGTCCCTTTTCTGACTCTTTTCTTCAACCGGAGAGCGAGACAATTGATATGCAATAATCCCCCGGCGGGCCTGTGTTTTCCGTGGTTTGTTTGCTCTTGGACCACTCTGAGAGTTCGAGACATGACGTTAGGTTTGGGAGTCTATTTTTGGAAATCCACCTGACATCAGAAATTAGTTTAGTTACTTAAGCAGAGTCCATTGAGGGGCAAAAGCGTCCATCATTGTTCTCCTCTCACGGGCCTTGAAAAGGAGCAAACAAGATCTTCATAGATGTCCCGAGCTTCCTTGGAGCTTGCGGGACAAAGGCACGCCTTCCAATGGGCATCAGGCTGTCATATCTCCTCTTCCCATTCGGGCTTCTCGCGGCACTCCCCGGCATTCTCCTTGCCGCTACCCTGTTCACCTGCGCTATCATCTACCTCTGCACCCAGTTTCTGGTTGAATGTATCTTCCGTTTCCTTTTCTACATCGAGCCAGCCTTTCTTGCTAAATTGATCGCCTTCCTAATGCCATATGAGCCTCCGCCGGGCGAAGAAGGCCACCAGCCATTCATCCTCGCGCTCCACAGGCCAAATCCCTTTCAGCACTCTTTTCAATCCTCCAACCCAGGACCAGCGACACCACGCCCTGGGCATCACTCCCGTCGGACCTCCACTTCCTCAGAAACAGGATCCCTGGCGGGCGGAATGAGAGGCTCGCTTCGCCCTCCCGGATTCCCGTTCGTATTGCAACCCGCCCAGATCTCCCCCAACACCCATAAATCCTTATTCCTGAGCCAAAACGGCGTCTCCCTTTCCTCTCAACCCGAGGACGGAGAAGACTGGGAAGATGTCAGCGATGACCAAGAAGTCCAAGGCGATCGGTGCTCTGAATATCTCGCCTTCGCAGGCCGTCATCAGGACCACAGGACAGACCCTTCGGCCTCGCCCAATTCGAGGTTCTTCGTGGGACAGTACGAAGGAGATGTCGACGGCGTCCTTCCTACGGGACCGAAGTTGCATTTTGATATACCCCTTCATCCAAGGAGAAATAGCGCCGGAAAGGGTTATTCGGAGATGCCAGAATACTGATACATTCACCAGGTGGTCGAGTTAGTGAGGTAGGTGTCTGGTCTCTAACCTGGATTTCGTTGCAAATGTGACTGCTGTAAGTGTACTGGACCCGTCTGCTCTATTAATCTATGAGTTTTTTAAGTTTTTGTTGTGCGAAATCATCCTGAGATGTTAACCTTTATTATCTTTCACCAGAATGTTTCTTTTGAGAAGGAAAATAGTTTTGCATAATTTCGAAGATGGAGCCAAAACATTAATTTGCGCATTTATTTCCTGGCATATCATAAATTGCAACTATGATGCTGGATATTCCTCTTTTTTTTCCAGGGCAGCTTCCATAGAATGTATGACCCTAAAATTTCTCCCTCTGTATATTAATGATTTCTATTTCAAGTAAATCGACCATACTATACTGGTATTAGTTTTCAGAAATCCATCCTTCAACCCTTGTTGTAAAGCAACAGGAAGATGGGTATCAGTTTGGCATGCTATCATGTAGTTAGGGCTTAGATCAGCGCTAAAGTCTTGATAATCACTTTCTTAATTTTAGTCAAAGGGAAACAACATTGATAGCATTCAGCGCAGCATGGTAAACCTCTAGCATTTAATGAAAAAAAAAAAATCCAATCACTCTAACCATCCATGATACGGTGGTGTATATCCCGGGATATACAAGACAAAAAACATCTTGCACATAATCAGCTGCCAATTGGCTTGGGTTAAGACAAAAGAGAAATCTACATATATACAACAAAGCTCTTCTGATCATGAAGCGGATGGAGGCGTAGAATGGTTCTCATTCACGTCCCTCATCTCTTCTAGCAGCACATCATTAAACTCCTCCCATCCATCTAGATACACATGATGCCCCGCCTTCTTGATGATGACCACCTTGGCGGACCCTTTATCGGCTTTCTGCTCTTCGATGGATGCGTCTTTCAAAATTCGTCGGCTCTCTTGGTCGATTTTCTCCTTCGCAGCGTACCCGCCCTTGACGTCCATCCAGTCGTGTTCACCGTACATGAAGACGATGGGAATCCCGGGTTCTCGCTGCGGCGGTGGTTGCATGGAGAAGAACGAACTAGACGAATCTAAATGCGATGCGACAGATTCGCCTGTGGACTCAGGCTTGGGCGATGCGGGCATAGCCTGGGGCTGGAGCATCTGTCGCCCAACGCCGTGAATGCGTCGAATCATTGGACTACGGGCATATGCACCTGGTGCAAGAACATATGACAGGGCATATTCACCGCTGCCACGCAGCCTAAAGAGCGAGTATGCGTAGTCGTGCAGGGCGCGAGCTTCGTCTTGAGGTAGGTGAGAAAACCGTCGAGATGTCCAGCCAGAAACGAGGCGAGGGCCAAGCGGACCAGACCACCGGACGAGACTGAACGGCGAGACATTGGCATCCCAGAGATACACGAGCCACTTCGGTACAGTCCTGGCCGGGGGCTTAGAGGTGCCGTTATTACTCGCACTCGCGGCAGCTCGTTTGTCCCTGGCATTTAAGAAATTGTTGTCGTCGCCAACCTGGACTCCTCCGGCTTGGTCTTGCGTAAATTCGTTTGCCATGGTCGACGATGATGGCTCCGGCACATCGGAATTCATGGCGTACGGGTCTTCGGGTATTCCCACAGGTGATGCAAGTATAAGTTTGTTGAGGCGGCCAGGGTATTTGAGCGCATACGCGACAGCCAGATAACCTCCGAGGCTGTGTCCGAGTAGGGTAAATCGTTCGACTTTTCGCTTGACACGCCACTCTTCCAATGCGTCGACAAACCAGTCCTCCGCTTCCGTGATAGCGTCCTCCCGCTTTTTCGCAGCAATTTTGAATGGAGGGCGGGTGCTGCGACCCATCCCCAGCAGATCCAGAGCATACAGCTGCCAGCCTCTGGCTCTACTCAAGGCTTCAAAATTCTTGTAGAAGAAACCCAGGCCAGCACCATATCCGTGGAGGATCACAAGATTATTTTCGACTTTCTCTCCAACTCGTTCGACCGAGAACTCATTCAGCTCGCGGTTCTTGCCACTTAGCTCCACCATCGTAGACCGCCATCTTCGCGGCCCGTGGGGATCATTGACTGAGTTCTCAGAAACCTGGCCTGGCTGGGTATGATCCGCGGAGGCCAAAGGGTCCGGTTGTTCGTTGGGTGTCGCAGGCTCGTTGCCGGTCTGAGTCTGCGTCGGCGGTCGTTGAAGGTGTGGGATGAAGGAAAGCACTTTGTGCTCGGCCGCAGCGGCAGGAATACTTGCCCACTGCGTAGATATGATAATACAACAGCGTCAGCCACGGGAGCAATGACACGAGAAAACCAACTGAATGAGAAGAAAAGGAAATAATAAGCCTAGAACATGCGCTGAGTGGGCATTCATACCCATTGACTAAAGCCCTCTTTGTAGCCCAGAGGGAAAAGCCGCGAGAAAGGAGCTGGCGGCCGAGCTTCCGGCCTTGTAGAAGCCAACGGACTCTGCTGCCGACGGTTTTGCACGTCGTCTGACGGCTGTGCAGCTGTCGTCGAACTCATGGCGGAATGGTATTGCGGAGCGGTCGAAGAAGAGACGTCGGACTGTGCGACGGAAGATTCAAACTGGACGTGAAGCCGGGGAGTGGCGCCAGGACCGGTATTACAACTATTAATCAACCAAGGCGGCGAAATCAGAGAGAGGCCGGGCGTGGGATCGAGCAGCGACCTGGATCGAGTGGCCTGCAGCAGAGGTACGGCGGAGACCCGTCCCGGATACACCTTGAAGAAGAAGCGCGACAGAGTGACAGCGAACGCCTGTCACTCGAGGTGGGAAGTCTAAGAAATCTCATAAGCGTCGCAGAACCGACGTTTTTTATAACTCTTGGTTTCGCCTTTTTTGCTTTTTTTTTCTAAATATGTATCTGGTCTCGTTTCAGCTGCGGTGCGGAGTGACGCGGTGGTTTGGGGAGCGCAGGGGGGCGGGGAGCGGGCGTTTGGTGGGCAAAGCAGGCAACCTCGTTTTTCTGGCCTTTTCGGGTCTCGCTCTCTCTCTCTCTCCCTCCCTGTCTCTCTCTCCAACCAACCAACTGGTTATCTGTCTCTGTGCGCTTTCTCTTCTGGCGTCCCAACGTGTCAAGGGTGGCGATGGGGGACGGCCGGCCCGGACTTAACGGTCTAATTTTGCGCCGAAAAGGATGGAAAGGGAAGAAGGCCTTAAAAGAGGGACAGGGGGGTGGCTGTCAGACGGAAAGGAAAATGGCCCTATGAATCGATTGATCGCTGCAGATGCAAGTAGTCGTAGATAGATTTATAACACCACGTAGAAAGAATTGAAAGTTTCGTTGGCCAACAAAAAATGGCGTTGTTGATTGCAGTTTTGTCACAGGTGATGGTGGTGGTTCGATCCCAAGCTTGGTCTTCGAAAGGGCAAAAAAAAACCTCATCCATCTCTCCCTTCTCAAGTTTTCTCCTCTCTCCCTCTCCCACACACGCACAACTAAAAACCCAGGTTGTTGTTGATACAGTGCTCAATTTAAATCCAGCTATTTTGCTTCTAGAAAGATTCCTATCCGTTGCCATGATCTAGTTTAGTTATTATAACTACTCAGAGACAAGCCATGACCTGCTAGCAACTGAATCATCCGGTTCTCTTTATCATGAACCGGCGACCTCCTCGCAGTCCCCAATGTCTCGACTTGACCAGATCGTCAAGGGTGCCCCGCCCTCTGATATACACATCCCGGAGACCCTCTCCAAGACTCCATCACCACACCTCCCTGTCTCCTCTCCTGATGCGCCCGATCCAGAGCCAGCCACCGCCTCCGCGACTCCAGACCCGCTCTCGATCCTCCCTTCCTCCCCGCCCCAGATCTACCTGAACCTGCTCATCCTCGAGAGCTCTCTGCGCGCACAGTATCTGGCGCTGCGCGCTCGAAGGCGACAGAACACCTTCTTCCTTCTGCTGCTCGCTGTCTGGATCGCCTACTTCTCATACGCGCTCTTCTTGCGGCCCAGAGAAGATGGGGGCGTGGGCGGCTCGGTATATTGGATCGTAGAGACGGGTGAGAAAATAGCCCTGATGGGTGGTGTCGTCACCGGTATCCTCGTCTGGGGAACGGGACAGTGGGATAGAGGTATCCGGTGGCCGCGTCGGTGGCTGGCAGTCGCGAATCGAGGCTTACGAGGCTTCAATACGAAGATTGTGGTGATACGGGGTCCCTGGTGGAAGGAGATGCTCTCCTATATATCATTCCTATTTCCATTTTCAGACCTCCTCTCGCCCGGTGCACCATTTCATTACGTTGAGCGCCGGCACACTGGAAGTCATGAACGGCAAAAGCGTCCTGCAGTGGCCGGCCGTTCGTCGTATGATGACGACAGCGATACCGGAATTGAAGAAGACCTCTCCCCCGGCGGAGATTGTATCAGGCTATTATTACTGCCAAAGTCCTTTTCCCCTGCCTTCCGCGAAAATTGGGACGAATACCGCACCGAATATTGGGAACGCGAAAACGAACGACGCGCCAGTCTCCGCGAGAAGACCCTACACCGCGAGCGCCAACTGGCAAAACAAGAAGGCGGCTGGCTCTGGTGGTCCAGATGGCCAGGGTGGAAACGAAGATGGAGTCCCACCAAGCCCGGCCGCGACCTGGAAAAGCCACACCGTCACCATCATCCTCATCCCAATCCTCCTCACCATAACCATAACCATAACCATAACCATCATAATCACCGACACGTCCATTCACGACATTCTCTGGATCGGGATCTGAAACCCCGTCGCCACGCCGATTCGCACTCGAGAACATCGTCTCGAAGCACGACACCGAATCCACTGTCGGATGCAGATGAAAAGCTTGCAAACTCCGATCGTGAACGAACGCGTCGCCGCCGAAGCAGCAGTAGCACCACTACCTCCGGGAGCGAGCGAAGTCGGAAAATCAGGCCGTCTTTGATCGGAGCTGGAAGTGGAAGTCGAGCTCTGTCGCCATTGACTCAAATCGAGTCGCAAAATGGTGATGAAGATGCTGTGAACAGTGGAATATGATACTTAAAAAATTTTGTCCGATTAGAAACTATGGTCGAATCTTTTTGTCTTGATCTTAGCAAGCATCTCACTTTCCTTATACCATACCATGCTACAAAACAGGTTGACGATAATATGGTTGAAAATCTTTTTCATGGCTACCAATTGTGCTGTTGTAAGATGTGGTCATCACCGTATAATGCTAACTCCATTCAATTCAAATCAATGCATCCCTGCGCCAGCCTACATGTGATGGGAATTGGCCTTCAATATCGAATTCAGAGCGAACTCATGACATAAAACATAATACATGACTCTGAGTTTGTAAAATAGGGGGGAAGGGAACGTCGAACTACTTGTCTCTATATGCGGTAGACTGTATCATCTCCCAGGTACCTAACACACCTTTATTAGCATTTTTCCCATGCGAAAGCGTAATCAGAACGGATACTCACATAATGTCGTTCTTGTCATTCAGCACGGTCAAAGCTTGCAATGCTTCTGTCAACTCAAACACACTCCCCGAGGACCCACGTATCGAGGAATTCACCGCATCCACCACATGCTGCACATTCGCTGAATCACCCTGGAAAAGATCAGACCTCATCAACGGCCCCAACGCCGATCGGAATGCGTTTAACCGCTCGGCCTGTAGAGGAGGTAACGTGGACGCAGCTGCCACTGCATTGGCAATGATGCTTTCCTGTGATTCCGTACTATCTGTCTGCGTTTGGAGCAGTTGAGATGCCGGCTGGGAGGATGCCATTGACATTTGTGAATCCCCTTGTGTCGTTATCTGGCTGCGGGTTTGCCGGGAGGAACTGCCAATCCGCCGGCTACTCAAGCTCGCCTGATATTCTTCGTTGTCGGCATGATCGTCGTGGGCGTTAGGAGAGTTCCTTGATCTACCTGGCTGGCCACGGCGTCTGCTTGAACGCGGGCCAGTAGCAGTCGACCCTCGCGCCGTTCGCTGGGTATCATCGTCGTCAGAATCGCTCGAATCAGAGTCAGATTCAACCACATGTGTCGTTCTCCGTCGCTTGCGCCTCTCATCTTCCACCACTTCCTTAAATAAGGCAAACCGAAGAACCGATTCCGCAACCTTGGCGTCTTTCTCTTCAACTCTGTTAGAAAGGCGAGATTTCGCATGAGCTGTAGACAGACGGATCAAGGTTTCCAAAGTACGCGCAGTCATCGGGGATGTCTTTCTCTGATTTCCAGTTAACTCGTCATTTCGGAGTGCAGAGTATGTGGCCACAATATGATCGGCAGCGCCTTTCGTTAACACTGGCTTTATTCGAGATTTGGCGTACTGGATATATTTTTTCACAAACGGAAGGCTGACTACCTCCACCTTTCTTCCTGCTCCTCGGCCAGTCGTTATGGTCATGCCTGCATGTAGCATGGCGTTGTACTTCTCATAGATTTCTGTGGAAGTACTCGCGCTCTCATTCGCTTCAAGTCCGACTCCTAGACTATTGATGCCTTGTTCACGCACAGGAGCGCCTTCTTCGGTTCCCGGTTGCCGATACTGGTGCATGCGCAGGACATGTTCGGATACCAGTCGATCCCTTGTGTCTTCAATATCGTCCGTTACCACGAAAAGCAAATCAAAACGGGATAGCAGTGAGTCGGGCAATGCAATGTTTTTGTGAGGATCCTTATGCGTGTCATACTGCCCATATATAGGATTTGCAGCTGCAATAACACTGCATCTTGCATTCAGGGTGGTGTGAATGCCGGCCTTGGCTATGGTGACTGTTTGCTGTTCCATGACTTCGTGTATAGCAACTCGATCAATATCGCTCATTTTATCGAATTCATCAATGCACACGACGCCTCTATCTCCAAGGACCATAGCTCCTGCTTCGAGTCTTCGCTCGCCTGTTTCTTTATCGGTAGTCACTGCAGCTGTAAGACCAACACCGGAAGAACCTCTGCCAGTTGTCGCTATCGCTAACGGGGCGGTGTTGAGAACAAAGCGGAGGAGCTGGGATTTGGCAGTAGATGGATCTCCGACCATCAAAATGTTGATATCTCCACGCAAATGGGTCCCATTATCAAGATTCTTCTCCATTCCTCCGAGTAACATTAACAGAATCGCCTTCTTAATATGATCGTGCCCATATATACTTGGAGCGAGTGATTGAGAAAGCAAGTCGAAGACCTTTTTCCTTTTCGACATTTTGTTTATGTTGCGAATATCGGTATCAGTGATTGTAGCCTGTGCAATTCCGCCGCCAGACTTTGACGCGAGATGTATTATGTTATTGGCAAGAATCACAGTGCGGAATGTTGAACTGCCCGAGTTTGCATTCCGATTTCCAAGAGACCTATATATTCCGACGAGTTGAATCCTGTCGCCGGGTTTCACTTTGTCCACCAAATCATCATCAAGTATCACGTCCACACCACGAGGGAGCTGTCCAGCTGGCGCTCTTTCTGGCATCTCTTGAATGGAAACCATTTGATGATCGCGATATTTGCAATAACCGTACTCGGTGACCAACTGTGGTGTGTCAGCCATTGTATTGGACCGTTGTTATCTTCGAAACTTACTGGATTTCCTTGGTCATCTTCTTGCGGATAGACGTTCAAGCTCGTGGCGCCAGTTGCGGTCATAGTCTGATCTCGATATTCCCTAACGAGGAAATTTTCTTTTTTGACATTATAGTGGACGCTTCTGATCACTTTCGGTCTAACTAATGAGCATTTTGTTACGATTCCTTCTAAAGCGACCATGCGGTTCAGGTGAGCCGAGCCCATTGTACGAGGATTGCAAGCATATTCGCCAAATGCCCCAACATAAGCACAATACCAAGCCTATCTCAAGATTAGCCACCAACTGGGTGCCCGGAGCGATCAACTATATCACACCGTGTCCTCGATTTCCTCTTTCGTCAATTTCGTAGAGTCTCTGTCCAAAGTTTGGATCACCTCTCTAAGGGCCTGATCGAAGGCTTGGGAATATTGAAATGGCTCAGTAAGAAGTCTGCCAATCGTAAGTAAGTTGTAACGCCGGCTATTTGCTTTGGACCAACTAACCCGTTTGCGAGTTCCCTGCTATGGGCTCGAACTTCATCCAAGCTGACCTGCAGGCAATGCAATGGTTAGCAATTTATTTGTTCCTCAGAAACGGTATCTTTCCCTTACAGTGAGTCGTCGCAGTCCGCGATTCAGCATCAACACTATGTCCGCACGATAACTGAGATAATCGGTAAGCGTGGGGTTCAAGTTTCGCTAGGAGTACAACGAGAGAGACATCGCCAACCTTCGGGCCCGCTGGTCGCCTATATAGATATGTCAGATATCTTCCTGGTACAGTAGAAATAAAACCACTCACTTGGATCAAGAAATTCCGTCGCAGCTCGAACGCGATCTCGAACCGCTTCATCGCGCAAGGTAAAATTCTCCATCTTTGAGGTCTAACAGAGGCTAGAAGAACAAGATAATAAAGTCACACTACTAGGCAGCATTGATTATGAACATGAAAAAGGAAAAAGGGCAGCTGTTCTGGCTGTTTGATTGTTGCAAAGAGCTGTCTTCCATCTCTCATGCAACAAATTGTGAAGTTCAATTAAAGTTTCTATTTCAGACGCGTTGGGACGCGTTAATTGAAACGCGTGTTAACTAAAGTGGTGGAGGTTACCAATCAGCATGAATAGATCAATCCACTCCTTAACTACAGAATGCTCTTTAAGGGATCTCGAGTTTATCCATCCATTTAACAGCCAGAGCCAAAGACCTGATTGTCTCTAATAGAAAGACAAAAGATGTTGATGAGGATGCAGGATTCACATTTGTATAATAACCAGAGATGTGGTCCCCACTCAATGGATATTTACAGAGTATGAAGTGACCAGTAAAATACATAAATTAGATGTCGTTAATGAGTAAATATCTGCTAAAGATGGCATCTGCTTCAAACCCCAAATCTATTTTGCAAAAAATGCGAGTAAATAGACTCCGTAAATCTGCATATCGTGGCCACTCAAGGGTTTACACGAAAGCAGATGGTATGTATGTACATATCATCACTGGATAGCGGTGGCGCTTCCAAGCTTATTATATATCATTGCCCAAAATTTGACAAGTGGTCGAGAACAACGATCCCATGTTTGTTGAGATTTTATTCCTCATTTTGTTGCGTCTCAAGGCAACTTTCAGCTTCCAGATCCAATTCGTCTTGAGCCTCCAATGTGCGTTGTGCGGGTTCGGGTTCGAATTGCGTTTTGGTTCCGAACTGTGTTGCTCTCCATTCCGCGTCTTCCGCAAACATGGTTTCTAATAGGTTCGCTTCGGGTTCAAAAAGATCTTCTCCAGGGTCAAGGAGGGTTTCGCGTTCCTGCGAAGGCTCAGATACCGTTTCTTCAACCCCAACTCCTCGGACTATTGGACTAGTGTTGATGCGGGGTCCTCCATCAACCCCAAGAATACCGCCAGTCCAAACCACATGTTCGGTAGTATCAAGGAGTTCCGGACTAGGCTCATCATTTATATCACGACGACCACGGAGAATAAGTCCCTGGAACTTCTCACGAAGAAATGGGAGTTTCGCCACTGCGCTGACGGTCTCTGGGGCCTTTGAGAGCAATGAATCCATTTCCCCCTCGCCATTCGCAATAGATCGAGACCGAAAATCGATCAAAGCTGATGCAAGGTAAAGCATCGTGAGATATGTAGGTTGCATTGAGTCTGGCTGGATTTTTGACCAAGCTCGGCGGCCAGCTTTTCCCAGCACCTGGTGTTGTTTCAGGGGTGCAAATCGACGTTCCAGGAAGTCAAGGCCAGCTGGTGCATTGTCTGGTCTTTTCGTATAGCCGCGTCTAATATGCCCCCAGCTGACAAAATTCGATATAAATTTCTCTTCGAAGAGGGTAAAAGCACGAAATTGATCAACTGGACGCCTAGATAAACATAAGAGTTTAATATAAAGAGACCAGTTGAAAGTCGTCAGCACAAAGCCAGTCTTTTCGACCTCTGCAATGACATCCGCGATTTTAGAATGGAGATTTTGATACGACAATGATTGCATTAAAACAGATATGCAGCGAGAAAGAGCAAAACGATAGGACGGTAGGACGCCAGGGTTAGGGTCGTTGGATGGGCTTTCTTCATGGTCTTCACCCGAGGTGTTATAACTTTCGCACTGAGTACCAGATGGCTCCGCCATCAAGGTCTTAAGATTCAGGGGGCGCGCAACACTGCTTATGTTTTCCATGGCTTTCTTCCAACACATGTCGACCTTATCGTACTTCCCTTGTCTAAGAAAGTTGACCATCTGCGCATGGACAAGTGGGAGGGATACCGGCTGGTTTTCCCGCGACAGAGCTTGCAGCTTCAAATCATACTTGTCTAATATCTTGCTGGCTTTGTCGAATTCACCGTGTGAACCATATGCTAGGACGAGCGGCTCGTAGTACGCAGATGGAAAGGCTTCTCTAACCGATCGCCTTTCTGCACCTGGTTGGGGTTGCTTTGTGGCAAGCGTGGAGACGTCAAAATTTTCCATGATTACGTCGAGGAAATGTTCGGCACGAGTCAACTCCAGGAACCCCTCTCTGTCAATGCCGCCTTTCTCATTAAATCGTTGTAAATCTCGGTTGACGTGAGCTATGAGCATCGAAAGGTTCCCGCTAAGGTCAAGTGTCTCAAATCTTTTTGTCATTTCCTTGTACAGGACCAGTATCATGTCACGGTTCTTCTGTTTTAAATAGCCACGGAGCAAGATAGCGTAATGGATCTCGCTAATGTGGATGCGATGACTTTGATGAAGTTTACCAAGGATCTGGCGTGCTGATTCAACTTTACCGACACGGACAAGACTTAGCATCAATGCTGCGTACGTCAATCCATCGAATTCTATGCCTTCTTGTTGCATCCGTGCTTGTAACCTTGCAACTGCATCGACATCTGGCATGAAGGCGTAATTCCAAAGCAAAACATTCCACATTCTTGTCAAAGACCCAGACAATTCCAAGTGAAGCGCTTCGTTAACCACTCTTTCGGCGTCGCTATACCTCCGGTTGTTGCACAATGCCCCAACAAGCCCATCAAGAAGGGTACAGTTGATTTGTACCTTATTCTGCTTTGCAATATCAAATAAATTGATGACCGCATCCACGTCCCCTTTATGGGCCAAAAAACCCATCAAGGTGCCAAAAGAATGAGCATCAGGCGCGATGTCGTTTCGAATCATGCCTTTGAAGGTCGCAATAGCACCTTCGAGATCATCAGCCCTTGTATGAGCGGTAAGAAGTATATTCCAGCACACCACATTCGGAGATACGTTGAATTCTGTTGATAACCGATCCATTTGTTCTCGAGTCTTATTCACTTGGCCAAGCCTTGCATGGACGTAAAGGAGAGGAGAAAGCAGTTTCAAGTCTGACGGCACGCCGTGGTCTGCGATGTAACTCCGGAACAGGCGTTCAACTTCTGGCACCTTGCCCTGCCTTGCATATGTTGTTAAAGCATGGCGATATGCCTCTGGCGACAGTTTCCCATGAAAATTTCGATACTCATCTAACAGGTAATCAACACCTTCTGATATCTCCAACGCGGACAGCGTTCTTAAAAGGCGGATAAGAACTTTTTCAGGGACTTTTTCGTTGGACAGACGCCATCTCAGATTACGATAAAGTAATAGTGATCGAGTGCTTGCGGGTCGCAAACCCAATGATTGCAGGGTGGAGATCGCTTTGAAATATATTCGTGCTTCGAGCAGTTGTAATGAATCGAGGCGGTCGAATAACAACAACGTCGATTTTGTTGATAATTCCATCATCGATTTTTGGCTGGAAACAACATGATGTACTACGAACCTAACAAACTCACCCAAACCCGGCGCTTCCTTGTCCAACTGGCCTGTTCGTATCGCCTTGAGAAGTGAGAAAACCCGACTTGGTAACCCGGTAAGCTCAGATAATTCGGCAGACTTAATTTGCGTTCCTGAAAAATCTCCTGAAACCGGTCGATTATTCCAGATTTCAAGGGCATCATGCCAGCACCTTCGGTTTATTAGGAAAGTAATGGCCAAGCTCCAGCACAAATCTCCCTCGCCCCGGGAAGTAGCTTCATCATGAATATTCTTAACCTGAAGATCCCCAAAATTCGAAATGAGGGCCGCCTTCACGGCGTACAAATAATCCTTTGCCCTTCTTTCCGACAGTGGAATACTTTCAAAAAGCTCTTTCGTTCGGACGGCATTGATGTGTTTATCAGACGTCGAAAGATAGGCGAGCATCTGGTGAACTGATTCATGGGGCGCTCCGGCATCCTGAAAAAGCTTCCAAGCCTTGTCGTAGTCTGGCAGACTTTCATTCGCAAATAGTTGGTGTAGCGCATCTGATGGGATCTCCCCGTCTGTGTTCATGTCCACCGCTGAGGAAATTTCCGTCGATCCATCTCGGAGCTGAGTTTCACTGCTGTCAATGTTCTCCGTGGATGACGCGAAACTTCGGTAAGAGAATCGTTTCCTCCGACGAGCACCAACACTCTTATGTACATCCCGTGTTCGTAGATAAGCTCGCGCAAACGACTGAGTCCGGGGTGGGTAAAGGAATTCAAGGTGGGCAGCGGACGAAGAACGGTTCAGCAAAGGCCGCGGTTCATGGACTGCGCCACTGAGCGAAGAAGGTGGGCTAAGAAACCCGAAGCACCAAAAAGGAATATCTATGTCAGCTGCAGCATGTTGCCAAAAATCCGAACGTAGAATCCGTCGGGACCGAAGAGGGCTTTTGGAGCATAGAAAGATTTGCTGCCCGGCGGTCTCGATGCATCGCGCAGCCCGCTCTAGCATTGCCTTGGGATGCTAGGAGTGTAAAACGAAAAGGAACAAGTAGCGTCCAGATTAAGGTATTTGAAGCATATCTAAAGAGTAGCCATGAGCATAAAGAACTACCAATTGTGCAGAGAAGGGAAGAAGTCAAAAGCCCTTTTCGTGGAGGAAAACTTACTAAGAAAGGTATTTGTGCAGGCTGCGGAAGAATTGATGGTCTCTTCCGAACAAAGTTGTGAAGATGAATCCGCTAGAAACACGGGGAAGAGAGGAAGGCAAAACGAAGGAAGCTCTCAATGAAACTGTCCAAGCAGAAAGGAAACACACCAAGCGCCTTCAAAAAAAAAAAAAAGGGTGGCGTCTCTTGAGGTTGAATTTCCAGATTTCCCTTTTTCTGATTTTGGCTGTAGCTTATGTCAGCCCCAAACCGCACCAACAGAAAACATCTTTGAATCAGCAAAAGTGTTATTTGGAGACCCGCCCTTCTCAGCTTGGAATCCCCGCCGTCTCACAATCCCCCGCCAGGCACGAACTGGATCTAGATAGCGAATATGGACATTACAGGCTACATCACTTCGCACAGAGCTGATGCACTGTTGATCGGAGACTACAATACCTATCGTGCCCAACTGACCCGGAGACTGCACACCCTTCGCAAGCGACTTGGGAGAACGACACCCAAAGGCAAGAAGTACACCGCAAAGCCGCTTGTGACCGCAGAAGATGTCACAACAAATTCCGAGTAGGAATCCCTCAAGACCCGCTACAACGTAACATCATACATGTTTGAGCTCCGTTGACACACCAGTTTAGATTCGTTTATCTCCTCATTCTGGCAGCAGAACGGGGATGGGCATCTGCTATGCACATGAAATCTGTCCATCCAGCGGACCCGTCTAGGAAAGGGATTGGGGGCTCGACAAGGCGTCATATAATCTCTCGTTTAAACAAGGCGACGACATATGCCAAACAGCTCGTCAAGGTTCTTGAAAGCCAGCCGGCGAAGGCGTCAAATACTAATCTGCTTGAGGCTCGAGCTTACCTTGCCTCTCTCACTGCGACTGTTTGGATGGAAAAGCAGCGATGGGAGCAGTGTTTGTGCCAAAACTCGCTCGCCCGTGTAATATACGCGGTTGTCCAGAAGATGACTGATCGCGAGGTGTTTCGTGATGTTCTGTCTAGCACCATTGATCCTGGAATTCGATATGCCGCATACCAACTTAAGCTTCCTCGTTCAATGCCACTACATACGATTAGTATTCAACGTTTTCCTGCCGATGAAAAAGTACGAGCTGAGGTAGAAGCACTTGATCCTGCGGCTTTATCTGAGAAAGGTGGTGAAAATAAGGTTACCACCGAGGCGGGTGCCGAAGAACTGCCTGAAACAGTAACGTGGCGGTCCCGGATTGTGAAACTTGAGGATGCCTCTATATCACAGGCACTGGGAGCAGCAACGGCTGCCGAATCGCAACTCTCGGCTTGGATGTGCAGCCCTCTCGGCCAAAATGCGTCCCCTAAAGAGAAGGCTGCCAATTACGACACCGTTATTATTGCCAGCCAGGATGCCGTTGACGCCACGAAGACTGCAATCGACGAGCTCACCAACGAGGGAATCGACCAAGGAGATCAGCGAATGCAGGCTTTGCAGGTTACTCGAACGGCCGTGAACTATGCTTTAGTTGGGTGGCGTGTAGGGCGCAACAGAGTTTTGTGTGGTCCTGAAGATGGTTTACAATTTGAGACCGAAAATTTTCAAAGTTCGAAGAGACAGAAGAAGATCGAGAGAAGCTCCAAGCCTCCGAGAAACGAGGGCACAGGGAAAAGGCTAGCTCGGCTACGCGAACACGTTGTGCTTTATGATGCAATCTTGCAGAGCTTGGACTCAATCAAAGAACTTCCGGGAGTCGCAGGAGATGTTGAGTTTGTAGAAGAGCTGAATGCGACGCGGAATTATTTTTTGGCTTTGAGGTTGGTCTTACTCCCCTTGATTGTAGGTATCTTTGCTGATTGTGTGAAAAGGTGTCTCTCCATCGGCAGATCCCATGCTTTCCTTTCTGACACGAAAAAAGCTTTGGCATTCTTCTCTCGGGCATTAGATCTGGCGTCTAAATGTCAATCGGCGTCAACACCCGCCGACACCATTGAAAAGCCGTCGCGGCTGGAGGTGTCGAGACAGCAAGCAAAATCGCTCTCGATGCAATTACACCATCTTATTTGGCAATATCGAGGGATTGTTGAGATTGAGAAGCTCGACTCCGAGACGCAGGGCACAGACACCTCAGGGCTACCCCCTCTTCTTGAACGACTGGGCGAACATCCGTCGGCAGGGCCCGATTTATCTAACTTGGTGACTTATCCGCCGAAGATCCAGCCAATTCCTGTGAAACCACTGTTCCTAGACGTTGCTTGGAACTACATCGATTATCCTCGTGAGGCCAAGAGAGCTGTTGATACCGGCGAACCCACAGCCTCAACCACTGAAATACAGCCAGAATCAAGGAAGAGGGGATGGTTTGGTTTCGGCCGATGAAAAATCACATTTAAACCGGTAATTTCTGAGGCGTCAGCTAAATAGAATTTTGTTACGTCTTCCCGCTTGGAATTAAGTGTGAAATCACATACAAAAAGTTTTCATCATCCGCGTTCACCTCGACGCGTTTGCACTTTATAATCCGCACCGGTTTCATCGGTCTTTTGCTCATTTTACTCCAGCTTTCCAAACTCGACTTCCTCATTCTTTCACACTCTTTGGCTCAACACAATTCGATACCCACCGAATCTACCCTAACCGTAACCCCACTGCTCCCAATAATAGAGATCCCTCGTCTTCAATCGCTTCCGACCGGCGTTCTCTACCTAGTTTCTCGCAACCTAGACATAAGTACCTCTGTAGCTAAACGTTTATTCAAGGATTGGACTAGTGCTCCTGCCTAACTTG
Organism: Amauroascus niger; assembly: GCA_001430945.1. Taxonomy (NCBI): domain Eukaryota; kingdom Fungi; phylum Ascomycota; class Eurotiomycetes; order Onygenales; family Onygenaceae; genus Amauroascus; species Amauroascus niger. Next base: position 89,300 of record LJPK01000606.1, read on the forward strand.
TGGGCTCCTTATTTTTCATGTTGAATCGCGGGAAATCATTTGTATGCTGTAGCCTGTGACCATGTTCCCTCGACACCACGGGCTCTGCAGCTGGGTATCAAAAGCCAATGTAAAAAAATTGAAAATATGCTTTTTTGAAAAAGATGTTGAACAAGTGTTATACCAAAGAAAACACTTTCTTCATCCTATGCCATAGTTAATAAAGGTCTTAACAAAGACAGGCGCATCAGTTTTTTCGGTTTTTTCCCGACTACAATGCAAAGTACTCAGATCTGTAAATTTCTGCCCAGTTGGGTATTTATATGTCCTCGAGTCATCAACCATACCCTACGAACATATAGTTATATCAAGTCAAGAATCCACACCTCTTCCATTAACAACCCTTGAACTTACAAAACAAAAGAAGTTGATTAATAGCCTGAGACATCAATGAAGCGGGTATTCCTATTCCGATGTCAGTTTTTGCTGAACCTTTGAAAGCAATAAATCGGCAGAAACATTAACTACCATTTAGCACCCATCAGTACCAGCACCCACTCACCTCATCAACAGGAATCGGAGTACGGAGTACTGAGGTCTTTTACGGGGTGTCTCAACAGCAAAGAGGGGCTAGACCGGGCGAGTGGATGACAAATCCAAGCCAACGCCAAGCAGCTAAGCTTTTTGATCAGTATCTGATAAAAGTGAGGGGAGGTGAGATAGTTGCCGTGTACGCCGTAGTTACTGTGTATAATTAACTAGAATGCCAGGAAGAGGTTTACAACCATCGGGATAGGGAGGAGGAACTAGCAGCTTTTGTGTATCCGAGATCAGACATGCCCATTTTGCGGTTCGTTCGTCACATTGTGAGCTACCATGACGATTTCTTGTGATCTTAGCCCTATGGAGCTGCAAATGTGTAACCCTGTGCTATGGCTGCTTCATGAGCTGAATGTTGAAGTGCTTATTTCTCTTCTCCCCTAATCCCAAGTACTTTTCAATATGGAGTCAGGCCAGCTTCAAGGTTCACGGACTATTTGATGGTCCTGCGGGTTATTATGGAGAAAAGGCCTTACTCCTGACCCCTTTTGCTGTGAACAAGGACCAATCGGTTGCCTTCCCTGCAACGAAAGCCTCGAAATGCCTCCGCATCGAAGGCGGAAATGTCACGGCTATGATATGCCTGTGGACATTCTGAGGTGTATTTTATGTCGCTTGGTGCTCCGCGGAAGTGGGAGCATTCGCATCGAGGATCGAGACTCTCGCCTTTCCCGCGCGCCTCAGCCCTAATCTGAAGTAGTATACAAACCGGCGGGCGTTACTCCGTAGAGAAAGGGGCAGAGAGACATGCGTCACAACCCCGGTTTCGCACTCCGCATCGGATAACTACTCCGTAGAGCAATATCATTTGATTCCAAATTGCGGCGTATTTTTTATCGGTGGAGAGACATGACACCGAGCGCGTTCTCATGGTTTATTCGCGTTTGAAAAGGCTCGCAGGACTGCTTTTTTGTTCCATCCAGGGGTAACTCACTAACCCTATCAAGAGGCGCGCTCGGGACTTCTGGAGGCCGAATCACGACACTTCCAATTCTCCACTAGTGGTACGCACCGCTAATTCGCTGTTCTGGAAAGAGAGAACTTCACATCGCGGTGTGATGGATTTTTAAGCTCTCTTGATCAGCTTGGCTGAAAAAAAGGGAAAAAAGCTTTTTGAATGTTTTTTTTTTTCTCATGCATAACGCGCATCCACGCACCGTCGCGTCTTCCGTAGAGGGATCTGGTCTGCACCCCAACTGCACTCCACGATATGTCTGTTATGTAGTTTTGTACGGAGTAGTTAACTACTTGAAAGTCTCGACCAAGCCGCCCAAGCCGCCCAGGAACACGGCCAATACATTCATTATCCCCAAAGTGCATTCCCGACAAAGCAAAAAAGCCCGTATTTTTACGCAGTCCGTCGTAAAATCAGATGAGGATGCAGAAGTAATACGAAGCAGAGTTCTGATTGGCCAATTCGACCAAACGGCAGCATTTTCTCGTGGCGTGATTGGCCGCGACGGCTCCACGGATACTCGGAGCGTTCTGTAACACACCTTGGCCCGTGTGCACATCTTCCCGACCTTAGTAATTATTCAGAGCTAACTAGTTAACTAGTGAAAAAGGGAAAAGCAAATTAATTATCATTTTTAATTGTTATTATTATTAGCAAATTCTCCAGGTGCAAGTCACTCTTGACTCCTCTTCTTCCTCCTCCTCCTGCTCCTCCCCTCTTCTTCTTCTTCTTTACTTGACTCCATCTCTCTCCTCATAGCCTGTCGTTCTTCTCATCGCCGGGGTTGTCTGGACTGCTCGACGACCTCATCTCCTGCCTCTCCTTTCACTGTCCTCGGGGCGAGTGACTTTTGGAGCTTGCACCACCCTTCCCGTCTCGGTGGAGAGAGCCCCTTTTCTCTTCCCGCTCCCAACACCGCTTCTCGCATTCAGCCATGGCGAGCCTGCACGCGAATATGGCATCGCCATCCGCAGATGCATCTCTAGCATCAATGGCGTCGGACCCCTCTAGTCTCTTGATGGGCATCTACAACCGCTTCACCGGCTGGTCGGCCCTACTGGCTCTCTTCCTGCTGCTCGTCGCCTACGATCAGAGTGAGTAAATTTTTTTTGGTCTTTTTTACTTCTTACCAAGCGTTGCCAACGCCGGAGAGATCAAATTGCTAAGACAATCGTCCCGGAAAAAAAGTCAAATATATTTGGCTCAAGGGATCTATCGTCGGTCCGAGGTTCAAGCTTCCCTTCATGGGCCCTTTTCTGGAATCCGTGAATCCAAAGTTCACCGAGTACAAGGCCAAATGGGCGAGCGGTGAACTGAGCTGCGTATCCGTTTTCCACAAGTACGTATACAGAATTTATTGAATTTTTACCACCAGACTCCGTAAATGCTGCAGGAGCTAATTCTGACTCGCTATTTCAAATCTGCAGATTCGTTGTCATCGCCTCAACTCGAGACATGGCCCGAAAGGTTTTCAATTCTCCCACATATGTCAAGCCGTGCGTCGTGGACTCTGCGCACAAGCTCCTGGGCAAAACCAATTGGGTATTCTTGGATGGCAAGGAGCACGTCGAATATCGCAAGGGCCTTAACGGTCTCTTCACTCGATCCGCCTTGACCGTGTACATGCCAGAGTTGGATGATGTTTACGAGAGATATTTCGACATATTTCTGAAAGATTCAAAGAAGAACAATTTCAAGCCTCTCCCCTGGATGCCCTACTTACGCGAATTGATGTGTGCCGTTTCCTGCCGAACCTTTGTTGGACACTACATAACCGATGAAGCTGTCACGAAAATTGCCGACGATTACTATCTTATCACCGCCGCCATGGAATTGGTCAACTTCCCAATAATTCTCCCCTTCTCAAAGACATGGTACGGCAAGAAGGCTGCCGACATGGTTCTGGACGAATTTAGCAAATGTGCCGCCAAAAGCAAAATCAGAATGGCTGCTGGCGGACAAGTTACTTGCATCATGGATGCTTGGATCAAGCAGATTGTGGATTCTAGAAAATATCGCGAAAACATTGCCAACGGTATCGAGGTTGACGATTCTGAGAAACCTAAACACATTTTGCGTGAATTCTCTGATTATGAAATTGCGCAGACTATTTTTACTTTTTTGTTCGCTTCTCAAGATGCAACTTCCAGTGCCAGCACCTGGCTGTTCCAACTTATGGCTAACCGTCCAGACGTCCTTGACAAAGTCCGAGAAGAAAATTTGGCTGTGAGAAACGGCGACCGTAATGGTAAACTCAGCATGGACATTCTCGATCAGATGACGTACACCCGAGCTGTGGTCAGGGAAATTCTTCGATACCGGCCACCTGTCATCATGGTTCCATATATGACTAAACGAGACTTCCCTATCACACCAAACTATACTCTACCCAAGGGTTGCATGATCGTTCCCTCTGTATGGCCGGCGACTCATGATCCTGAGGCGTACCCGAACCCCGATACCTTTGATCCCGATCGATGGGTTACCGGAGATGCTGAGAAGGCAGCGAAGAACTTCTTGGTGTTTGGAACCGGTCCTCACTACTGCCTTGGACAAACGTACGCCCAGCTAAACCTCATGGCCATGATTGGCAAGGCTAGCATGATGATGGATTGGGAGCATCATGCCACCCCTATTTCAGAAGACATCAAAGTGTTCGCCACTATTTTCCCGCAGGTCAGTATCTATCATTTTCCAAGCTCCGTCCAAAGTCACCTAACTAATAGATAACAGGACGATTGCCCTCTTGTTTTCCGTCCTAGGCCCTGAGCCACCAAGTTTATTCAATCCTCCTGAAATGACCTAACGAATGTCTGATATCCTCCTGGTAAAGAGGGCCTATCTGAGATGTTCCTCCATTCGTGTCTCTTCCATGAGCTTCTCTTTTTTGCATTGCAATGATGATGCCCAAATAATCCTTTCTTCCCTGGTCTGTTACAAAAAACTGTTATTCATTGTCCTTCTTGCCCTGTCTCCTACACAATTGTTGTTGCTACAGGCCTAGGGTGTTCTTGACTCTTTTCCCTAGAGACCAAGACAGAAGTCCCTAAAATGCAGATGGATACCTGGGAGTTTTTGTTTCTCTTCCCCTGGTTTTTGTGATTCTCCACCTCAGTGGTGTGCATATATGAGATACCTAATGTAGTTTTAATTGTTAATGAAGGGGAGGAGTAGAAATCTCAACTTGGGCACTTTGTGCGTGGGAATGCCATCGCTGAGACCACAAGCTGCTGACATCATCCCCATAAGCCTGCATCTCGACTCTCAAAAGTCTAAACTACATCCGTCCTTGGGCAACACATCGACAACACTGGCTCTCATTCAGTAACTACTATCCTACACATTAGAAAACCAGCACAATGGCTTCAAAACGCGCAATTGCGCCTTTTCTCTCCTCTAGGACCATCGTTTCTGCTCCACGGGTAGCCCCACGGGCACTCCTCCGTCTTGACAACTCAATCACGACCCCACGAGCAATCTCGCGAGCAAGCCTTCAAAGACCCGCCAGCTCCCAATTTCGCTTCCTCTCTTCCTCCAGTGCTCACTACAATGCTCCCACCACTTCCAGTGTTGGAGACCAAACATCATTCAAGCAATGGAACTTCGACGACGTAAGAAAACGGCCCTCAACCCACTCTCTCCCAAACTCCTCAAAACCCCAGAAAGAAAAAGAAAAAAAAAGGACCAAATCAACGCACAAGAACTAAAACAAGAAAAAACCAATAGATAACATCTCACCTCACCCACCCCACCGCCAAACCAACCATCCTCATCGACGTCCGCGAACCCACCGAGCTCCTCTCCACCGGCATCATCCCCACCGCGCTCTCCATCCCCCTCAACTCCCAGCCCGACGCCCTCTTCCTCACCCCCGACGAATTCCTCACCCGCTTTGGCTTCTCCAAACCCGGCATCCCGCAACCAGGCGCAGCCGGGGAGGGGGCCACTGTCGCCGACAGCGCGGCCGCGGACGCGGATATAGTGTTTTACTGCCGGGCTGGGGTGCGAGCGAAGACGGCGGCAGAGCTGGCGGTGCAGGCGGGGTATGATAGGAAGAGGATTGGGGTGTATGATGGGTCGTGGTTGGATTGGGAGAAGAGGAGAGGACAGGTGGAGAAGTGGAAGGGAGAGTGAGTGTCTTGATGGCGAGGACACGGTGGTTTTTTTTTTTTTTTTTCAAAAACTATTATGTACATATGAATGGATATCTTGACAGGTGAATACGATGGCGGAGGATTCTGTATATGAAAATGGAGTAGGGATCGAGTTGTCTCGATTTTAGTTCCTGATATGATAACGGGGTTCTAGAGTCACGAGTCAAGCGTTGACTCTCTCAAGGAGTCACAACCTGTTCCCTCTACCTAATATATAAGAAAGAAAAGATTCCCAGCATCAGAGCCTTCCGGTAAAAAGCTGTCACAACAGTCCTCTCTAGTCCTGCCCAAAAGGCAAACGCGCTTTTTCTAAGGGTTATATAACGTCCGTCAAAGAAGCTCAAAACTACCCACGCGACGATGGCCTTTTCATATCCCCCGATACCACCTACAGACCAAGGGTGCTCTCCTCCTCCTTCAGAACCCATCTATTCGCTGATGTGCCTTGCATTAGTTCCACATAAGTACTATGCCTGGAGTTCGAATACCTGAACCGCTGAAACCAACAATAACTAGGATTCGAGTCCTTAGAATGGGGTCACAAGGAAAAGGCTGCTGCCCGCGCGCATCTGGAGCAAGAAACAATGCTAGAAAACGAGTCATTGATGCGTTCTTATCATCCAGTGCTTTCTCGGTTTGCTGGTGTATATATTACAACCGAGTTCACAGGAAACAAGGTCTGGGTGGTTGTGTCCAGAAGGGCGGGCTATTTATGATACCCATGCTGGTGGCCGGGAAATCCATATTTTTCCAAAATGCGTACCTAGGCCTCCAAGGTTCGCAGATCGGGAACTATTGGCTGATCCACTGCTTCACGTCATCAAGTCTCAGAAGTTCTTAAGTGCTATGGACCTCGAGGCTTTTTGAGAGATGTTTCCACTTGCGATCGGCGCCCGACTCCTAATACCAGGATTTTTGATAGTCCTTTTCAAAAAACACTAAGATATCACGACTTTTTGGAAACAACAAGGTAGCTGCTGCGAGTTTGGCGGGATGCGGCTTGAATATAAAATTTCCACATATCACCCAACTAGAGCAATAGTAGAACGCGGAGACGCCATCACCGGTTCTTCAGACGAGTTTCGCCCATAGGAAAGCAGGTTTGGCTCGCAAGGCGCGACGACACGCTCGTAAGTGACACTCCCAATTCATTAACCTTTGTCTGTTGGTGGGAATCTGACGGGATTTTTGTGGAAAGGTCGGCACAATTATGGAAACGTACGATCCACCGGTTTCGACATGGGTACCATATCCATATGGCTTTAGACACGACATATTGTTACTGACCGGCGACAATCTTCCAGATTTGAGTAGCCCCCCGGGTGTGCCTAAGATTGCGGGTTGGGGGCAGTGCAGTGACACCCTGGACGGCCAGCAACCTATATTCGTGACCGGTTGCAACATCAATGGAACCCGGCCTAAGAACTGGGGCACTGGAGTATCACCTGAAGCTCAAGCTGCTGGTCGCTGCTGGTTCAGAGTATTTCTGGGAGAAAGAATTATGCTCCCAGACAGCATCCATTCTTTGGAGAACGAGTACGAAACCTCGCAGTGAGAAGTGTTGTGCGACTTACATCAGTGACTTAGTCACCCCTTGACGTATTTCCCACACAGTACGGAGTACCTTTGCTTCAACTTAATATAAAAATATTTTCCATTTCCCCTTATTAATCCCAATCCAAGCCGGATCAGGATCACAGACACACATGGATTGTGAAAATTGACAAGCATGCTAGTGATAGGAAGGGGGATCCGTTACAAGTCAATAACCACTTAAAAAAACAACCCCTATCAGCCAACCATTTACACAAGGGCATGCATGAAATCATGGGATATCAAACAGAGGCTTCAACTTTTTGATAAGCAACCATTCATCCATAGAAACATCCGGCCGATAAAATTCTTTCAAGGTATCGATGCTCTGTCGGGAAATAAGTGAGTATATCAGGTCACTCTCGGCCAGTTGACGGCCATAACCTGGTTGGTTGGGTCCATCAATCTTGATAGCAACAGATGGCTGGCCCTTCTTGCACATGGGAATTTGTTTGTGCTCACGTTCAATTGACGACCTTGAAAAGCCAGAGTGTTAGCAAGTCCAAAATGAAAGCCTAGGGGAACCTTTGACCTACACTCTGCCCAAATGGAAAATTTCATTAGCACCAGTAACGGGGTTAGCTTTGACAACAGCAAGTGGTGTGAGCAGTCGCAAGTTGCCCTCGATAACATCCACACCAATAACAATAGGGTCCTTGTTGTTGAACACATGGACTGGCTGTAGAACACAGGGGAACACAGCTAGAAGCTTGCTCTCTTCCTTCTTTTTGGCCGCAAGCTCTTCCATATGTTTCGTGAAGTCATCAAACAAGTGATAGATGATATCTGCCGTGAAAATCTTGACTCCAGCTTCATCTGCATATGCCTGAGCTTCTTTGTCTACTTTAACATCAAAGCAAAGCATGACAGCGAATTGTTTGGCTTTTTCCAGCATGGTACCTGCACGCATCACATCACGTTTATACACAGGACCAATGGAAATGTTGGCCACAGGAATTTTGGATACTCTAAGAAACTCAAGCAAAGCTTCCAGGGAACCAAGAGTTGAGGCTTGGACGCTGACTCCACGGTTGTCTTTGGAGACCTTGCTGAGGAGGTTTTCTAAATCGGACATGACCTCGTCCTCCAAGTCCTCCTCATCGTCATCGGGGCCAACAACCAAGAGTCGGGACCCAGCAATAGCGTGTTCTAAATCGTTGGCTGCGATTTTGACACCCAATGCAGCTTTGACCTCCTTATTGTGAACGTACTGTGATTTAATGCGAAGTTCCTTTAGAGGAGCAGGGGTCAAAAGCGCTCTTATGTTCGTCGTTATGGGACCATTGAGACCACACAAGACTACTCGGTCACCTTCGCAAAGAACACCGTTCGACAAAACGACATCGATAGTAGTACCAAGACCCTCGATGACCTTGACTTCAAGTACAGTACACTCAACCTCTGATAGGTACATTAGTTTGTCTGTCATACGATCTTGTGCGAGTGAAACTAGAAGCTTCAACATATCAGGGACACCTTCTCCAGTATGGGCTGAAGTAGGAACCAGCGAGACGTTGCGAGCCATGGATTTGTTTTCCCAGTACAGTTCAGAGTTGAATCCCTGTTCTGCAAAGGCAAGTTTTGTCTTGGTGACTCGATCCCGGAATTCGTTCTGAACGCCCTTGTTTTGAAGAGCCAAACTGTCCTGGAAGCCATTGTTATCGATTTTCTTCCAGCCGTAGAGACGATCAATCTTGTTCAACGCGACGATGAACGGAGTCTTTCTATCTCTTAGCAATCTCATGGATTCAAGCGTCTGGGGTTCCAGCCCGTGCATAATATCGACGACCAAAATGGCAATGTTGCAAAGCGACGAGCCTCGAGAACGCAAATTGGAAAAGGACTCGTGACCAGGAGTATCAATAACCAGTAAACCAGGCACCTTGAGTTCGAATTTACCATCCTTATTGACGACTGCCGTCTTTTGCTTAAGGGCATCAGAAGGGAAGTAAGTGGCACCAATCTGTTGAGTGATACCGCCGGCTTCTCCCTCTTGAACGTTGGTCTGTCGAATCTTATCCAGAAGTTTCGTCTTTCCTGTATCGACGTGGCCAAGAATACAACAAATAGGAGACCGCAAGTTGTCTTTAGATCTAGCTGCGAGTGCTTCTTCGTGTTGCTTCTTTCTCCGTTCAGCGGCTTCTGCTTTCCTTTGGGCCGCGGCTCGCTGTGCTGCACTTCCCTCTTCGTCTAATTCTTCGGATCCGGACTCGGACTCGGACTCGGATTCCTCTGGCGATGCTTCGCTAGATTTCTGTTTCCGCGTTTGTAGTTGCGGTTTTTCGTCTAAAGCCGTTGGGGACGGTTCCTCTTCAATTGCTTTGTCTGCTTCATCTTCCTCATCGGACGAAGGAGCGTCCCAACTGTCTTTGATGTCATCATCGCTTTCCTCCTCTGCCGCTTTAGCCGCTGCCTCAGCAGCAGCTCGGGCCTTCTCCTCTTCCTCTTTTTTCTTTTTCTCCTCTTCGTCAGCCTTGCGCTGGGCCTCAGCCTTTGCAGCAGCAGCTTCCAAGTCTACTTCCTCTTGCCTTTTAGGACCGCGCTTTTTTTTACTATCGTAAACTGGCTTTTTCTTTTCCGCCGACCCGGCTTCTTTCTCCAAGCCAGCGACCTTGCCACCAGCAGCCAATAGTTGTTTCATACGTATCTCATTGCGTTCTTTTGCTTCTTTCTGGGCCTTCGTGAGAAGCTTCCCTTCTTTCCGTAGCTGCTCTTTTTTCTCTCGTTCCTTTTCCTTCTTTCGCTGACGGACCTCATCCCTCTTTTGCTCTTCTTCTTCTAGCTTTCGTAGTCTGTCCTCTTCACGGGCTTGCTCTTCGGCAGCAAGACGCTCCTGCTCCTCTTTTTGCTTTCGGAGCAATTCCTGTTGCTTCTGAATCGCAGCAAGATGCGCTGGAAGTTTTTTCTTCTTTCCTGTTGTCTCTTCAACAGGAGTAGGTTCGGCTTTGGGTTCAGGTGCGGTAGGTTTAGCAGGCTCCGCTTTCGTTTCAGCAGCAGGCGCTTGAGATTTTTTCTTCGCAGCCTAAAACATTAAATTAAGTTAGCATTGAATTATCAGAGTGAAAACAAGTAGCACAAACCTGTTCCTTCTTCCTCTGTTTCTCTCTCTCCTTCTTTTCCTTTTCTTTTTCCTTCTTCGACTTCATCTTCCCCTCATCCGCGTCCTGGGCCTTTTGTTGTTGGGGCTCTTTCTTCGCCGAAGTCTTCAGGTTCTTGGGTGTCCCAGCAAAGACATCATCTTCATCAAATGTCCCTTCCTCCGGTTGTTTGCTCTCGAGGTTGGCGCCCGTTCCAGCGGAAGGGTCTTCGCCTTCGACGAAATCGTTATTCACAGGCTTGCCCTTCTTTGCCTTTCGGGTTTTATTCTTCCGCAAGGCAGCTAGCAAGCCACCTCCCACCTCATCCTCTCCGTCGTTGGGTGCGGCATTGGCCTCGGCGGCGATATCGGGTTGGCCGTCTGTGGGCGTGATGGACTCGCCTAACTCGGCTTCCCAATCGTCTTGCTCCTTCCTGTTGCCCTTCTTTTTCGGCGCCATTTTCAAATGACTGGTTATCTTATTAGTAAAAAGGGATATGGATATCTATATGGACCCGGGATCGAGTGGTGGATGTATGGATATGCTTGGATGGCGGGCGTAGTTGTGTGGGAAAACGGTTAACGTAGTGATGAACGCCCTTCGTGACATCGGCAATGCGGCCGATCGGGACTAGAAGTCTGGGAAGAGCACTTAAAGAAAGTGGGAGAAAGAGTTTTTGTTTTTTTTTTTTCTTTTGCCAAAAAGGCGTTGTACTGAATCCTGGCCGTAAGCGAAGAGAAGTGGCCCCGCGTGGATGGGGGAAACAAAGATTTGGCAGAAGAGTTCAGTTTTAAGGAAAAGTGATTTTTTGGGGGGAGGGCAGGGCGCCCAGGCAAAAGTTTGTTGGACTCAGCTGTCCGCCACTCAACCCGCCAGCAACTGGAACGCCCCCTTCTCTTCACCACTGTCAACCAAGTCCTAACTACAAGTTTTATCTCTGATTTCTATAGTCGGAATTAGGGACCGCATTAGTTTTAAGCCTTCTTTCTGGGCCAAGTTTGTTTGCTTGACGCCCTTTTCTCCCTCATACTCAGACGGATATCAGGTGCAATGTCAATCTAACCACCCTATATCAAGCCATCAGATTAACTACATCCCGTTCATTCTCCTCACTTTTTTTCTCGCCAAACATCGTTCCTTGGAAGTTTTGTCGTTATCCCCATCAGCAAAAGTGCTTCCATCATCATAACATTCTCAAAGTTCGACCCGAAGCAAGTCATCCATCCAGGATACGACAGCTGCAAAAGGGTTTTCCACGTTTCCGACGACAGGTTGGGAAAACTCCATGAACCTCTCCATTCTCCCGGTGTCCGATGTAAATCTGCTTGTATATCCCGACGTCATATTCTTTCTCATCACTCCTTCCAAGAATCGTGTTCCATGGTCCACCACTCGGCTAAGGATATCACCATCAATATGCAGGGACTCGGGTTTCACCACCGCAGGAGCTAGATCCTCGACAATCATCCTGCGCCGTGCCCTATATGGACATACAGCCGGGTTGCCAAGGCAGATATTCTGGATGAACCGAAGGAGACGCCATTCTTGCTCGTTCAAAGTCGTAAATTTGTAAACGGTACCGTCGAGGGCCGTCCCGTATATGACTTCGGAGGACCCAGGCTTGTATGGTTTATGGCTTGGAGTAAGTCGTATTACAGAGTGAGGGACGTGGGCCACGAAAAGCGGCTTTAATAGTTTCTCACCCGGGATGAGCCCCAATTCTGAGAAACCGGCTATCGATCCACCCCTGTTTGAAGTAAGGATGATTCTGGAATCACTCTGTAGATTCGCGTGGTCAAGACCTTCTCTGTCAGTGCCATCCTGGCCGTGGAGCTCGAAATGATCATCCACCAGTTTCAAAATGCAAACTGAGTGCCTCGCTGTCAAAACATAAATGTACGGCTCTTTAACGGAGATTGACAGTGGAATCGACTCCAATTTGTACGGCCGTGACCTCCGCCATCTCTTCGTTGTAGGGTTAAGAGACTGGAACAGGACCCCATCGCCAAGTCCAATAATTAAACCGGTCGACTCGTACGAAGCTATCGCTCTAACCGGTTGGTCGTAAGTATGCATGTTTTTGATTATTGGAGCAATTTGCCCAGGGTTTTGCGGACTTGCACGAGCCGAGATATATACCAGTCGCCCAGCATAACCACTGCGCGGTTGTGATGTCCCAACAACGATCATGTGGTAGGCATGTTCGCCGCTTGAGAAATTCCAATCGAACAGAGCTGTGATTTTCTCTCCGGATGCGCCGGTTGGGGTTTTGGGCTCAGGAGGCTGGCTCGGGGCCCCATCGAGATCAAAAAATGACGGCGCTGCAGATTGCCCGTCTGGGTCGATAAAACTGAGCTTTGGGCGGCTATAACATCTCGTACACTCACCTTCCCTCTCATAAGTAATGAAATTGTACGCCACAACCAGTTTCTGTAAGTATGTAGAGTATATGATTCGTTTTGGATCTCCAGGGATGTAAATTTCTCGAGGAACCGGCTTTGGGAGTCTCTCCAATGCGCAAGCAAATAGTTGATTCTCGGCAAAACATAATAGAGATCCCCCAAGCCCTCCGGGCGGTGAATTAGGCTGCGGATCGATACAACAAAAAGCATCGACTGCACTTTGTAAGCGTGAGGGCTGTTTTAATGTAAGCTAAACGATATTGTAAACTTCACAAAGCTACTCACATGGTTTTGATCCGTAATCAAAATCTTTACAAGTTTATGCTCCTCACAATCCTCATTCTCATGAAAGGACAACCGCCAAAAACCGATTCCGCAAGTTACGATGGCGATTGACCGGTCAGAACCATAGCCCCTAATACGAACGGAGGTGTCTCCGAGTTTGTAAGGTTTTTTTTGGATCAACCCTATGTCTTGTTTCATCAGCGCCCGTGCACTCCGCTTCGGAGACAAAGAGTGGAATATCCTACCTATCAAAGAGCTCTTTGAGTCTAGGCCGATATCAAATAGAATCAGAGCACCACCTCGAAGACCACAGACTAGGGTGGATCTCTGAGCTCCACACTTGACCGTCGAAATCAATTGTATGTGTTCACACGCGGTTGAAACTTGATTTTCCACGCCGGAGATCTTTTGCTCAAGAACAGGAACTAAGCCTCGCGTGTAATCTATCTCGACAACTAGAAGTTTGCCATCACTAGTGCCAATAAACAAAAAGAAACGGAAATTGATCTCCTCAATGGCTAGAGAAACCGGTTCGTAGGTTGCGGCCAAGGGTTGAGCGAACACATCACACCGTAGTCCACTGGAATTGATTTCCACTGTCCGTACGACAATTTCGATTCCAGCATCAGAACGGATTGCTGTAGCAAGCAGAGATAGCCGGCTATTAGCAGTGGCCGCGACTATTCGATCGGAAGGCGCTTGCATCCCTACTGAGAGACGAAGCGATGCATCTTCTAGTACAGACAGATGAATGGAGGCATCTGTAACCTGAATGAGCAGTTGATTGCTGGCACTAGATGCTGCTAACGTTGGGGCATTGAGGTTCAGCCCAGAAGTTTGTTCATCCAATGCGTAGAGCTCATCTGTTGCATCAATCGGGACCAATATCAGAGATGACGACAGCGGGTTTGAAATCAAGCAAAACGTGCCTCCCGTTGAAGTATTCGATATAGTCCAAAGGTCAATGATGCTAACCGGATCTTCTTGGTCAACCACTAATCCAATTCGCGCCTCCAGACCATGTCTTAATTCAGTGATGGTACCGCGACGATTGCCCACGCCAGAACAGGTAAACATCCGGTCATATGATGGCCCACCTGCCCGATATCCAGTTTCAGGTGCAGCAGCATTCTGCGGGACTGACCCTTTTACAACAATGGAATCCAAGGTTGGTGCCCAATTTGCGATGTGTTGTATGCACCGCGGTGCTTTTCTCGGCTCTGCAATAAACAAGCCACCACTGCTCATGCTACCAGTCGCCACGAACAGATCCCCAGCCTCAAAACCGCGGTCCATGATAGCAAAGCCAGTGTCAAGGTTACAACCGAGGAAGCCGATGACTGAATTTCGCTGCACCGAACCACCTTTTATTTCCAGATATAGAACTTCTCCATCCTCACGGCAAAGGTAAATGTCATCAAATTCTTTATTACGGACTCCATGTCTCATGGGCCTCGTCCATTGAGTCCAGATAAGGTCGGCCGATTCGTGGTCATTTCTCGGTGGTAGCGCAAATTTTTTAGCAGGAATATTCTGCTCCACAACATCTATAAAGATATGAACTGTGGTGGAAGTGACAAACAAGAAGGACGTGGACTGAATCAAGGGTACTAGAATCGGTGGAACACCCCATTCTGGTGGTAGCCTTTTCAAACCTGTGATTTTAGGGGAAACAGACCGGAGAGCCTGCGATGTGTTCCAATGGTAGAACATTATATGAATCCCTGAGCTCCGTGACACAAGTAACAGTAGAATTACTTTGTCAGGATCATCGGCTTTCGGGTGTAAGAACTCCATATTCAATATGTCTCCATCAGTTCGAAAGAAACGTTCCTATACGGTCTACATTAGATCTTGAAAGATTTGGAAAATTTGAACAGCCGTGACGGAATCAAAAATGTTTCCTTACTTCTTGAATAGGGTTCACTGGTCCGCACATCATTTCACGCTGCATAGCTTGAGAAGACTTGAGGGAGAATATGCCGAAAAATTTCTGGGTTGCTGAAATTGCCATTGCTCTGGACCTACATCGAGTTAGGTGCCTCTCCTTGCATATAAGGCATCAGGGTATACTCACCGAGGATCGACTGTGATATTCTTCCCATATTCTTCCAAGGAACTGACATCCGCTGGCAATGGCCTTCGAGCATGCACAAACTCATGGCGTCCCCGGGACAACTCTCTTGTGTAAAGGAAGATCATTTCTTTTGACGAGAGAACTAGGACAAGAATATGGCGGGGACCACCTTGCACACTCTCGCCTTCAGCTCCTATCTGATCCTGCAGCCCCAGTTCAGGGCAGATGTTTATAACCTTGGCACCAACAATCTGAGCATCAAAATCCGCTTTTGTCATCACTTCTTCCAAGTATCCACTCGGCGCCAGTTCCTTTATTTGAATGAAATTGTCTCCGACGAAAACGACATCATTCCTGTCTTGATGTCGAATACGGGCTGGCAATACCCACTGGATTGCTGGGCCATGGACAAGCGTTCTGGAAAGCAAGCCTGTAATTGGCACCCTCGAAGCTGGAATGTCCGCAGGAGCATTTGCTTCGCGGTTCCTAGCTAGAATATCACCAATATCAACCATTCTGGTGGCCCATTCACCGTTCACAAGGTATGTTGTCTGCAGAGACATGATGCAGCTCACTGAAGAGATAAAAGCGTGGTGGTAATGTTAAGTGGGGTAAATTTTTCCTTGACGACAATGAAATTGTATGATATACGGTACGTAATTATCAGGGTCTGTTAGTGGCACACTCGCTTAATCTGTGAAGTGTTGTTGGGCTGGTGCGGAGATGAGATAGCACACAGAGAGCTGCCTGCTAACAACCACTCAAGAAAGTGCTGCCTTGGTTGTCAATGAAAAGTCTAGGCTGAACAGACCATCATCTGGAGACTAAGAAAGTAAACGGCGGATTGGAAGAAGAGAAGACCTAGGCCACCCATCAGTATCAATTATGCTTGATACAAGTGATATCAGCACAGATATTGAGATAAATCAGGAGACGGGGCCCAAAGAAGATATGAATAACACACCTGAATATGGGCCTGTGTTCCTTTGCATGGGTAATAACTACCATATTTGATTTAAACATCCAACCATTCTCATCACAATAATGAGTTCCGGCCAGGGTGTGCTGTAGGGTTAAATATACAATAAAACTAGATGCAGCCGGAACACAGAAAAGAATGCCGAGAATAAACCAGAGATCAGGCAACCTCAGCCTTGGATGCCGACCATGCGGGTAAGTTAACTAGGTAACTAGTCAAGCTAGGCTGAGGGGTTGATTCCCAAGACAAAAATGTGACGCGTCAAAAGTGAAAGTGGGATGAAGTCCCCCGGGCCCTAGAAAGGAGAAAGTGACTGCTGGCTTCTTGAAGGATGTGGTTGCCCGTCCTGCTTGAAGCGGCAGAGGACAAAACTGGGCTGAGACGAAGGCAGCTAGTTAGTTCAAGGTTGCTGGAAGATGAAGTTAAGGTCCCGGGCTTCTCCCTCTATGCAAGCCTGTCCCGCCGGCGGGGACCCAACGTCCCAAGCCATGCCAATGCTGGATTAGTTAGTTACTAGCGCGGGAATTTAACATTATAATGCACATCATTTTTCGAGCCAAGATTCCAACGACCAGCCAATCAGCCGTGCCCACGGAGATGGAATTGATCTTCTGGCAATATCATTGGTGGAATTGTTCCTAGCTTGGGACCTGACCGTTTGTTGACCCAATAGCTGGCCAGCGCGGGCTGCCTTGGAACCCAACTCACGAAACGTCGCGTTCATCTCCGGCTGCATATTCAAACAACTCTCTTTTCAGAAAGAAGAGACAATAGGTTCTGTTACTTTGCTGTCGGTCTGCGGATCCGGAAGAATCTAGGGTAACTACTTCTACCTAATTGACAAAGCCGCCCAATGCTATCCTGACGGTAGTTAATCGTCGTTTTCGAGCATATAGAGCTCCAGAGTACTTGCCTCCTTCATTCAACCACAGCGCATCGCCTTGAAAATATAACCCGGCTTATGATTATTTCTCCATGAGGCTTTCTCTATTTGATGAAAGAGACAGTGAATGTCCCAAACACCCACTCCTGTGGTAGTCATGGTGGAAAATGAAAAGCAGTCAGATGAAAGCCGCTGTGAACACTTGGTGACAAACCCACTGGACAACCGAAGGCCATCTGTACCCGATTCCCACCAGGCTAAAACGAGAGATATTCTTCGATGCTGTGAAAACAGAGATGTCGGAGCCTTGGTGGCTCTGGCGACTTCGCAGGATGGATTGCTAAATGATGATCTTCGGAAGCTTGCTTGTACGGGCAACTCCAGACAACCCACCACAGATCCTTAGGTAGAGGCTTACCTATCTTTTCTAGGGCCTCTTTTACTTGGATGCGATTGCGAGTCATCTCTCAGAGAACCATGCAAGGTTGATGATCTCCCGAAGCACGGTGATGAGGATCAAGTTAAACTGGATGTCAACCGGGCGTTCGTGCATTACCCAAACTGTGAGAAAGATTGATTACAGCGTTAAGAAGAGCCAGGCATGCTGATACGTTACAACTCAGGCCAAACGGATAAACAGCTAGAAGTCAAGAAAGACGAGCTATTTAGCCTTATCATATCCATTCTCAGAAGAAGGCCAATGTTATGCTATTTTCAAGGATACCATGACATCGCACAAGTTCTGCTTCTGGTTTTGGGTCCCAAAAACTCAATTCCTGCGATTGAACGAATCTCACTTTTCCGTATAAGAGACTATATGCTTTCATCTCTCTCACCGGCCGTTAAACATCTTCAGCTGCTCCCAGCCATGCTACATCGTGCAGATCGAGAACTATATCAGCATGTGTCCGGCACACAGCCCTTCTTCGCTCTCGCTGCCACGCTTACTTTGTATGCTCATGATATCCAAGAGTACAGTGACATCGCGAGACTATACGACTTTATACTATCCCACGAGCCAGTGGTTTCGATTTATCTGTTTGGCTCGATTATTCTCTCGAGACGGAAAGAGCTGCTCAACATCCCTATTGATGAACCTGAGATGATGCATTTCACTCTTTCAAAACTACCACAGCCACTTGATCTAGAATTGCTGATATCCGGCACTATGGAATTATATAATAAATATCCTCCTGAATCACTGCCTTTCCGTGCTTGGGGAAAGATTTCCCGAAACAGTGTTTTGAAGACATCTCGAGGTCTTGCGTTGCGGGCTACGACCGCCGAAGCGGAAGAGTTATTCGAGAGGCAGACACGCGAACTTCAACGAGAGGAGAGACGGCAGAAAGCCCTCATTTTCCTACGAAGTCATTCTCGAATGTTCGGTTCAGTTGGATTGGCAATATTCGTAGGCGTTATCTCGTACTGGATTACGAAAAACAACTATGATGTTTCCGTTATTTGGCGCAGGATCAGGAGTGTAATATGGTGAAACTGATTGATGTCTCTGATAAAAAGGCTGGCTTGTACAATTATCTATTTTGAAAAAAAGCGTGCTATTTCATATTTACCTAGAAAAGTTTGGTGGTTACAGAGTCGTTAACTAGTTTTAGTTATTGGAGGGCACGTCCATTTCGCACGATGCGCCAGAATTGACCCAGAGATTTGACATTGAAAATTTCACTAAGGCCTTAATCTATTGCAGAGTCTTGCTTTGTCGAAAATTCAACCATCGTGATATCGATCCAGCCACTGCGTTTGAAAGTAGTCGGTACGGCCACGGCTAGTGCGTGGCGGTAAGTGGCTTTGTCACCACGTAGTTAATCGATCCGCCTTACGAACCTCCTCTCACAACCCGATCAAGCTCTCTGATCCCAAAGCCCCAAGTTCAGGCTTACCATCATGGCTAACCGCGGCTACGACGTTGTAGTAGATATAGATGCTGAGGTGAGATACAATCCGGCATTGCCGACATGACCCAAAGGGCCACAGTTGACAGATATATTTCTTAGGGTGACCTTGGGCATACCGATCTCCAAGAGGATCTGGAATTCCATCACTCAAGTAAGCAGCATATCATCCTTACGTCTCAGCACCCATAACTAACAAGACCATCTTCTCCGCGCCGGTCAGACTTTGACGACAATTCACGCAACACCAACAAATCTCCTCCCGCCTCAACTCCATTCCTAGGAGGAAGCTCGTCCCGACGAGGCACATCACCCGGTGGAACGCCTTCCAAACATCGCTTCTGGACCCTATCATACTACGGGCAATATTTCGACGTTGACACCAGCGAAGTCATTCGCCGTTGCACAGCAACCCTGTACCCTCGCTCGAACTTCCTTGACGTCCTTGACGGTAACGCCGATCTCTACGGGCCTTTTTGGATTGCGACCACAGTCGTCGTGATTCTGTTCCTTACGGGGACCATCTCCCAATACCTCGCCCGCGAGAAGAAAGGTCATTTCGAATATGACTTCCGTCTTCTATCTGGTGCATCAGGGCTTATATATGGGTACACGGGCGTGATCCCTATCGCGCTCTGGGGAGCTTTACGCTGGTTCGGAAGCACCAGTGCGGATTTGATTGAATGCTGGGCTCTCTACGGGTATGCGAATCTTATTTGGATCGCCGTGGCTTTGGTGAGTTGGAGCCCGCTGACTGCACTTAACTGGGTGCTTGTGGGCATTGGGTTCGGATGGACTGTGTTTTTCTTGCTTCGAAATTTGTATCCGGTACTGAGTACGGCGGATACAAGGATGAGCAAGATCTTGTTGATACTGGTGATTGTGCTACATGCTGGACTGGCGATTGCGATCAAAGTTCTCTTTTTCGCGTAAGTATTTGCCTTTGCAAGTCGGGAGCATTCCTTCGCTAACATCTTTTATCGTAGTCACGGTAGCCCGGCAAAGAAAAATAAGGATAAGGGCAAAGATGATGATGAAAAGGATAAAATGGCACGCATGTTTTTTTGATTGCGATATGACCCACTTGTTTCTCTATGGCAAACAACTACTTGTTTAATATGCAGCTTTCCGGCTTATTATGTATCTTAGACCCATCTGTATTCCGTAACTGTTGGCCAATGAGCAAAGCTAGAATATCCTAGCATAGTCGCGAGATGGAGAGAGAAGACTGAACTTGTCGATTTCCGAGGCTAGAGAGGGACGTAAAAGACATTATAAAAACATGATCAGAGTCCCCCTTTAAACGCCCTGCATCATCATCACAACAAGCGCAACCCCATGTGCTGCGTTTCCGCAACAAGGACCCGAAGAAACAGCCGAAACAATCCGTTTACTTCAACTTCTTCTTTGGTCGGAGCTGGTTAGTGTGTCCGCACTTCTTCTTTCTGCAGTTGGTGGCACGCGGGGGAAGGCGAGCCTGATGAAAGATCCCATGGTTTAGTAATAGGTCGATTTCCAAAAAAGTGAGGGACGAGGTCAGATGGGACGTCGGAAGACATACATAGCACTTTCGGCAAATCATCTTGTCGCAGTTGTACTTGCTAGCCAAGGCCTTGAGCGAAGGTTCGATGATACCACCACGGAGACGGAGGACAAGGTGGAGTGTGGATTCCTATACGATTCACCCAAATCTCCAGTCAGATATACCATTTCAAATAAAAAGTTTTGGCCTCCCCGGGAATCCACAGGCCATTTCGCGTTTGGTAATGCCCCCTTCATTCTCCCATATCCTGATCACCGAGAAACTCGGAATCCTTCAAATTTGTTTCAGATATATGTACCTTTTGGATGTTATAATCGCTCAAAGTACGACCGTCTTCGAGCTGCTTTCCGGCAAAAATCAATCGCTGCTGGTCCGGTGGGATGCCCTCCTTATCCTGGATCTTGCTTTTCACATTGTCGATTGTGTCGCTCGACTCGACCTCAAGGGTGATGGTCTTGCCGGTAAGGGTCTTGACGAAGCTATTCGTAGAGCAATGAATGTCAGTATCGCATTTGCGTTCAACGGGCGTATATCATCGGTATTTCGAGCTTGAATGGGGGGAGTGGCGAGGGGTTGATTTGAAGGTGAACCTACATCTGCACTGAAAATAGGCGCAGAAATGTCAGTAAACGTGATGCAAAGGAGGAGGCCTCGTTTCGGCAGTAGTATGACTTACTGGTTGCGGATTTTATCTGCTGTTGTCTCACAGTCCTCTGCTTCGTCGTCGAGAAGGACCAAGATTTGAGGTTGTTCGCTTAGCGGGTGGGCAAGGCAGATGTAACTAGCCCTAAGCCCTAACTAACTAACACTTCTCTTTTAGGCGCACCGGGGCCGGTTCCCAAACTTCCAAGGACGGGTAACTTCCTCCAAGGATCCATGGACTGGAAATACCGTAGATACTATTTAACTAAATATCTATACGTTCTTCTTGCTCAACTGACTCCGTCATATCATCATTCCACAACGATCAGGTCAGCCCGTTTCTGAGACGTCGGCCTACTTTTACTCCTACTCCTGCTCCTGCTACTGTTCCGATCGGGATGGATCCTATGTTCCGTCCGGTATACAGCAGATATCATGGTCTCTAAGGACACGCCGATTACCTGCGCGGCGGCCGTATAGAACGCCTTTGCGTTTTTGGGGAGCTGGGCCTCATTTCGATAGCGATTATACGCACTCCCGGGCCGCGCAACAGACTCAGGAAGCGTATTACCATCAGCATCTTTAATGACCCTTCGCATCGTCAATCTCGATAATATTTCATGTAACTTTTGAGAGACAGCCAGGCTATCGTCATCATTTTCATCTGGTGGACGCATTGGGATCACTTCATTGGTGTCCACTCGGGCCGTGGGAAACATATCCACAAACGGGTTGGTCCCTATCGATTAATGTTAGCAAATCGTCGTAATATAGTGTTCATTCGAGGCACACCTTTCTTTCCATCAATCCATATCTTGTTATACCAGTCCATATAATCATCCAACTGTACAGGAGTCATTTGCAAAACATCGGTCTCGTTAACCTCTATTTCATATCCCTGTGAAATCCGTGCACTGTTCTTTCCTCTCAAATCGAACTCTTTCTGACTTCCGGCCCATGCTTCCCAATCCATAATCTGGGCAGCTGGATCATTCAAAGATTTTGGATATCTTCTTTTGTCATCAAACGGGTAAATAAGCTTGGTAGCAATAATGACAAGGCTCATTAGCTGAATCTCGGGTAGGTAGATGCGACTAAATCGCCCAGGCTGATTGGAGAAGGAGAACGGAAAGCTTGTGGGCTCTTTGAGACGGTTAACAGCCGGATATATCTCCACTAAAGACGGATGTTAATAGTGCTTCTCAATAAGTGAGGGCTTCCCCAGCAGGTGGTTCATACGTGGTAAAGCAAGCTGCTTAATATATGAAAATAACAATAATGGAAGATTTATGGGAGGAAATACAATTCCAAAGTCACGAGAAAACAATTCAGCCATATCAGCAATCGCTCGATGCAGCTGATCTCCAGTAGGGACATTCTATACAACTGGTTAATTTCCTATGCCTTGAATGGTTAACAATAAACTTACCCTAGGCTCAAGGACATTATGATATACAGCCGGGAGCCTTTCTTTCATGTCCTGGGGTATAAACCGACTTAATCTGAGGAATGGGATATCATCCCTGGCAATCCATCTTCGCGGGTGGGAGAAGGATTAGCTCCGATTCTAACCTCGCTGGATCGGGTCCTCGGACATACCTTTGGATATATCCCACACTGATAGGGATTCTGAGAAGTAGAGTACCCAAATAACAGAGCGCCAAAGAATCGATCACCTTTGGCGAATCGCTAAGCTTTCGCTTATGGTATCTGTACTCCTCATCATCAAGCTCAGTCTGCTCCGTTTGGGAGCTGAACAGCTGCGACGTATTATCATCAGATCGATAATTGTCATCATCTTTCTCGTAAAGTTTCTGGAGCCGTAACGCCCATAGATCTTTGACAATGAACTATAAGCTAGTCAGGACCTTTGGAACGATCGCGGTATCTGCCAGCGGCAAAGACTCACATACCTCGAGCTCCCCAGGCAATCCTTTGTGATGAATGAGAGCATAGCATTGTCTCCAGAGAACAAGTTGATATGCTTCCAAAAAGAGCTGATATGCTTGACTCCCAGAATATTCTACGCCACAATCCAAATCAGTTTTTTGGGCATTTCTCTAGGCAAATGAACTCACTCTTTGATAGTCGTTCAGTGGCTACCTTTTTCTGCCGAATAGTCCGCCCTTGTGTCCCAAAATCGTCGTCGTCCGCAATGACTTGTCGACCCTACCAGAATTAGCGGACATGGAAAGGCAGCGATAATCTCGATCCGGGTGATAAAAAATCCCGAATCTCTTGGGATTTGCAGTACTTCTTGTTGATGCCCCTGACGGCAGAACCAGAGACCGTTCTCCAAGTAATAGCGCTTTTCACGGCATCCATCCTGCCCACAAGCGCCACGCTTCGCCTCTTCCATCTAGACAACCATTGGCAGGTATGATGGAAAGAGGCCTGGATTAGCACTCCTTCGACTTCGGACTCGTGCTTGTGAAGGTACAGGTGTTCGGTTAATTCAAAAGTTAACTAACTACATACATAGTTACCTAGTTACCCACGATGAGGTCAGGAAAGACGACAGGATTTGATTGCCACCACACAAATCCAACTAAATATTTACCACAGAAAGAGAGTTTCAAGTGAACCATTCTGGTCTAATATGCATCACACCGAGTTTTACGTAGGTACGCATTGAATGAACAAGTTAAGCGATAGATTTTACACAGAGGCTTTTTATAATTCATCATTAGTTTGTCATGCGAAAAGCCGACATCAAAAATGTCCGCTCAAGTAGTTACCATGAAACAATCATCACTACTGGCGAACAGTCTTTGAAAACCCCAGCACTGTTTCCAGGCGGGCAAGAGCAAGCAAAAGCCATCTTTTCCCAATAGAATTGCACGCCCAAGCGAAGAGTTCAGGGAAGTCAGCACATAGATTCTAACAGGCGAACGGAAAATCCAACAGGGGAGAGGATTTATTTAGCAGCCTCTTTAGCATCCATGGCGACCTCCTCGCCCATAGCGGTCAAAACAACAACATCTAAAACAGGCATCAATAAGCGTTTATTAGAAGATTGGAAGGAATAGAGACATACTGGTATCCTTCTCTTCAACACGGAAAAGTTTTTCAATCTTCTCACCGACTTCACCATCGGGAAGCTTAACATCATCCTTAGTAGAACCATCATCGGCCATGAGAGAGAGGAAACCATCCTCGGAGATATCGATCTATAAATGACTTGTTAGCAAAGGCGTTTCTCCGAGGACCGAAAAGTAGTGAGCCATTCTTACAAGCTGGTATTCCTTGCGGATGACGTTGGGAACCTCCATGTTGTGGGTGGAGGGAGAGAGATCTTCGAGCTTCTTGCCGGTGAAGATATCGATGGCGACAAGGTGGACCTTTGCGTGACCGTGCTTGCCGGTCTTGGAGGTGGACATTTCCACAATCTTGCAAGGACGGTTCTTGATGACAACGAAGCCGTTCTTTCTCAAGGCAGAACACTGCATCGGGTAAGTGGCGGAGGCACCAGCATCGGCGCTGTCGAAGGTGTGTTCATGCTGTGCAAGACAAGAGAATCAGTCAAACGAAATGTCCATTCTCGGCGTGGTGAGCCAGGAGGAAAAAAAAAAAAGTTGAAAAAGGGTCCGGAAGGGGGACACCAGTGCGTCGCGAGTGCGGGGAGGGCACATGGCCCCCCTCCAAAATCACGTTTCAGTGAAGAAGATCGCTTACCTGCGCATCGTCGGCCATAGTGATCGATTTTAAAGAATAAGGTGATAAAAACGATGAAGTGTTGAGGTTGAAAGGAAGGCCGACGAGAGTACGCGAGAGAAAGAACTAAGCGGGGGGTGTGTTGAGGGGATGAATGAAGAAAGGTGTAATTCTGATGAGGGACTGGATTTAAAATAAAAATGAGTGGAAGAGAAGGCAAAACATCCCCCTTCACTGTTGGCCTTCCCGGGCGAACGAAAAAAAATAAAAAGAGACTTTTGGAGGGGTAACTAGGGCTGCCTAGCCCCTTTTGGCCTTAGTTCGCTGTTTGCTCTGTTTGCACAAATTCTGCGCTAGTTGTATTAATGGCCGGCCGTAGTTATGTTTCGACCTTCACGTTCAAACATCGCGGTGGTAAGTTACCTAACTATGCATCGGGGAGATAACATATATCCATTCAGTCAACTTATATATCTTGTCCCATCCGCTTTCTTCCATGATATGTTAGTGATCTCGCTTTGCCGGTGCTCCTTGATGGAGCTCTGATTATTTGGATTTGAATGGTTGTTGGATCATGTGGCTCGATCGCTTTTCAGGCCATTCAAGTTCCCCTGGAGCCGCTCCACCATTCCACCGACAGGCGTCGCCTGTCCCACGGCCGACGCTTAATGCAAATAGCCAACCTTCGCGCCCACAATACAATGCAAGGTCTTCCTCGCTGTCCCTCTCGTCCGTCGCTAATGCGTCGACACACTCTTTACCAAGTACTCTGCGCCAAACAAACGGCTCCGCGCTGAGGACGAATGCGACGAAGGATACAAACATCAGCGATCCCTTGGTTGTGTTACAAGGTATAATTGGAAAGCAAGACATATCAAAAGAACCTTCGAATGCTTCATCGGGTGCAAATGCCTTGGCACGTCCGGAACGACTTGTCGATGTCATTGATTTCGGAGACTTGAGTCTCGAAGATTTTGTGGAGCGGACGGGAGACCAAACAAGGCCGCCTGGCCAATATCAGGCATGCAAATCCGCTGAACAGTGTGAGTCTCAAGGACCGGAGCGTACTAGAACGTTGATAGGCTAATCAATACAACTATCTATATATATAGATGAGAAGGAACGAGAGCGGCTCCAAACCCTCCATGATTCAATTGCGGTACGTGAAGCCTGTCAGCTTCACCGAGAGCCAGCCCTTACAATATGCTCTACATAGGGATGCGAAGACGTGTTGAAGTCTGTTGAAACATATCTTATCAAGTTCCAAACCGAACTCGGTACTGTGTCAGCCGAGATTGAAACCCTGCAGTCACGTTCGTCTCAATTAAGCTCCCAGCTTGAGAACAGAAAAAATGTGGAACAGATTCTTGGGCCAGCTTTGGAGGGAATTGTGCTATCACCCCGTACGGTCCGAGTCATATCGGAAGGCCCCATAAACCCGGACTGGATCAAAGCCCTGAAAGAGGTTGAGAATCGGTCAGCAAGCGTCAGCGCGAGCTCACTCAGTAACGTCAAAGCGGTTGATGATGTGAAACCATTATTGTCAGACCTGAAAGACAAAGTAAGCAAATTCATCAAGCTAACGATCTGAGAAATTCTCTTTTCCTAATTCTATTATCAGGCTGTGGAACGGATTCGCGATTATCTCGTCGCCCAGGTCAGAGCGCTACGATCGCCCAATATAAATGCGCAAATAATTCAACAACAATCCCTTGCCAAATACAAGGAACTCTACAACTTTTTGTCTTGCCACCAGCCAAGCTTGGCAGAGGAAATTGCACAGGCCTACATGAACACGATGCGATGGTACTATCTTTTAAATTTCAATCGATATAATCAGGCCTTGGATAAACTTAAAATTCATTCTGTGGACCGTAACGACCTGCTCGGGGGTGAACCAGTTTCTCAAAAAGGCTGTACGTAAACCGCCGTGCTATGTTTGCAACTATACTGATAATGTCTAGCAACTCCTTTCCCTGCCGGGCGCAGTCCATATTCAGCACACGATCCTTTTGCCCTTGGGCGTCGAATAGATGTACTCAAATCAAATAACCTAATGGCGTTAACGTCCTATGTCGCGGAGGAAGACAAATCCTACCATGGTATCGAAGTCCCGTTTAGGAATTTCAACCTCGCCTTGGTCGACAATATCTCGGCAGAATTTTCTTTTATGGCCGAAACATTTGCAGCTAAATCCATCCAGCAGGCCTCACGGAAGGTAGTGGCGATATTTGAGCCAGTATTTGCTCTCGGTCACAATTTAGCGAAACAGCTAATAGAGAACACAACCGATTGTCTCGGGATCCTCCTTTGTGTCCGGTTGAATCAGCAGTTTGCATTTGAACTGCAACGCCGCAAAGTCCCGGTTGCAGATTCATATATCAACGGCATAAACATGCTTCTCTGGCCACGATTCCAGATGGTGATGGACATGCATCATGAATCGCTTAAAAGAGCATATTCATCGTCCAGTCGAGCAAGCGTCTCGGCGCTCTCGTTGACTGGAGGCGACAAACAATCTCTAGCTCCGCACTTTTTGACGCAACGATTCGGCCAATTCCTCCACAGTATACTGCAAATGAGCAGCGAAGCCGGAGATAATGAACCGATATCAAACAGTTTAGGACGGCTAACCAACGAATTTGATGCGTTACTAGCTAGGCTTAGTAAAGCCAGTGGCGACGCAAAGCGAAGAGAACGCTTCCTATTTAACAACTACTCCCTGATTCTTACCATCATTAGCGTAAGTGTAGCCTGATTGATTGCGTGATCTTGACTAACGAGATCACCAGGATACCCAAGGAAAACTCGCCCAAGAACAGCAAGAAGTAAGTTTGCAATCACTGATATTCATTGGCTACCGATATTGACATGTTGTTTAGCATTTTGAGTCGATGATCGCGGCCTTCAGCAGCAAGTGATAGTGGCCATGCCTGTTCCCCTATTGGGCCTATCATTTAAAGTCGTTCTTGTTGGTCGCTTGCCGGATCGTTTTAGATCGGCGGAAGCTGAAATGCCGTTTCCATGGGCTACAGGACACGTATTCCCAAGGATACCTGTTCTAGATTGGCGCTTGCAAGATCGAAATTGACCACTGGCCCATGATTGAAAGGGCATTCGACACGACAATCAGCAGTGAACATGTTATGATATCAAGGAAGGCTTATCTGAACGCCGTGTAATCAATGCGAAACGAAGCGCAATCAACATATATATTTCTCCTAACAGTTTATGTTTTCCAGTGTTAATGTTTTGGAAGTACCAGATTGACTATTAGAAAGTTGCATCAGCGCGATATACCCGAATTGTTCGGTTCATATGGAGCCTAGTCCGGTGTTTTTTTCTTGCGGATTAATGTAGTTACCTT
Organism: Amauroascus niger; assembly: GCA_001430945.1. Classification (NCBI taxonomy): domain Eukaryota; kingdom Fungi; phylum Ascomycota; class Eurotiomycetes; order Onygenales; family Onygenaceae; genus Amauroascus; species Amauroascus niger. The sequence goes on from LJPK01000606.1 coordinate 117,400, forward strand.
AGTTTATACAAATGAGAGAAGTAAATAATTACCAAGTATTTTAAACTAGTTCATATCCTTTTTCAAAATCCAAATATAGCACACCTAGGGCGAACCTCACTGCTCTTTCCACCGCATGTTTCAGAGACCAGGGGCAATGCCTGGAAGAGCGGGTTTTCAGACTCGCCGACAGAACAAAACCGCCGAGGTCAATGCAATGCGTCAAAAATCAACACGACCTAGCCTTTTGAAGATGCATTGAGAATTTACAGATTAATATGAACCCATCGCTTTTAAAGTGACTTGCTCATCACTATTGATCTAACAATCATCTCCACACCTACCTTCATGCGATCCAAGGCCGCTGCCTGCGCACTTTCTCATGCGCTACTACCCAGGCTCGGGAGGCGATTCTCAACGTCAAGCCATGCACATGCTGACTTTACTCATGTCGTAAGTGTTGACTCGGTCGAAAGCGCTTTCTTTACACGATCCTTGGGGGAACAGGGTACCTAAGCGTAGGCATTTGCAGGTGATTGGCGCGGGCGTGGTTGGACTCGCTGTCGCCCGCCAGTTGGCCGAGAGAACGGGTGCCTCTACTCTGCTACTCGAGAGACATGGCGCAGTGGGCATGGAGACCAGCAGTCGAAACTCAGAGGTGTGTGTTTGTGTGTGTCAAATACTCTCTTTTATTTCCATGGCGATGGAGTTCTTCCGTTCCCTCCAAGAAATACTTGTTGGGACGTTTCGTTCGCCAATACCAGAAAAAATAAAGAAGAGGAAATCTAGTAAATATCTATACTGCTCTTGATTGACAGTGGAAAAAAAAAAGAAGGGGCTTTTATTTGATAATCAAGCAAACTGACAGGCTGTCTTATCTCCATTGCTTCCAAGGTCATCCATGCCGGTCTCTATTACGGCACTGATACCCTCAAGACCAACCTTTGCATCAAGGGCAAAGAGCTCCTCTACTCCCTCTGCCAAAAACACAACATCCCCCATCGCCGCACTGGGAAGTGGATTCTCGCCCAGAACGACCAGCAATGGGCCGAATGCCTCAAACTTCACTCTCACGCGCAGAGTATAGGCGTGGCCACCCACTTTGTCAGCCGTGAGGAGGCGACAAGGAGGGAGCCTGATGTGCGAGCGCAGGCGGGGATAGTAGAGTCTCCAACAACGGGTATAGTGGACAGCCATGCATTGATGACATATCTACAAGGTGACTTTGAAGACAGAGGCGGCGACTGCGCGGTGCAGACTACAGTCAAAGACATCCAGCCACTAAACGGAGGAAAAAGTGGCTATCAGATACATACAGTGTCCGGAGGCGGCCAAGGGGGAGGTTCAATCACGGCGGAAACGGTGATAAACTGCGCCGGGCTCGGTGCGTGCGCTATAAACAATATGGTATTGCCAGAGGAGAGGCACCGAACGCCTTATTTCGCAAAGGGGACATATTTCTCCTACGCAGCATCGACGCCGAGACCCGGTATCCTCTTATATCCAGCCCCGAACCCTGGATTGGGAGGGTTAGGAACACATCTAACATTAGATATGGCTGGACGTGTACGGTTTGGGCCGGATGTGGAATGGGTGGCTGATCCGAACGACCTCAGACCCAGCCCAGCACGACTACGAGACGCCATCCCGGAAATCCAGGCATTCCTGCCGGGTATCGACGTTGACGCTATCGATATGGATTACTGTGGGATTCGGCCGAAATTGTCCAATATGGCATCTGTATCGAAGGGAAAGGGTTTCCAGGATTTCATCATCCAGGAGGAAGCAGGGTTTCCGGGGTTTATCAACCTGCTTGGGATTGAGAGTCCGGGTTTGACCAGTAGTTTGGCGATTGGGGAGATGGTGGATGCCATTTTGTACAAATGAGATTGAAGCACCGCATGAGCCGCGTTGCCCTGATCTTCTATCTATACCCTAGAAAATCTAGGTTTTAGAGACATCCATCTAGCTGGTCCTGTGAAATACCCTTTGCGCGCTTCTTTCAAGTCCCAAAAACGGTGTTTGAGACTCTTTGATAGATCTCTGAATGCCCTCCAACTTTACATCAAGCAAATAGTTATCATATATGCACATACGAATCGGCCGAATGGTAGTTCGGAGCTGTTCAGTAAAGTCCACGTATCATATCTCTCACTTCATTCAAACTCACCGTGTTAGCCCCATTCCCTAAATACAGACGTCTCATTACTCACCTGCTAAAAGGTCTGGGTGGGATTCATCCCCACCAAGTACTCGACTAGCAATAACCTCCTCTTCTTCCGGTTTCACCTTATACTACGCAAGAATATAAGCAACCCTGAAAGAAAATATCGAATAAACACTCACCTCAGTCAGCGTCGATCTCAGGCCCAACCCCTCGATCAACTCGTTAATCGCGTCACCAACCAAATGGGCGTCTCTCTTTGAGTCCCCTGTTCCCTGTTTCCCAATAAACGGCAATAGACCGGCGATCTGCTTCGCATCATCTGGTTTTCTATCCGCCTTGAAATGAACGGTCGGAGCAAGCGTGATACATGACGTGATGCCATGTGGAATCCCATATGTCGCACCGATAACGTGCCCGATGGTATGGCTCAGCCCGACTCCGCCAGAGATGACGAAGGGGAATAGAGCGGAATAGGCTGCGAGCTGGAGGCTTTGTCTGATTTCTGCGTCTTGGGGGTTGTGGTGGCAGCGAGGGAGGAGTGTAAAGAATTCACGTAGCGCATCTCGAGATAGGCGCTTCGTTGGGACTTCGGGGGCTTGAGGGTAATACTGGAGCTCCACGGCGTGATCTACTGCTCGAATCTGAGCCCGAGAGTTTAGCTGCTTTTCTGTTCGACGGCAAGAGGGGTGTTTGGTAATTTGAATAGCTTACAGCGGAACTGAGCCATAGTCTCAGTGGGGTATGGAGAGTAAGATCTCCATCATACATGATAACTGCACAACGCCTCGATTAGCGGTCATAAATATCTAGACAGACTATCGAATTGCAAGAAATATATTGGGAGAAAGCAAGGACCTACCCTTGGGCACAAGCTCTGGATGAGCAACAGCGATTTTCTTCCCATCTTCGTTCGTAAACCCGGCGACCTGGGTTGTCTCCGCCACACTCAACGTGGTTGGAATGGCAATATGGGGCATCCATCTCGTAGTCTGCTTGTGGAGATGGTACGCAACAGCTTTTGCAGAGTCGATAGGCGACCCTCCACCAATGGATATCAGAACATCGGCGCCGGATTCTCGAACTTGCGACAGCGCAGCCTGTATGTCGGCAATGGGGCTGCAATTTGCAACATTAGGATACTAAAGTGATATAATGATCAGGGTATGAAGCAAAACTCACGCGTGCTGTCTCACCCCGCTGTATATTCCAGCATGCGCAGGGCCCAAGGCTTTCTCAACATCTTCAACGACGGGCGTCTTTTCACGGAGTGACTTTCCAGTAACAATGAATGCCTTTGCAGCACCCAGCTCCGCGAGAACCTGGGGTAGTTGTTCGGTGCATCCTCGGAGGGCAGTCAGCATCAAAAAAGAAACACCTCAGCACCAACCAACACAAAAGCAACGAGCTCACCCCTCCCATATACCATGCCTTTGACTGGCAGAGCAACATAAGCTCCCATAGAGCGACTGTCGGCACCGCCGGCCCGGAAGGATTCGAATCCCATTATTATGATTAGTTAATGGCGAATTGAACTTCTCCCGCGATCTCACTTCGCTTGGCGTAGGTCACAATGATCGAATTATCCGTGCAGATTGCAGGTACTGGGCTCTGCAGTTTAGTATCTCCATCACATCTTGGTTGGAAGTGGCCTTTTATATCTCCTTGTCCTGGGATCCGCAGTGTGGTTCTTCAGATTATCAATCATCTTTCTCTCCACCGAGATTGTTTCCGACCACCCGCGGGAAACGGAGGGCGAAAAACCGAATGAAAATCTCTAAGAGAGTATCTTGAAGTAGCCATTTTTGCAGCAAAAACAGGATGTTTAGAGAGATCGAACAGAGAATGTTACATGCAATTGAAACTGCTGCCAAAACTTTTGCTTTTTTCCTCTTTGATTTCATGGAGATTGTTTCTACACCGATTGGCCCCGTGTTCATTCCCAATAATCCAAGGACCGCGGCATCACGAGTAGTAGCTCGAAGACATCATGCAACTACTTACGGCACACGCTATCATAGACGTCACTCCTCACAAAGAAAAGACACAAGATAATAAAAGTAAAGCTGAAGTAACAATTTGTTAATTATTCTCAACACTGACATGTATCAGGCAAAAGACACAAAATACGAGGGGAAAAACACCCATCCAGCCCAAAGAACTTTTTGCTTCCCTTCCGTCCTAAAGTGGGAAAGATAGAAATGATGCATTCGAATCCTGGTGTTGCATCTGCAACGTACAAGAAACAAACAACGCAAGACGCGTAGGTTGAAAGAAAGGGATGCGGAGAAGAAGCGAGGTGAAGAAAAAGTGCGGGAGGGAGGATGGTATCTCTGCATCAAGAGACGGACATATCCATTAAGAACGCCGTCCTCAACATGAAGCTCCGAAACAGTACAATATCAGAGCAAGACATTAACATAAGAACATATGAGGCTTAAGAAAAGCAAAAAAAGGATAAATCACACATGGGAAGTAATCATAAAGCACATCATATCAAAGAAAAAAAAAGCCCCGAGTAAAACATGTCATTCATTCCGTACAAGGGTTCCCATCTAAGATTTCGTTTCCTCCGTAGTTTCTTGACTTGTATCCTTCGAGGTGCCTGCGTCAGCTGCAACCTCGGTGCTATCGGTTCCTTTATTCTTCACATATTCGTCATAGACGGTGATGGCTTCATCAACCTTGGCTTTGAGAGCGGCTTCATCATCGACCCTAATCAAATTTATAAGTTTCAGGGTTAAAGGACAGAAACAGGAAAGGGAATCTTACAAAGCAAGCAATTCGATGTTATCCATCTCTAGAAGCATACCAGTGATCTTGCCAGCGAGTTCTGGTTGCTGGGCATGAATCTTTGGATATATCGCTTCACCAAGCAGCTGCTTCTGCTGGGCAGGTGGTGCAGCAGTTAACATTTGGACAGTGAGACCGCCTGGGCTAGCTGCGTCGTCACGTTGACCGGCTGCCTGATTTGGAGCCCCTTGTCCACGACCAGCCTGTCCGGGACGTCCCATGCCTTGTTGCATTGGCATGCCACGTCCAAATTGACCTCCGGGTCCCATTCCTTGAACAGGCGGCATCCCTTGCACAGGAACTTGACCGCGACCTCTGCCAAATTGAGCCTGGACTTGGGGCATTTGAGGGAAATTGAGACCGTTTGGAATTCCAGTGCCTTGCATACCAATTGGCAAGCCTTGGGCACTAATGCCGTAAGCATTAGGAGGCATTTGCTGATTGGGGTTGATGCCTCGGCCACCCTGTTGACCAGGGAATCCACCGAATTGACCATGTCGGCCGCCAGGCATTCCTGGAATTACCATGCCGGGCTGCTGGAATGGCATACCGCCACGCTGATTTGGAATGAAATTCTGCTGGCCAGGTCCGTAGAATACTGCAGGTTGCATGAACTAACATCGATTAGACGACACTCGAACTCTGACAAAGGACATATATGGAGGACTCACTGGTTGTGGCATTCCCGCAGCTGCAGCGGCTTGTTGTTGCCTGATCGTATTGCGAGCGTGTATACTCGCCTCAAGCTACGTGAAAGAATTAGTAAAATTGCCCTGTACCTGTAAAGGTCAAACATGTGGTGCAAAACTCAGATCTCACCTGGCTTCTTCGAACATCTTTGCGTTGCGCCAATGCTACGTACAGAGGCTTGCCGTTGACCATACGCTGGTTCATCTCTGTGACAGCCTTGGAAGCCTCGTCAGGGCTGCTGAAGCACACAAATCCAAAGCCTTTGCTCTTTCCAAGAAGTCTCTTCTCAGATTTCTTTGATTCTGATTTGGTTTCCTTAGCGCCTTTATTCTCGCTCTTATCATCGGCATCCTCCTTGGATTCATCCTTGGGTTCCTCTTTGGACTCCTCCTTAGGCTCAGCGTCCTTGTCCTCTGCCTTGGTCTCTTTTTCCTCATCGGACGGAGATTCTGGAACAACCGTATCACGCATGACTTTCGCGGAAGTGATGGTGCCATAGCCGGTAAACAGGTCCCGCAGCTTTTCATCGTCGACGTCATCTGTCAAGTTCTTGATGTAAAGGTTGACTCCTTGATATTTAGAAGCCTTTTCGATGCGAGCAGCCTCGTACTGTTTGCGAAGCTCCTCCTCACGCTCGTACTTCTTCTGGGCACGTCCCACGTAGAGCCTCTGGCCCTTGAAGTCTCTGTCGTTCAAGGTGTCAACGGCAACAGCAGCGTTCTCATGGTTGGTGAAATTGACGAATCCGAAACCACGGTTCTTGCCAGATTCAACATCGCGGGCGAGCGTAGCGGACGTGATCTCTCCGAATTTCTCGAAAAGATCACGGAACTCATCGTCTGTGGTGTCCGGGTCAATATTCTTCACGTAGATATTGGTGAAGTTTGCCTTCATCTCCTCGAACTTGCTCTGGCGATCCTTCTTGGCGATATGGTGACCGACAAACACCTTCTTGTCATTCAGCAACATTCCATTGACGTGCTTGATGGCATTTTGTGCAGCCTCAGCAGTCTCGTAATGAACAAAGCCGTAGCCCTTGGAGTTTCCGAATTCGTCCTGTGCAACCTTGCAGCTAAGGATGTTGCCGAAAGCGGCGAATGTGTCGTGAAGAGCCTTGTTATCGATAGCAGTATCCAAGTTCTTGATGAAGACGTTGCCCTGGCCGGTTTTACGGAGGGCTGGATCACGCTGAGACCACATGATACGGCAAGCACGACCCTTGATCAAAGTGTAGTTGAGATCGTCCAAGGCACGCTCGCCATCGGCAGTGTTGTTGTAGTTGACGTATGCATAGCCCAAGGATCTTCTGGTAACGGCATCACGGCAGACACGGATGGATGCCACTTGCCCGATGGAGGAGAAGAGTTCGAAAAGCATGGCCTCAGTGACGGAGGGATCTAGCTCGCCGACATAAAGGGAGGCAGAGTGGGGTTGAGCGGTTGGGGGAGGAGAGGAGCTGGTCTGACCAGGTTCACCGGCGGAGCCATCGGCGGCGGGATTGGCATTGGTGCCGTTCGTTGCAGACTCAGGTGCAGGACCTGGAGTTGTGTCAACGGGGGGGTTGGTGGCGGTCTCTGCAGACATTTTGGCTTTTTTATTTTTTGTAGAATCTAATGAAGTGAAAAAGCATAAGTATCGTCCCAGTTACTTAGTGGATAAATCAAAGCGACGAGCAAAAAACAAAAAAAAAAAAAAAAAAATAGTAAGACAAAAGGATTTTTTTGGAGGATTGCTTGATGTTGTTTGTGCGCCTTTCAGTTGCTCGGTGAGACCAAGACCAATGGACCGACCCTACACGGCAAACGAAAACAAATCTTCCGTGAAATGGCAGCTGCTGTCAATAAATCTCGATCTCACGGGATTCCAAGTCGACTCACTCACTCCTTTGTTCTGATCGCGCGGAGAGATGGAGCACGTCGGGTGGAATCTGGGTTGGGGGGGCAAAACGAGGTGGGAGGTTGAGGTGAGATTTGATATGCCACACAAAAAAAAAAAAAGAAACCGGCGCGAGAACTGACGACTTACCACGAAAACCTCAAAGAGAGAGGCAAGTCTTTTTTTGAGAAGTTACGAGTAATTTTCAAGAAGGGGAAGGGGGCAGGAAACACCAATCGAAAAAGAACAGTTTTTTCAACGTGGCCTAAACGGTTCCGAGATCAGCTTTCAGAGGAATGAGGAGAGAGGGAAAAAAAAAAGAAAGGGAAGAAGGTCTGAGAAAAGAGGTCTTCTTTGGGGGGTTGGGGAGGAGAGAGAGAAAGAGAGAAAGAAAGAAGCTCGCAAAGCCCTTCTTTTTTTTTTTTCTTTAGGGAAAGGTTGGAAAATCTGTGGTGTTGCGCTAGGCCTAATCGGGCAACCGTGGGTTTTGGGGTTTTTTTTTTTTTTCACTTTTTGAAATTTTTTGTTTGCTCTTTCTTTTCGAGCCTGTTAGGTAACTATTCTTCTGGGAGGTTCAAGTTAACTCTGGATCTTACCAGACTTAAGTTGCTTTATGGGGGCGGCTTTGTGAAGATTCTTGCTTGACGGAGGCGAAACCTCTTTGGAACACCTGGGTTTGCAACAATGCTGTTTTCTGGGCGTGTGTGTTAATAGGTACACAGTTTGACGTACTGCTCTTATTCATCTGCAAGCCTTTGGGGTTGAAAGCTCTTTCTCTGTAGCTCTTTGAATCTTGAGACAATGTCCTGTTGTGGATTTCTCATGCTTTACAGATCACTGCTTATGTCGAGCGCAGCAGAGAATCAAAAAAGTCAGTCGACTAAAAAGCTAGACGCCCGTTGACCATGCCCTCATGAATATAACTACCTAATTTTTTTAAAAAAGAACCTTTCAAGCATCCTTCAAGCGCTACACGCCTTCTAGACCATTCCCAGACACATGAAATAAATCATAGAATGGACCCGCATCCATCGGCCGGAAAAGAAAAAAAAAGATACCACATTATCATTTCCTAACTGAGGTCAAAGCCTGCTCCAGAGTTGATCGCGTACATCAGCTTCTCATGCAGGACGTTTGCGCTCGTATACCGCGGCAGTTTCAGGAGATTCGCACAAGTGCTTGCGCTTGGCAGCCGTTCTTCGTCGGAACTTGAATCTCGGATACTGAATCGCGGGTTCAGGTGGCTGAAGCCCAAAAGGGGTGCGCGAGGCGTTGACGTGACGAACTTTAGAACTTTCTGTCGGTCCACATTGGTCATTGACTCCATGACCTGCCAGAACAGTTTCACCGTCAAGTGATCTTCCATGTCATCGCCAATCGCATACACGCCACTGTACATTGTGTTACGCCTCCAGTCCGCAACATCAATCTCCCCTGAATCCCCACCAACCAGTCTCTGAAGTTCGCCCTGGTTGAACATGGAAAGCCACGACGGCTGAATTATCTGGCCAACACCCTGCAGAAACGCATTTGTTTGCAAGTAAGGTTGGGCCTGAAGTCGGTGGCGTGCGATATAGGAAATGTACACCAGCCGATTCTGGTTCGTGACAGCGATATTAGACCCGTCTGGCTTGAGTTCCCTGGTAATCGTTTGCGTCTTCTCCGGAACATCAGGGTCAGCGCCAGGAACTGTGACGGTATCGGTGACGGTGAAGTTGAGAGAGAAATCTTCGACCTCGCCCGGGTAGTTCTTGAGTTGCAGCTACACATAAAACTGGTAAACACGAAAATCCGGCGGTTAGATTGCGGATCAAAGACTTACCAAACCCTGATACAAACTCTCATCCAGGTCCCGAACATCGTTAAGATTCGCACGATAAGCTGATTCCTTGGAGGCAGAACTCGAGCCCCCAGTCAACGCCCATTTCAAAAGAAAGAATCCTGCAAAATTGGCATCAACCAAGATGCCTTCATAGAGACATTTTCCGATGATTCGGCCAAGGAATTCATAGCGTTTTAGCAGTTCTCTGATCTGCTGGTTCCATTCTGCACTTCTCTCTGGAATTCCGGCTTGCCGAAGTAACGCCCTTCGCTGTTCCACCGCTGCTGGATTAGGGTATAACAAATGCTGATCATTCTCCGAGAAGAGGCTTAAAACACCAGATGGATCAAACGCATCATTAATAATGCTGGTTAAAAACTCTTTCGTTACCCCTCCGCCGTCAATCCCTGCCTCGACCGTATCAAACTTATCAATGAAGGTAATTTGTATAGGTTCTTTTAATCCTTCTCCCAGTGCATAAAATTGCTCAAAGGCATCCTCAAAGAGATTTTCTCGGCGTATGTTTGCATGGTGTTTGGCTAGGATATCATGTGTCATGGCACGACCGTCGTCGTTAAGGGACATCGAACTATGAGCAACGGACAGGCGCCACGCATCGGGATCAACGTATCCCTTCCGTCGCCGTATTTGGTCTCTGTAAATAAACTCCCGGAAAATCTGTACTCGCGTAGTGAAAGGAATGAAAAATGGCATATTGCGTAGAATCTCTAACCGAGGAGCTACCGCCTCCAGCTCCTTTCTACGTGCTGCTTGATGTTGTCTTTTCCTGAGAAGTTCCGTCCGACGAACCTGTTGCGCTCGACCAGTACCCACTAGCCCAAGGGAGCGACTGAGGTCATCGTCCTCTAGAGATTCATCCTCCAGGTCAGACTCCTCATCATCTTGCAATTGATGTCGATTTTCTTCTTCAGCCACCACTGTGGGAATGAATCCTTCCATATCAAACCGGTCTGTCATTAACCAATGGCCATCAGGTAAAAATCTTCGGCGGGAGCTACTCTAGTGATTAGTAGACAAAATCCAATAAAGGGAAAATAACTTACTCTCTCTCGTGAACCATGCGTAAAAGCCCAGTTACCAATCCTTTAAAATACTGGAGAGGTATGCCGGTTACCCCCCCGAGTTCCTTGTTCTTCGGTCTCAAACTCGAACTCTTAGGAATCGATGATACGATGTTAGAGCCTTTGACATTGAAATAGTCACTTATTCCAACACGTTCCGTTTCGGCTTCATCAGATGCTAGCTCCGCAGCGTTCCAATACAGAGTAAAGGCCAGATTTTTCAGAAAAACCGTTAAATCCTTCACTTCTGCAAGGGATAAAGTGCTTTCTTTTGTCCATGATATGGATTCATTGGAGGTAAAGCCATGAGGTGATCCGCTGGAAAAAAATTCTTCGTCGTCTAGAACTTTGAGGAGGAAGGTGTACAGCTCAAGAAATAGAAGAATAATGGTCCATTCCTGTTCACGCCCTGGCAAGGTCGCACTGAGCTGACCATCGATACCTCGTTCATTCGCCGAAGGTGTTCTCATCATACCCAAGATATCACGAGGGCGCTCAATTACGGTGCGGTATACAATTGTTAGCCTTGTTGCGTTCCAGAAATATTTGATGGCAGGCACTCGCGAAGCAGATGGGCGTCCCCATTCAGCAGTGGATGCAGAACCCAAGTATAGCCACATCCGAATCTCATCACCTCGGCGAGGAAAGATCCTCAGGAGTGTTAATGCATAGGTAGCAAGGCTTTTTGCTTCATCTTCCGCCTGGATGTCCGTTATCCCAGGCGTCCTACCAACTCCAGCACGGGACAGAAGCTGGGTCATACTGTTCTGGTTGACTAAACTGAGGAGCTCGTGGCGAACAAACGATGGAAGTGGGCCGTATATTTTGGATTCGTCTTCCTCTTCCACATCAATTTTCTGCGAGATTTCCACTGCAACAGAGCTCAACAGGGATGATACGGCTTTCACAAACAGTATTTCAGGCGCCTGGCCAGCGAATGTGGACCCCAGCGCGTGCCTATGGAAAAAAATAAAATATGCAAGGAGCCAAAGTCGACCGGTCACGTCGTCTGAGTTGAGAAATTGCGGAGATTGGAGAATATGTGAGCCTAGAACGGACGCCAGTAGTTTGTAGTTTACCCCGATCGCAAGCTCAGTTAAAGAACCTAGGTGATCTCCAAGGGAAGGGATCGTTAGATAAGTCCGGGCAAACCATTCATAAGCCTCCAAGGTATCCGAGGTAATAGGTTGTAAAATCGCAAGAACAGCTTGTACAACCAGCTCCCTTGTTGTATTAGTATCTCCTGACTTCGCTCGAGGGCTCGTAGTTATGGTTGCCATAACCTGGAAGTATTCGCGAGCCTTGTGCGCCATGGGTCTGGGGACGAGCTTCGTAAGGAATACCAGCAGGCGAAGCGTGTCATCTATGTCAAATGCAGGGGCCATAAGGCGCGACGTTGATGCTACGCGGAGTGTAGTCATTGCAAGTCGAGTTAAAAGCACTGTCCATTCTCCTTCGACGAGGAGCGAGGGCATCTCCTCCACAGTTCTTTGGAAAGCCTGAGCAAAATAACCCAGCCGTACAGCATCATTCTGATCACTAGCATCAAGGAAAGCTAAAAGAATCTTAAGCTGCCTGACACAGTCGGAAGCTGTCGGATATTGCCTCGGAGGCCCGCTCGTCCATCTGTTCGCGGCACTGTCAGGCGGACAGTAGCCTGGGTTCCTCTCACACTCGTAGTTATCCCACACCGTCCTCCATAGGGCATGAGTTGTTTTCCGACTTCGATATCCTCTCCAGGTACGCTGGACAGTACGACTAGCGGTTAGCCGTTCTCTGTCTAGCTGCCGTCGGAGACGCTCTTGCTGCGCAATAGCAAGGGTGGCTTGGGATCCGTGGGCTGAAGGACCCTGTCTTCTCGACGGCGGGTGTGCTGCAAATGGATTTACCGAAGACCGATTCGAAAGATTCACTTGTCGCGGCCGGCGAGGGCTGCCAGTAAATGATTGGAACATGTCGAACTTGTGGTTGCGAAAGCGAGGGTTGGGCTCTGCGGTGAGGATAACAATGTCAGTTCGACCTCCTTTGTGGCATTTCTATCTGTTAGCGTATCGGTCTATTGGAATTTTGAGCCCGGGTTCGTCTCATCACGAGAACATGGTGAAGTTGAAGCTGAGTGGAATTTATAGAAGACTCATGGAGATTTTGTTCGAGTTTATGATGACGATGGGGCTTACTTCCCCCCTTCAGTGCCTGTCTGAGCTCGCCACAAGCTCAGTGTTGGAGCCCGCGGAACTAGCCCAACAACTTCCAGCACATGATGTCCAAATTGATTGGTGAAACAAACATAGAAGGCTAGAATACGGAGTACATAGTCACGGACGGCTTTCAGCTTGATTAGAGGTTGGAACCTAACATCTACGGAGTAGAAGCCTTTATTTTCGAATGCCGGGGGACATCTCTTCATTTGACTAAAACAAAATATATCCCAATCAGAAAGCGCCGTAACCTAAACCCATAATATATCCGCAAACGCTAATCTTCATCATATGCACTCAATGACCATGTTTATTGTACAAGTGAAGTTGAAAGGAAGTATTGTCGACAGGAAATAGATGTCCATTACCAACAGTCCTCTAGGGTATCCGATGAGCCGGGAATGCGTGGTTGCTCCCTTTGCCATCTCACGGCTAGCAAGAGAGTGATAGACAAAACAGTGAGTCTTTATCGTCCGTTCATTTCTCCTTCACGGTCTCGGGCTGTTCTTTGAGCTCCTCTTCGCGCCGCTTGATTTCAGCTAGCTCCACGTCATTCTCTTCCACCCATTCCTGCAGAAAATCTCTCCCATCGTAGGCTCTTTGGGCGTTTATTTCCTTGCCATTCGGTAGTTGAATTCTCTTTGTGAAAAGGTTCCGCGTCGGTTCCATGCGTCGGGTAACGAAAGGCGTAAGCTGCAATGGATAACTATTAGACTGAGCAAATCTTGCAGGGAAACCTTTCGAAGTCATATTTGTCATGCACTAACCTTGAATTCTGACATGCCTTCAGGTACAACGTGTGTTCGTACTTTTGTCCAGTCAATCACGTATCTGCCCTTCTTCCGTCCGAAAAAGCCCATGGAGCCTGTGCGGTTACCCTTGTAATAGCCAGGACCGACTTGTTTGGTGGTCAGGCGCAGGCGCACCTGTAGGCACTGGGTGGGTTTGAACATGGTCGTAAGAGAAGCCTCGTAACCATCCACGTGGATAAATCTGAATCCAACCCGGTAGGAAGGAGTATGGCGCTCGACAACGGAGTTTCGATATGGCCGAGTAAATCGAAGGAGGATTTCCTTCGAAACGTTTTTGCGGACTTTTTTGCAGATTAGCTTTCGGCCAATCAGCTGTCGAGAACCCGCAATTCACAGGGATTAGTTAGTTAGCTCACCAAACGCTCCACAAGCGCAGACCATCAAAAAATTATATTCGCTGAGATTTCCACGACGAGTGTCACGTTGCTGTTTCTCTATCCTTTCTTTTTTTTTTTTTTTTTTTTTCTGGGCGGCGGCGAGGATATATACTGCACGATGTCAGGAAGACGATCAAACGTTCTCAATAACCTCAAAAATGATGCCCCGAAGTCCAAGTCTGGCGGTGCAAAGCGCAAACTCGGTAAAGGCCTTGATGCATTAGCTATCGCGGAAAGCGAATACCCCGAGAAGCTCAGTGTCAAACGAAATCGCCTTGGCGATGAAGATGAAGATGACTCCAGACGCAAGCGAGATTCTGGCCGAGACGTCGATGACGATGAAATACCCTCCAAGAGAAGAAAGACAGACGATTCGGAACTTAGCGAAGATGGAGGAAGTGACAGCGAGGGGAACGAGTGGAAAGTAGGCCAGGTGGATAGCGGAGATGACAGTGAGATTGACAGCGATAATGCTTTTGGCTCGAGCGACGAGGAGAGATTTGAAGGCTTTTCTTTTCGTGCCAGCTCGAAAAGGAAAAATTCAAAGGTACCGCCGAAGCGGAAAAATCGCAGGATTGACCTATCCGAGGGCGAGTTGGATGGTGAACAGGCTATGTCGGATGATCTTGGGGAAGACGCTGTAGATCTGGCCGCCGCATGGGATATGAACGCTGAAGAGTCAGAAGAAGAAAAACAGAAAGCTGCTTCGAAAGCACGGGCAAAAGATGGTCACGAAGATACAGAGAGTGAGGATGAGTCCGCGTCAGGGACAGACAGCGAAGATGAGTTTGATCATGAATCTGAACTGTCTGTTTCAGAAGGCGACGAGACCGCCGACACTCGCGGTCTCTCGAAGCTTCAGAGATTCGTTACTGCTCTCAAACCAGAGGGCTCAAGCGGAGAGAAACCCAGCCGGGGGCCTTCAATAACCCTCCAAGGCAGCGAACCGACGGAGTTTGGTTTAATATCAAGCCGAAAGCTAACTGTTGCTGATTTGTTGCCTACGATTTCTGACTCACGTATGAAAAGCTCCCTAAAGCACCTTCACTCAGGTGCGACTGAAAAGAAGAGTAAAAGCGGTGGTATACCTGGAAAACTGGATGTTCCCCTCTCGAAACGCGAACAGGATCGCCATGACCGAGCTGCAGCCTACCAAAAGAGCAAGGAGACCTTGGATAGATGGATTGATACCGTAAAGGCAAACCGCCGTGCGGAGCATTTATCGTTCCCGCTTCCGGAAATTGCACCGATTCAAAATACCAAGATAACGGATTCAAAACCGAGGACTGATCTCGAGACTACGATCCAAAACATTTTAGTTGAAAGCGGCCTAGCAAATTTGAATGGCAAGAATGCGGAAGATCGTATTCAAGAGTTTGAAGAATTACAAGCAAATAAGCTTTCAATCCAAGATTTGCAGGAACGTCGAAATGAGATTCGGAGAGCGCGTGAACTGCTTTTCAGAGAAGAAGTACGCGCTAAACGAATCAAAAAGATCAAGAGTAAATCCTACCGCCGTGTACATCGAAAGGAGAGGGAGAGAATGGAGCAACGAGAGAAGGAAGCATTCGCAGCTGCTGGAGTAGATATGGAAGACGAGGACAGAGAACGAGCTGACCGACTGAGAGCAGAGATGAGAATGGGTGCTAAGCACAGGGAGAGCAAGTGGGCGAAAAGTGTAAAACAAACAGGGCGTGCGGTCTGGGACGAGGATGCACGTGCTGGCATAGCTGAACAAGCGCGAAGAAAAGAAGAATTACAACGGAGGATAGAAGGGAAACGAGTGGAGGATGAAGGCTACTCGGGCTCGTCAAGTTCGGACTCGGAAGAAGATGACATCGACCCCTTTGATAATGAACTTGGATCGGGAGATGAGGCACTTAGGCTTCAGCGAAAATTGGGAAAATTGGAGGGCCAAGGTGTAGCGGAAGAAGAACTTTCAGGCCCTCACGCGAAGTTGTTTTCCATGAAGTTCATGCGAAATGCCGAAGCTGGTCGAAAAGCTGCCAATGAGGCTGAAATCAGGAAGCTTAATCGCCAGCTTGCTGGCGAAGAGTCAGCATCGGAGTTTGAAGATGAAGAGGGAGGTCGTCAACGTTTCGGCAAGAATGTTGAAAAATCTTCTAGCAAAGATATGTTGGCTACACGACAAGAATTCGAAGAGCCTGACTCTGACAATGAAGAGTCGAATCGCCCTGAAGTTGATGACGAAGTTGACATCCGTGTCAATGGTCGAGAAGGCGGTAAACCCCAAAAGAAGATGCAGCCTTCGTCTCTCCATGGTGACCGGAAACCAGCCAAAACTACGATTAAGGATACAGATATAAATCCTTGGTTATCAGAAGGGGTTAAAGGATCGCGGAAGAAAAAAGGGGCTGTAGGTGCAAGTATGGATATCACGCTCATTGATAACCCTGGCCCATCTGAAGCAATGGATAAATCAAAGCAGAACAGTGTCCCCAAAGGAGAAGCTGTCAACAAGCATCACCAGATCGTTGGCCAAACCGAGGACGACGCTTCTGATGAAGATGCGCACGTTCCAGTATTGCTTCAGAACGAAGAACTTGTCAAGAGAGCCTTCGCTGGCGACGAAGTATTGGAAGCTTTCACCAAGGAAAAATTTGAAACTATCGAGGATGAAGGTGATAAAGTAGTCGAAGACACTCTACCTGGATGGGGTGCTTGGACGGGCTCAGGACTCACAAAGAAGGAGAAGAAGGAGGCTAAAGCCCAGCGCAGTTTCAAAACCGTGGAAGGAATAAACCCGGTGAACAGAAAGGACGCAAAGTTGGAGCGAGTGATCATCAATGAAAAACGCATTAGAAAGGTGCGTATCTGTTTAACCGCTTGACACTCATTCGATCCTCGTGCTAATTTATCAAAGAATACCAAATATCTAGCTTCCCAGCTCCCTCACCCGTTCGAGTCACGACAGCAATACGAACGGTCGCTTCGGTTACCAATCGGTCCGGAATGGGCTACCAAGGAGGTTTTCCAGAATAGCACCAAGCCTCGCTTGATGGTGAAGCAAGGCATTATCAAGCCAATGCAAAGACCTCATATGCAATAGGATATTGTACTTTATTACTGGGAATAGTCATCATTTTTTGCTTGTCGGAAGGCTTTGGGAGTGCTGTAAAAAGCATTCCCATTCATTCGCCCGCATCCCACAGGTTCTAGATTTGAAAAAGGGCCAGCTGGAGATGATGGGAGCGGATGATGCTCAGCACTGAGCAGCGGGAGTGAATTTCATGGGTGGCCTTCTTCCTTTGTGGCTGGACGCCATAAATCTTGAACCACCACCTCAGCCGTATCACTTGGCGTGTGAAGGTTCTAGGCTGAATATGATGACATCAGATGATAGTAAAAGTCCGTTCATTCACTCCGTACTCCGTAGTCGCGACTCTGTAAGGATGATGGGCCGGGCCTTGATCGTGATCCAAACCACAAAAATCGCGGCTGCCGTCGATCAGGCCAACCCCCCTTCTTGGTCATCACGTGGAGGAAACTGAAGCACACACTTCCCGCAGCGGGACAGGCAACTCGTTCAGCATGGCTGATCATCTGCATCCTCGGGACTTGCGACGACGACGTATGCTCGCGATATCAATCGATGGCTGGTCAACATCGAATTTCTACTGGTCTTCCCCATGGCTCTCCCGCCTTTTGGGTGATGAAGGGAGAGCTCACAATCAACCTCTTCCAGCCAAAAAAGGCAGACCCCCAAGTGTGTCAGCCGGGGACTGTATTTGACTCTTCACCACCACCATTCTTTTTACCTTCAAGCCACTTGATATTGGATGAATGCGAGGCCATCAGCCGCTTGTCGGCGCTGACAGGGTGCAATCCCTACAGCCCTGTGGGAACTTGGAAGTTCTTCTTTTTGCTGGAGCTCATTTTCATGTGGCAATATCGCCCAGCATCCCGGCCCGGTCATTCCTAACCCGAAACCCACAAAAACTGGGAAATATATAGATCGAGTGGGCCAGCATCTGAGCCGAAGATCTTTCCAATTCACAAAACAACAGTGTCACAGTTTCAAAGTTCTCATCACAAGGCCAGCAGCCCATAGCATATTGCCCTTGAAAAGAGGTAAGCATCATAAAACCTCAATTGCCTTTCGTTCATGTGTGAAGATGCTGGCACTGCTCATCTGGATTGCCTGTGCTCCCAGCAGAAACGTTCTTTCTTCCCTTTTTGTCAAGGGCTTTTTTTTTTGCACCAAAAGTTCTGTTATGGATTCAGTCTGTGAAGGAACAACCCATTTCTGCCCATTTCATTCTTGTCATCTGTTTCTTCTGCTTGCTCCTCCCTACTGGCCACCCCGTCCAGACAATGAAACGAGGCGCATGAGCTGCTTCCCCGCGTCTGGCGGCATTCCGTCTGCTGTCGATCTCAGGATGGCGCCTGCTCTCCCCAATCGGACGTGCTGACGCGGATTTTCATTTTCTGCACCCTTATAAAGCAAGCGCCACTGTCTGTCTGTCCCGGATGGGAGAGAGTTCGATCTTGAGCAGCATATTTGATGCACCTTATTTGTTCGGCGTTTTTCTTACTGCTCTCATCCAATTTTTGCATACCCCGTGTGGCCGAATTATACGCCTTTTGTTGCGGCATCTTCCCTGCTTTTTGAACCGTGGAAATTATGGTTCAATGCGCAAAAATATGGCTCATAGAAGCTGTGCTAATCTCCCTGGGGATATTTGCTAATGTACAATCTCGTCCTTTGTTCCCAGGATTTGATAATCCATCCGACGAGGTCCCGTTAAGAGATTCTTTACGCCTGCAACCAGTCGATAATCGCGCGGATTATTTGCCTCAGACCCATACGGAAAGCCTAGATGTAAGCACACTAAATACTCCTGACTCTACCCTTGTGAAAGTTTAACTGGTTGTTGACGGGAATGGCAGCATTTGGACTTGCCAGTATCGTACAACAGTCCTCTAGGAATTGTATCTTCTCCGACTCCAGTTATCCAGAATTGGGCTCTACCAGGCCCGAACCAGCTAGTTTTCTCACCCGGAAGTGCAGAAGCGGATTTTTTGAACGGCGAAGGTCAAGCTGTTTCAAGTACTGGGTCGCCTAGTCCAAGCACGAGCACGAAGAAATCAACTCCGGAATACCGGCTACCACCAAAACCGGCTCGGCCAGTTACGGGAATTGTGACTCGGATTCAAAATACAAGCGGCTATTTTAATACCTCCTCGAACAACGACTTTGCTATCACTTCTTTGGCACTCCCGTCTCCGACGTCAACTGAAGCTG
Source organism: Amauroascus niger (assembly GCA_001430945.1). Classification (NCBI taxonomy): domain Eukaryota; kingdom Fungi; phylum Ascomycota; class Eurotiomycetes; order Onygenales; family Onygenaceae; genus Amauroascus; species Amauroascus niger. Next base: position 136,458 of record LJPK01000606.1, read on the forward strand.
TAGTATCTTTCCCATCGTCTACAATGACATCGGACATGGCTTCGCAGAACGTTTTCGTGCCTGTTTCGAAAGATCAGATACCCAACAATATCCCAAAGAGGGGCGATCACCCTGTTCATAAGGATCGTATAGTAAGTTTCTAAATCAACAACTTGATTCGGAAGCAGTGTACTAAGCAGACATAGATCAACGCCCCAGGGCCGATATCCACCAACAAATTCTACGCCAATTTCTTTCTAGATGGGCAGAACAACTACTCATACACCCAGCCATATTCAGTGGGATGGTCTAAAGGCATAGACCCTACGAAGAGCTTCGGCTTGGCCATTTCGCATGTTGAAGCCCATCAAAGGGTATTTGGCGAACAAACCAACAACATTCCCGGAAACCCTGCTAGATATTATATTAACCCCGTTGGGATTCAGTCGATTATCTTGTCGGCCGCAGAACTCGGAAACTCTACAACCTTGAGCGTTTCAAATCCTCAGGCTTCCTCTGCAAATGTGATACTGAGACCCCAACAAGGCTCAAACTCGAGCATATCCTTCCCCTTGGTTCAGGGAATGGGATTTGTGACTGGAATATATGACAATTTGCAGCCTCTTATCCAGTCACAAGTAGCTTTTAGGCAGATCAATGCTGTGACCGGTCCTAAAAATGGTATTTTCAAATACAGAGCCACTCTGGAAAACAGCACAAACTGGCTTCTATATCTCAGCCCAACAAATGGAGCCGATCCAAAACTGGAGCTTATTTCTAACAACACTCTCCGAGGCTCAACAGGGTTTAAGGGTACGATCCAAGTTGCTAAGAATCCTGGGAATGGCGAGGGCCTTTACGATCGATCCGCAGGTGTTTACCCAACAGCAGCGAGTATTTCGGGATCTGTCTCAGGAGACAAGGGAACTTACCGCTTTGGTTGGAGCAAAGCTGGAAAGGATATTAACAATACACCATTGTTGATGTTTGCGTTGGCGCATCATGTTGAATCATTTGATGACGCTTCAAAACAACGCAAAACTGACATGAAACTGCAAACGACCACTAAGGGTCTGGCTACGGCATGTGTAGGCGATTCATGGACAATGGTTGAGGCGAATCTGCCCACTAAAATGGGGTTTGAGCCCTGGAAGCCAGGAATGTCCGGGAAGCCTTCATTGTCACCAGCCGCAAAACAGACAATTAGAGCCGTTGCTCCATCTGAGTTGTCTCAGGACATGAACGCTCAGACAAATTTGGACAGCATGTACTTTAGTGGGAAAGGTTTGGGGAAGTTTGCTGGTGCAATATATACTGTCCACGAGTTGCTGCAAGACCCCAACCTCGCATCAAGTGCCTTAAGGACCTTGAAAGAATGTTTCGCAAGATTTGTGGAAAACAAGCAAAAACACCCACTTGTCTATGATACAGTTTGGAAGGGGATTGTTTCTTCTGGCGCATATACCACGGGGGACATATATCTCGACTTCGGGAACACACTCTACAACGACCACCATTTCCATTATGGATATTTCATTTTGACAGCTGCAGTTATTGGAAGACTCGACCCTTCATGGCTTGCTGCAAACAAAGCTTGGGTGAATATGTTGGTTCGCGATGCATCGAATCCTGTTTCTGATGATCTCTTCCCCTTTTCACGAGGTTTCGATTGGTACAATGGACATTCATGGGCTAAAGGGCTGTTTGCTTCTATTGATGGTAAAGACCAAGAATCCACGTCCGAGGATACAATGTTTGCATATGCCCTCAAGATGTGGGGTAAAACCATTGGAGATGCCAGCATGGAGGCTCGAGGAAATTTGATGTTGGCAATTCTTTCAAGGTCACTCGACAACTACTTTTTGATGCGCAACAACAATGTCAACCAGCCAAAGGAATTTATTCCGAACAAAGTCACTGGAATTGTTAGTGAACCCTTTCGTAAAAAGACTTTTCATTGCTGACTGTTTTATAAAGCTATTTGAAAACAAATGCGACCACGCTACATATTTTGGAATGAATCTGGAGTACATTCAGGGGTAAGCCTGCAAGACCTTCAATTCTCTGTCAAGACACTTGTTAACTCCGCTTCTCTCTAGCATACATATGCTTCCTCTTATCCCTTCTTCCGCCTATACTCGGCGTCAAGATTTTGTGAGGGAAGAATGGAACGCAATGTTTGCTCCCAATTCAACCAAACCTGCGGGAACAGTTGACGGTGGGTGGAGGGGGATTCTTCATGCGAACCTGGCGATTGTAGACCCAGGAGCCTCATGGAACTTTTTCAGCCGGCCAAACTTTAATATGGGCTGGATTGATGGTGGTGCCAGTCTGACATGGTACCTCGCATATGCAGCTTGTGAGTATCCCCCAACACATTCAGGAACAATAAAAAAAAAAAAAAGAAAGAAAAACCTAAGCTGCGCCGTAGCTGACATGACTTTAGGCCTTGGTGGGGGACCAAAGTAAGTCAAATTTATTGACCCTGAATGCGAATGGGGGAAGCACGACAGGGGAGCGTATTATTTTCAATTGGCACATAACATAGATTTCGGGTATTTCTAAGGCACCTGTCTCTTTTTTTGTTAAAGCAATCTGGTTTTCCGTTTTTCTAATGCACTTTTGGGCGGTTGTGGTGATGATGGATGATGTACGGAGTATTCTATGTGATATGGGATATTGTATCAGAGGCAACAAGGCGGGATGATAGGTAGTTAACTATCAGATAGAAGGTTAAAACTTAAATGGTTACGAAGTCTGAAAGGTTGTCGCATGTCGTTATACTTCTGGGAAGTCAGCAAGATAACAGGAAACTGGCAAGGTGATTGGAAGGCCTGTCCTTCATGCACGTAGTCCTAACCAATCGGATCTCAAAAGCAAATTTTCAGCCAATCAGAGTTTGAGAATTTGGTGCGTGCTTAGTTAACTATATTTTTAGGAAGTCAAGACCTCATCGAGCCGCCTTTGAAAGCATTTTGGCCTGTCCGGCAAAACGGTCGAGCGAGGCTAATATGTCTAGAACTTGGCTGCCCCAGATCTGTTCTCAGTTGTTCACTCACCACCGCTGTGCTTTCTGCTTCCACTCTGTTCGCTGGCAACATCTGCAACACAAGCTTCCGATGTTGGGCTCCAGAGAATTGCGCTAGGACTGGGGTGGAGGGTAGTTAGTTACAAGGCAGTGCTTGGCGTAAGCTTATTTTGAGGTTCGCACTCGGTGGCCAAACTTGTTTTCCCCCCCCCTCAGCCAAGAACGTGTGGACGACTCTGGAACAAGGAACACACCTCCATTTTGCAGGGGGCTCGCCCTTTCGCTTCCGAAAGATGTTCACGATGCTGGAAACGCCAAAGGACGAGACCGATAGCGCGCCGTTTCAGTGATGATCATGCCCATCTCTAGCGAGCTGCAGCAGCCTGCGAGCGATGATTGGCGATGCCAACTGCGTTTGGCGTTTTGGCGCGGGCAAGGCTGAGAGAGGGGAAAGTGAATCCAAACGAAACTGGAAAGGGCAAAAAGCTAACAGAAGAGCCCAGAACCTGGAGAAGCTTACTCCGTAACTACCAGGCGAATGATCTACCCCGGACGTGACTACGATTCAAACTTCACTGGTCTGGTTTCAGTCGGTTCGTTCCCTTCCCACGAGTTGGGAGGCGAGGTGGATATTTCTCGGTAGCTACTCTAAACACATGAGCGACATCATCGACTCGGAGGGCGGTTATCTTGCCAGGGGGAACTAGGACCCACGAGCGGATATTTGTCGAGGTTCATCACGCCAGCTGACGGCAACCTGGTGACCGCCCAATCCGACTCTCTCTTGAAAACCGGTAAGTGTCTACTGCATCACAATTATCGGCGAGGCACTTCTTCGTAGGTTGCTAAGCTCTTTGGGCATAGTAGCTAGTTGTGTGTCCATAATCACAAGATTCCTGTGCAAGGGACGGGAAGTCTGGAACGTGCGCCTCTGGCGCCGGGATAGGCCTCGAGGAAATTTAATCAAATGAATTGGAAGATACATTGCATCCGACCAATTCGGAGGAACAGTTTCATTGCGCACCGCGTTCTTGCGCTGGTTCCGGGCACACAGAGGCTCTGGTTCTCGAATGGTTATCCTCGCACGCGAATTCTTGAGGACCCAAGTGCCCTCTCTTGACGAAACGGCTGGCATCATGTAATGGCCAGCGCACACAAGTGGTGTATTTGGTTGAGTATTGATTAATATTACTGCTAAGAACAAAATGACAGAGACCCCGCAGAAGCTGCTTTAAAGGAATGTGTCGCCAAAATCTAAGGCATTTAATGGAATATGAAGCCGTCAAGCCAAATCTCAACCAATACTGAATCACCGCGCGGGAACAGCGTCAAGAGTTTATCGCTGCAGGATATGGACTCCCTCAGCTAACGAATTTTCCAAACCAGAACATCCGTCAAGACACATTTCGGGATTGATGCCTTTAGAGATTGATGTTGATGTTAATAGGCATGTTGAAGTCGATGTCACCGATACACATTTGAAACTAGATTCATTCAGTATATGAGCCGAGGGATATTCCACGGTTTACTCACGCCAAAGTTGTTATTGCAGCAGATGACCTTTTGCTGGCAATTGACTGAGGATTTTACGCAGTTGTGTGCTACCATCACAATGTCAGACATATCAAATTAGAAGCCCAGGGAGCTACTCACATCCAGAATCGGTACTGCAACAGTACGGCACGCCAGTGGAACACTGGTTGGTCTGCTGGGTTGGACAGTTTTTGGGAGCAGCAGGGGGGAAGAGGTTCTTGAGGAATCCTGGGTCCCGTTCAGCCAGTCCGTTCTCAGGCTCTGCCACGGGGCCTGGGCCGGGATTTGGTCCCGCCTCTGCAATGGGTACCGCAAGACCTTGAGAGATCAAGAGCACAACAGAGAAGAGGATGGAGTTGCTGAAGAACTTCATGTTTACGACGTTCTTGCGGGTGGGTGATTTGGGAAAGGGAGAAGAAATGAGGTATTTTGGCAGCAAATGAGCCGCTAGGCGGAAAAGCGGTCAATTTAAAACAAATGGCATATCGAAACGGGGGTTGGCAGACTTGAACTGAGGGAGTTCATTAGTGCCACATCGTCTCTGGAGCTAAAGCTAAGGCTCAATTTCCAATGCTTGGAACCCCAGAATGAGATAGCGGCCAACCTTGCGAGCTGGAGAAGCCTACTGAGCCGTGGTTGTCTGTCCAATGTTTTTTGGCCTGTCATGTCCATTCCGTGCTCTATATAGTGACCAATCAGCCTCATGAGCTTTAGATATTGGGGACTGTGTTGGGCAACCCACGCGGGGTATTTCTTCCGTTGGGACGAATTTCGGCGACATTGCTTGTTCTCGTCGTCGTTTCTTCGATTGCTGTGATTGCCAAGTGCAGAAACGCAGGAGCTGGGTCTTTTTTTCCAACTCTTTTATTGGTGGCCTTATGCTTGAAAAGGCTAGACGTGGATTCAGTTCAGGGCCTGCATGTGTGATTCGGCCAGCGTATCACATTTTGCAGGACGCTGGACCCCTCTCTCGCCTAAATTTCTTGTTCCTGATATTTCATTGAAGCTTATGGCTTTTCGGGTCAGCTTGAGTTAATCAGAGTTTGCAGGGGTTGGTGTTGCGGGAGTCTGGACCGCGTCCTGGTGCAAGTGGCGTTCGGCGGTGTCGACTGCCCGTTGATTGGCTGGGCTATTCATAGGAATCCAGCCTTTCGGATTGTGAAGCAGTCTACCGAGAAACCTGGAAAGCTTGGCTGACGACCTTATATTACTTTATCAGAACTCGCTTTGGGCCAACATATGGGTTATACATGAGGGCGGAAAATATCTTATCTCAGACCGACTGGAAGTCCGAATACCACTGGCCCGGTGAAGATGTTTGAGCGAAGGGTCATCTATCGGTCTAGGCCTGGAACATTGGGGTAGCTGGGCTTGTGTTGTTGGCGGCAGTTTAACGGGACGAATGTATAGAGTATTGCTAGTACAGTACATACATCTGGTACCTATGTTGAGAGCACTTAGCGATAAATATGTCTGACGCGCAATCGTCAAGGATACTGCTCTGTCAAATCAGCTTCGCATTCATCAGCCCTCTCCGGATTTCTCATGGATTCATGGAGTGCATATGCGTCTGGTTCCGATTATGATGAAGCTTCTTAATTGATCAATTATGGGTCCATTTTGAGGACTCGTGGCAACGTAAATCGTCCTGATTTGTGGAATTTATGCGAAATATGGAAGTCGGTGCATAGGGCTGGCCATCTACGCCCAATTGAGCCTCAAAAGGTTGACCATGTCTTTGGGGGCGAGGGCTGGAATACTGCCCCTTTTTTGGCTTTGTGAGCACTTTGTGTATGTTTTTGCTAACTCTACTCCGTATGTCGCTTGGGTTTCAAGGTCCAGCCAGGGTCTTGTTTGTTGTTTCCATTTTTGGCGTCACTATTTCCCCAAGGACGCAAGGGCATGGGCGCCAGCTCACTCGGGGGGTCTTCAATTGGACAGATTGAGAGTTATACTTCCGTGATTTGTCCGTTTGCCTTCGCGAAATCAAACAAAGGACATCGGATTCAGTTGTCCGGAGAAACGTCGAGACACTCTTGGACTTCAGCTCTATCAAGCCTCTCAAGCCATGTCTCAAAGCAAGGCTCATATGCCGTTTGGTTCATGGACTCGAGAGATGTTGTCAATGCAAGAATCAAGCGGTGGCTGCAGATTCGCTAAAGGGACAGGAACAACAAGGCTCATGGCCGCCACAAGGCTCCGCCATGAGTGAGATGTGAGAGATACGTGGATATCGTTTTGTATCCAGAGGGCCATTGGCCCTTTCAGCTCGTCAGGGTTGAACGTTCTAGCATTGGCGGTTGAGCACCTTGGAGAACAGAGGCAATTCAACCTCCTCTTTCTCAACATCGCAACCGAGGACGAGGTCATCCAGAAAAGACATAAATAGGCCCTTCTTCCCCAGCCAAATCCTTTTTTTTCTTTCCTTCATCATCAACAATCCAATCAACCTTCCAATCCAACTTCCAACTCTTCAACTCTTCAATTTTTTAAGTCTTCTTTGACTTCCAAACCAAATCAATCAACATGCAGCTCATCAAGATGATTACCTTCGTTGCTCTCGCCGCTGCTGGCGCTGAGGCTGGTCGTGGAGGCCGTCCAAGCCGCCCACCAACCCCACCAGTCTTCCAGCACATTTCCTGCTCTTCCGGTGACGCCTTCTGCTGCGCTCCATCTGAGGCTGCTGGCACTACCTGCTCCAAGCTCGCTGGCAGCTCCGTCAGCTGCAACAGCCTCATCGTCTGCTGCAACAACAACGCCGGCGTAAGTTATACTCCTTGGTCATTCTAATCTCATCAACGAGAAGATACTAACTGCTGCTCAACACAGACCCAATACTGCTCTGCCAACATGGCCCAGCCCATCCAGTTCGTTGGCTTGTAAATGCCTTCAACGAGCGCTTCTCTTCCTCGCGATTCAAGATTCTTTCGCTTCGATCGGTTCAAGTTTTATATCGGCGGAACTGTTGGAGCTTCTCTAGCGATTTCCTCTGCTCCTCGCAAGCGTCGGAAGACAACAAGCAACACGGATAATGATGATGGATAATTGAAGATTTGTGAGACGGATTGGATCGGTGGTGGTTGATTTTTCTTTCAGTCGCTCTTTGAGTCGCTTTGTTCCCTTTTTTAATCATTTTAACAAAGTGGATGGTAATGGTTGGAGAGTGAGGTGGTTTATTAATGTGGTCTTTTGTGGTTGAAAATCGCTGGTGTTCTGAAGCATTTTGCTGCTTATCTACAGTCAACTTTAGAGCAATATGAGAATGCTTCATCAGCCATCTGCTTCTTTTCCTTTGATCTTTTTCCTGGATCCTCGATGGCAAAGTGCTTGAGCTCCTAGCTTAAGAGCATTTCTTCTTTTGGAGGAAAACATTTCCTTCTTCATCCATCCTGAACATGTAAGATCTCCCTCCTTCCATTACTTTGTCAAATTACCATGGGAGCTAATTCATACTTATCAGTGACCGGATATCCTCTTGGTGCGGTACTAGCCAGGTCTCATACGTTTTGAGTGTGGTGCCTTATTCCACATCTACACTTGTCCCGAAGGTCCCCGAAGAACTCATGCCAACGCTTGACCTGATTTTTATATTCGACTTGGAAGCTACGTGGACTTACGGCAATAAAAGTCTGACGACCCTTGTTGCTGCAAATGCGCCCTTGCACGGCCGTTTGGCGGAAAGAACTTGTCGGCTTGAGATGTGAAGCGGAGGTCGCTTGCACGGTGATGATATAACTACAATGTATGTAGTTACAAGGTCTAGTTATACGTACGATGTTGGAAGGCCTGCTACCTACCTAGTCCCAACTCGCTTTTTGGTTGAACGGAACGAATTGGCCCATTCGCCGAGACGAATGAAAAATGACACTAACTATGTCGTGTAACGTGGTCACGATATATGGAGTGGTTACATGCAACTAGTTAACTAACCGAAAGCTTTTACTCTAGGCTTAGTTTACCCCGTCCTCCGTTAACCCTCGGGTGCGTTTACCGGCGTGGGGTTCTTTACGATCGCGCAATGCAAGAATGGAGGCACGCACCTAACCTTGAATTTCCGGAATTTACGGATTCTTTATTCACGTTAACCTGACGCGCGGCGGAATGAGTGACACTCGCCCTTTGAGACGGGATCGCAGGTACTTACTGAGCTTAAGCGTGAATCGCACGAGCCCGACGTTGATTTTAGTGACCGCGATCATATGCCAAAAAGAACGATGACACACGAGGGACATAACCCGTCCGGGAACGAGTGCAACATTTGAAGTCGTACAGAGAGCATGCCCGTCGCTTTGAGTTGGTGTAACAGAGGGGAGAATCGTGTCAGAGGGAAAAAAAGCAAAATTCCAGGGGCATGGAGTTTAGTTAAATATCGGATCTCCGGTGACGTCAAGCGGTGAACAGATGACTAGTTAACTCACCTTTTGAAGCCTCGATGAAAGGATGTTTGGGATGGTCATACGTAGTTAGTACATACCTCTGTGACTATCGTGCCCCGTTGGAAGATGAACGATTGGGATAACCAGCGGCGGCAGGCACTCTGAGCTTCCCTTGCCTGTGACTAACTAGTTGTGTAACTACGACGTCCTCAGATCCTCGGCAACGTCAAAATGGCATGGTTGGGAAGCGCTTAGCTCTGACCTCCCGCATCTCCAGGTGTGGCTGAGCTGGCGAGGATTCGAGGACCCCAAGATTGATGACAATGGATGGTGAGAAGAGGGGAGTGTTGTGATTTCAACATTCACGGCTTTAATGTTGGGCTTCGTGTAGATGTGATCGATGCAGTCCACCTGAGGAATGCGACAGTTGGCAGTTTCTCACATAGAATCTCACGAACGGCATTTCACTGGAAATATCAGTGAATGATTCACTGCCGCAAAGTGTCAACTAACTAGTTCTCCATGAGTCCAATGGAGTTAACTACCGTACTAACTAGGTCGCCCTCTTGGTCAGGAGCGTCACCGTGGCTTGAAGGCGGGCTGGCACCAATCAATGTGCCTTGCGTCGACCAGGGAAAGGGCGAAAGTTGGGGCTGTGCAAGAAGACGAACAAAGCTCGTCATTGGGCCTTTGAGCTGCTTATTATCTCAAAACTTCCAGGGCTGGTCTTTTGTTGCTGCTTGGAGAACGTTGCCCTCCCGTCAAGTCTTCGATAACTAGCACTCCTACACTGAAACCCCCCCCCACGGAACCGCTTTCTTCCCATCCAACCCTCCCCCCAGTTCGCATTTTCATTAATCAACTGACTAACTAGTTAAGAAAAACCGTCGTTCTTAACTGATTGATAAGCCAGGTAAACTAGCTTGGGAGCTTGGAGGTTTCCCTGGTTTGGGCCTAAGCCGCCGACCAAACTACTCCGAGACGACACCAACCCACACACAGTTGTCTTTCTCTGTGCCTAAACTAGCCCTTTTGGCCGAATCATGGGTACGTCCAGGCTGACATTCTCTTTTACTACCACTTCATATACCGTGCGCTTGAGTTTCAACCCTTCAGTGAATCTGCCGAGCGTCAACTTTTTTCTTTGATTCCCTCAGATTAACGACGTCATCTCAAGGGCTAAGGTTTCGTCCTGCTGCTGGAGTCTGTGGGAAGAAGAACGCCAGCTTGCCCAATCCTTTTACACATTTGCTTCAGTCGACGAGGAAAAGAGAGATAAACTACACCTGTGGAGGTCTCCTTTTTTTTTTTTTTTTTTTTTTTGATAAAGAAAAGGAGAAACTGGCGAGGCCCGGAGACTAAAGCATAAGATCTTCAAACGCTGACCATCTGCCCCTGCGTCGCCGTGTTGGCCGTTGTTAGTTGGAACGAATATTCAATCGGAATTTCGCCGTCAGGGCGCATCCTTCTCATCTTCAATTCGTCGCTCAACATCGCCAATGCCACCTCACGAGGAACATCATTCGGGGGCCGGGAACGGGTCGATCGGCCCCAACGAGCACACCGGTCTCCTTCGCCGTCATGATCCCAGCCCTCCCCGCTCGGTTATCAACAAACTAATGTGGTATCGAGGCGATCGCCGGATGTGGGTGCGCGTGCCATCTGAGGCATTCTACCTGAGCTATGCGACGTTGGTCAGCAACTATGTGAACATCTTGCTGGTCTTTGTGCCACTGGGTATCGTGTCGGGGATGGTTGGATGGAACCCCACAGTCACTTTTGTTCTCAACTTCCTCGCTATCATTCCCCTTGCATCGCTGTTGAGCTTTGCGACGGAAGAACTGGCTGCTACGATGGGTGAAACTCTTGGTGGATTGCTGAATGCCACGTTTGGAAATGCGGTTGAACTTATCGTATGTGTTCTTTCTCAACCCTTTTTTTTTAAGGATTAATCAACTAACTGACTGGGTTGCCTCGATCTAGGTTAGTATTATTGCGCTGCAAAAGAACGAAATCAGAATCGTCCAAGCTAGTATGCTCGGTAGCATTCTGTCCAATATCCTTTTGGTCTTGGGTTGCTGCTTTTTCATTGGTGGTCTCAAACACCACGAGCAAACCTTCAACTCTACCGTTGCTTCGACAATGTCTTCGCTGATGGCCGTAGCGTCGGCGTCGTTGATCATCCCTGCAACGCTTTATGCCGCTCTAGCGGCATCAAAACAGGATCCTCTGGGGAATATTTTGATTCTATCGCACGGAACCGCAATTATCCTACTTATTGTATACATCATGTATCTGTACTTCCAGCTCAAATCCCATTCGGACCTCTTCGAAAGTCGGCCCGAAGCGACTTTGGAATCCCAAGAAGATGGGCAATCGGATGATGACGAACGTATCCTTAACCCGTGGGCTGCTGGCGTTGCTTTGCTCTTGGTCACGGTGGCCGTTGCAGCCTGTGCAGAATTCCTCGTTGGCACTATTGACGACATCGTCGAATCCGCACATATCAGCAGAACATTTATCGGGCTCATCCTAATCCCAATTGTGGGTAATGCCGCTGAACATGTTACTGCCGTTGTGGTCGCGTACAAAAACAAGATGGACCTCGCCATTGGAGTTGCCATAGGCAGCAGTCTTCAGATCGCGCTTTTTGTCACCCCGTTTTTGGTCATTCTTGGCTGGATCATCGATCGTGATATGACACTTCATTTCCAGACGTTCGAGACTGTTGCATTCTTCGTGTCTGGTTTGGTGGTCACCTTGCTAATTCAGGATGGGAAATCGAATTATCTTGAAGGGGGCCTGTGTCTTGGAATGTAAGAGCATCATTGCGTTCTCTTTTTCTGCAAAATTTTTGTCTTCTCAGTATATCCTTGATCAAAGAATGGTTAAACTAACTTTCGCCTCGATAGGTACGTGATTATCGCCCTTGCCTTCTTTGTCTATCCCGATGACGTTAAAGACATTCCATCTTGGATGAATGTGTTTTCTTCCTCGGCTTCATCTTGAACTGTTTGTGACGTACAAGCTTTCATGCCACTCCTTTACTCAGTCTCTAGGTCTAAGCCTAGAATATATTTCTTGGAACATTGTCCCTTGTAAGGTGAGGTTGTTTGATATTTCTTGCTATCCCGTACATATTCTGTATTCCTGGCGCTTTTGTTATATTGGCCGTGTTTTGGTATTTTTTTGTCCTGCGTTTTAAATTAAAAATATTTAATCTCTATCAATTCAATTTTGCCTCGCATAAGTCTGAAGTAACCGCGGGAAACTGTTTCTTGATCTATATCGGTTCATAGATATTCTTTCATTACCGTTCCTTCGTCCGGGCTGGATTTCTATTGGTGGTTCAGAATGTGAGTCAAACATCACGTGACTAGTCAACTTTTGCCCATGAACTGGAGATTTTGAAGAGCTGCGAAGCAAGCCATCTTGCGACATCCTCCACCGTGACGGAAACGGGTCTTTTCGTCGCTATATTGAACAAGCCGGAGGATTACCGGATCGCACTACGATTGCTTCGAAGGCCTAAACTTACGTATACCGCTTGGGCCGCCCCCGATATCTTAACCTTCGCAGACCGAATCTCAACTGGGCTTTTCCGTTTTTGTGAACGCTCTAAATTTGGAGAGTTGATTTACGGAAGAATATGCCGCCCCGAATCAACCTGCTGGCGGCAATCCGCCACGCTCAAACATCCTCCGCCTCATTATCCGGCACAGCTGGACTCCGCAATGGCGCTATCGGAGGGTACGGAGGTCGAAAATGCACATCTCCCTTTGTTGGCTTTATGTCTCTTGTGCCGTCGGGATCACATCAGAGACGGATGAACTCGACGTCGAGTGGCAGTGGAAAGGATAGGTCTGAGGAACCACGCGGCCCAAATCAGGATCAGTTGCCGCACGTCAGTGAGGAAGCGGCGCATATTGCGGATATATTGGGGAAAAGGTGTGGTGCTGTTGGGGGTCCGGAGCTGGAGCAGGGAACGCCTGTTGAAGAAGTAAGTGTTTGCTGGCTACGCCCTTTGAAAATGAAGTGACTCCCATCGACTAGATCAGGTTTTTTTTTTTTTTTTTTTGTTTTCTTTTTGGCGAATGTCCACTAACACCCAATGGCGATTGAAACTAGATCCTTAAACGTGATAAAAGCGCCTTGAAGAATATGCCTAAAGTTCTCCGAGACGAAATCGCGGCCAAAAGTAACGGCGGGTCCCGCTCGTTTTCAACATATACCAGGCTGAGACAACAGGATATGCAGGATTCGACATTGGATGTGTCAGTTGCTGCCGTGGCTGAGATGATTGCCGCGGCTGGAAATACTTCTCTGATTGAAAAGAAAGAAGGATACAAATTTGATCCGCCAACAACAGATTTGTCAAGGTCGGACCACTTGAAGCGCCGATATGAGCCTTTGGTGGACCAGTTTACGAAAATGATTATGAAGGATGGAAAATTAAGTCTTGCCCAAAAGGTATGTTCTTTTGTCTTTCTGTCTTTCGCGTGCGCAACGCAGGGATGTGGAAACGTCCATCTCGGTATATGCTAAAGAGTTCTCGACAATCCAGCATATGAACATGATTTTGGACCATCTCCGCACCTCGCCTCCGCCAGCCATCAACCCTACTCGTCCTCTTCTCCCAGGTCCACCAAGTCCTCAGTTACCGTTAAATCCAATCCTTTATCTCACTCAAATTATCGACTCCGTGGCTCCACTCATCAAGATCCGTCAGCTGAAAGGTGCTGCTGGTGGTGGCATGTCGCTGCCAATTCCTCAGCCACTGACACTTCGCCAGAGACGGCGGACCGCTATTAAATGGATCATTGATGCGTCCGAAAAGAGACGAGATACCCAATTGGCGATGAGGGTTGCAAACGAAGTTGTGGCAGTTGCGGAAGGCAGGAGTTCAGTGTGGGAGAAGAGGAATCTGGCCCACAAGCAGGGTACTACAGCGAGAGCGAACATTCGGTATGCTACTAGACGGAGGTAGAATGTGGATGCTGAATGCTAGTATGAGGGTGGGTGTTTTTGTCAAGATATGTATATCAATTCGTTTCCTTCTTCTTATCATTCTATCAGCATATGGGGATTTATCGTTATTATTCCGAGCTCAAATGAAATGTTTTTTTTTCTTGCCTAATATCAGAAACAAACGATGCCAACAACAACTTGCTACAGTTGATTTCGGGTATCTCCGAATCGGCTTTTTGAAGGAGCCGCAACAATTGGCTGAATTAGGTTTCCCGACGATCCCGTAACTATTTGTATGCCGTCTGACGAAATATTACGCTAGGGAATACATAGTCTTACTAGCTTCCCCCGCTCCACCCTTGGAAGCCAAGGTTGACCCCCCACCCACCCGTGTTATAAAAGGGAGCTCCTTCGCTCCCACCGTCAACCTTCCTCTCAATAACACTCCAAAGGCGACCGTTGACTGTCCAACGCCCACTAAGGGCCTTTTCTTTTTACCCCAACTATTTCCTTTGGCCAGCCACAATGTGTGCTTCAGCCGCTCCTAGCCAACTCTCCATCCTGTTCTTCCTGGCATGTGAACGCCGAATCGTTCACAAGCCACCATGGTGATTCGTACCTGTCGTCGTATGGAGGATTGGATGGGGGTATAAGTGCGGTAGGGGGAGGATTTCAAAGTGATTTATTATTGGATACGGATAATTTCGCACGCGGTCTGTTCCCAGATCTGGAGGATAGATCGTTTATTACTGCTTGTGGAGGAGCGGGTCGAGAGATGGTAGGGGAGGGTTTGGTTCCAGGATCGGTGCAACAGCCGGAGGCGCAGTTTGCTGTGTCTACGCCCGTTTGGACAGATCTTCTGGATCTTGATGGAGGAGAGGATGTTGGCGGTCAGGTTCTACCGAGCAATGAGGCATCTGGATTGAACGTCGGTCCGCCCGGGCCTTTGAACGATTCGGTTAGTCTTGTGGAGATGAACGATTTGCTTGAAGCAAAAGGAAGCTATCATCATTTCGATCCAAAGCTTGCAATGGATTTTCAAAATGGTAAGGTTTGCGAATAAATATTTTCTCATCTGAGACTAAGACTCCAGCTCTAACGCATTTCAACAGGTTATCTTCAAAGGGCTCCAAACAGCCAGGTTACACAACCTCAACAGATTGGGACTCGCCGGCCTTTGGCAGCCAAACGACCTATTCAAACTGCAACTCCTACTAGCGTCTCTTTCGACACTGCACACCATAATCCTAGCTCGTCGTCATCATCAACCACCCAAAGTCCTCCAGATTCCACCTCACGTCCAAGCAGCCTGCGTCGGAAGAAGCAGCAATCTGACTCCTCTGGCCCAGCTGATGCAGCAGCAGACAAACGCCGGCGCAACACCCTTGCCGCAAGGCGGTTTAGACAAAGACAGCAGGATCGTATTGCACATCTGGAGCGGGCACTGGGAGAGGTTTCTAGAGAACGAGACGAACTGAAGATGCAAGTTGCGAAGCGTGAAGGTGAAGTCGCCGCATTGAGGGGAATGCTTAGGAAGAAGCCGAGAAGAGAGTAGCTAGAGTCTCACTGTCTGTATTATGCTTTGAAGGAAACCTGTTAGCCTGTTTTGATACTTCCAATAAAAGAATATGACAATGAACATTTTTAATTTTGCATTAAGGTTCAGATGATGTCGGCTCCATGGTTTTGCAGATTCTCCAGGTTGGTGCTCTTCCTTTTGTTTTCACCTTTCTGGCGAACCCGTGTCATGGAAACCGAGATGCGCAGCTCTATATATACTTCTTCTGCCCTGGACCTCGCCTCGGACCAAAAGAGAAGGCAGATAACCCAAGGCAAAGGCAAGGTATATACATGGGTAGGCATCTCAAGTCAATCAGCACTATGGGAGATACTATCTTCTTGCCCTTCGCGGAGATGTAGTCTTTGGATTGGGTAGAATAGTAGAGGGATACCACTTGCCTTCTGGAATGGATCGTTTCACGGGCTCAACTTCTCATCAATTCTCGGTTCAACCTAGATTTGCGTCTCTACAGTTTATATTCGATAATTTACTCTGTCTGCTTTTATATTCTATATCTATGTACGCTGTTTCTACGAAGACATATATGCCCGAGTGCTACAGCATATGGTGCAACAATTGAGAATGAGAGAAGAATTAGCGATTGAGTGTAGTGAATTAGCACGAATGAGTAATTCTTAGTAACTAGTTATAACTTCCGCATTAACGTTTTGCTGCCAGATTCATATATGGAGAAGAAGTCTTTCTCTCCCAAATCATTAACTAATGAGTATCTCTCACGTTTGATTTCTGCCACCTAGAAGTTGTGTCAGCTGCGAAGAGAAGTATGGAGAATGAGCTGAAGGATGCTGGAATTACAATACAGTGTTTCACTTGATACTATCTCTGTATGTAAATGTGGTTTCGCAAGGGGATCGACACATATGAGCCAATGAGGTGTGACGTACTCGCTTCTCTTGCTCCACTTATGCACGATGAGCAATTCTTGCTAATTCTTGGCAAAGTACTGCCGATGATCATTGGCCAGCCTGGGTCTTATTGATTGTTCATTTCAGCATCAATTCACGCCGATTTATTTCCCCCAAGTTATTTAGCCTTGACTTGACGCGATCTAAAGACAAACTGCGCATCTATCGATTTCGAAGATCAAGTAGCAACAAACCACACCCCATATGGGCCATCTAAAAAGGACTAACTAGTCATCGCGGAATGAATGGTGGTCGCATCAAGCTGCCTACCGGGCCAATCAGGTCTCTCAGAAGTCGCAATAACATAGACGGGATTTTTTGGATTCTTTTTTTTCTTTTTCCCTCTCAGCTTCTTTTTGCTTGCCGGCAACGTACCGCTTCGAAGATGCAATGAGATGTGTCAAAGGGCTGAGGATGGGCTTTTGCTGTAACAGTCATTTCTCTTTCATCTGTTTCATTTGGCACAAGCCGAAGGATGATACATCTCAAAGGATATAGAAATGGATATTATGTCCACGGTTTAGGTCATATGTATGCATAGTATGTACTTTGTACATACATGCTTCAACGAGGTTGATTATAAAAAGGGTTTGAGAATAAAAGGGGCATCCTGATGTTGAGCTGAGATTTATGTAAAAATTTGGGATTTGCAAGCGCACCCTCTCCTAAGTTAACTAGTTAACTAGGCAAAATATATATTTATGCTGTTTAGGGTGAAGCTCTGGTGAAATGACATTTTCTGTTTCTGCTTGTGTGAGTTGAGAAGAAATTGTAACTGAATACGGAGTACTCCGTCCAAGTTAGTTCCCACTTTGGTTCAATTACCTTCTCGTTTTCTTCTTTGTGTTCGTCTTATTGTTTCAACAAGCTTTTTGGCAAATGCAATCTGTCAGCCACCTACTGGATCTAAAAGACGGATTTGGAATTTTGCAACACAGCTCTTCTTCCCCAGGAGTTTGCCAAAGGGGATAATACCTCTATTGAACTTAAGGAACAGTGATTAGAATACTAGATGATGACACTCCAGTTTGTTATCTTGCAGTCATGACTTCTGCAGACATTTTCTAAATATAAAGGGAGCTAGACACAGACCTTGTCTTACAATGACATCTGATATTACATGTCCATTCATTGGATCTGGTGCGCACGGAGAGAGTGACAACAACTATCACTACATTGATGTTCGGAAAAGGAGTGCACACTGCTTTGCTTGGTATAGTTATCCATGAACTTATAACCAGGACATCTTTGAAAAAAAACTTGAAACTAGCTCTGCATGTTTATTCACCGTTTATGGAGCAGTTTAATTGATCATGCTGCATGATGGCTGGATTTAAGCTTTTGGTTGTGTTAAGCTTATGTGAACTCCTGGACACTGCAGACAGCATTGATATCTCCACATTGACTGCACCTGTTGCACCCTATCCCCCAGTTGAGATGCTGCTGTTGAAACAGCAGCATATGTGCACCGCACACCAACCCCTAGCAATACCTGGGTTTGGCGGATTGGGCAAAAAATTAAGTGACAGCAGCTGAAGAACAACTATGAGGTTGTAACACAGGAGCGTCTATATATGGCTCTCTGCCACCGTTTGCAGCCTTCAAGCAGCGTTTCCTGCTCTTGCGAACCCTCGAGACGATAGAGCAATCAGTATTTGCCGTCCGAGGGCCGAAATGAGCGCCACGAAGTTGCAACTTGTAGGTACAGGCGTATACTCAATTTGTTGAGGAGAGCAGCGAACTGAAGATTGGTCGCATCTGCAATGCGAGATTTCCGTGATTGGGAATCAGTAAACGCGCACAATGAAGAGGTCAGATTCGAATCATTCGCAAGCATGTACAGCACATATCCTCCTCGCCATGAGATTTTCGGGTTATTCTCACTGGAGCGCCCTATAAATAAATTATGCACAGAGCAAACATCGGCTCTGCTATCCGCGACTCAAAGGGCGGGGTTGTGTGTTGCGGAGCTCTCTTCTTATTTGACCGATTATTGTACACACATCACTCAAGAACTCACACCGACGACAGCCTTGAACGATACTCACACGGTGGTTCTTTGATTGCTTCAAGTCTCACCTGTAATACCAAACACAGAACTCATCAGAGCGGTCAGCACACATCAATCAAATGCGTTTGTTGGGTGAACGCAGCCTGCATGCACGCTCGGGGCAGATGAGACAACCGGATGTTTTTAGACCGCCTTCAGAAAAGAATTGGCACACTGCCCACATTGACTCGACATGCAAAAAGATGCCAGAACGGTAAGATCGCATAACACCGTTTGCAGGAGTGTTTGCGATTCGGCGGCCTAGCTGTGTTCCGGTGGGTTCGCAACGCCTAATCCCTTTTGATGATAAGGAAACGGTCCAGAGTAAGGAAAAATGAAAAAAGCAAGAGCACAAACAAAAGGCTTTCCGGACGTTGAACTGGACGTATTGCGATGACGGGCATGCAAAAGTTTGGACCTGTTGGCCCATGAGCGGTGGACTGCAGGTGGTTGGAATCGATGCTCCGGTACCTAGTTACCTACCTAGGTAACTAACTACAACCTTACGGATATTTCTTGACGGACTTTTGTAAGCCCGGATTCCCCCGGCTCACCGGTTCTAACTAGTCAGTTCAGAACCCCTCCAAAAGACTCTTTCTGTCTCTCTCCCCCTCCCTCCCTCTCCCTCTCAGAGACAAACCGGACATCCAGGCGACTTTTCTGGGACTCTAGCTGCTATCGAACACTCGCTACCCCCGTCTCTCGGGCCTTTTTGCCTGCCGCTTTCTGGGAAACCGGGAGATTTTGGTGCTAAATCTTCCGCGGGTTGCAGCAGCAAATGCCGTAGCTTCGTCACTCTCCACGGGACCACGATGGGTTTTCTCCATGTGCGTGCGGGGGGAGAGGGATTCTGGAACAATCCTACGTCTTCTCCCCCCCCGTCGTTAATGGCAAGGATGGCCCTAATCCCAATGCTCGTGGCGTATTCCATTGCCCATCGCTATTGTTCTTCGAAGGTTGCTTTTTGAATTCCATGCAGATGATGATTTCTTCTGGAAAAGAATGCCCCTGCTGTGCAACAATGGCTCAGCTAGTTAACTAGCCTTGGGAGACCGAATGGCGGGCAAAGTCTTGGTCTCGTTGGGTTGCCAGGGCAAAAGCAAAAAAAAAAAAAAAAAAGGTTTCGTTTGCAGAACGGCAGAGAGATGGGTGATCGGCATGCCAATTTTACGATTGCCCCATTGCCAAAAAGTGCTTGGAACCTACTCCATTCAGCTTAGTGCACGGATTGGGACGGTTGTGCGAGGCCAGTTTGTCAAGCCATCCCCGTGTCCTGGCCGCAGGCCCCCGACGACCAAGGCTCCAAACAAGAACAATTCCTCCTGCAGGGATCATCGCCAGTGCTACCTTGGTGGATACCCCTTAACCACCCAACCCATAGTAAAACAGACTGCATGGCGAGATGCGTCGCGAGCTCGTTTCCTGGGCCTTTGGTGCTGAGGGGGGAGAATCGCTAGCGAGATGGGGTTACCTTGAATGACATCGTATTCAATTGCCGATGGTATGTACTACTTAAAGAGCACGTTGCCCTGGTCCTCATCGGCGGGGTCGAGTGGAAATTGAACGTCCCAGGGCAGCTGCGTCGCCTTTTTCACAGTGTTTTGTTGCCGCCATGGTGTTCAAAAAAATCGGCGCTTGCCTACTTCTGTGGGCGTCTGCAGTTCATGCTCGCGCTCCTGTCACTCCGCTCGGCGAGTACACACCAAAAGTTCGTGACGTTCTCTCCTTGTCATACCAGGGCGGCAATCTGCGTACTTGTCTGTACATGCACAAGCAGATGCTAACGTTCTCAATCAGGTCAAGGCTCCATCCGCTTTGGACAGCGACGATCTGACGAGCTTGTACCCTGCCCATACAATCTCAATCCCCATCGACCACTTCCAGAAGGACAACAGATATGCACCTCACTCCAATGGAACGTTCGAATGTCGTTACTGGTTTGATGCTACCCATTATAAGGATGGCGGTCCAGTGATTGTTTTGCATGGTGGAGAGACTGATGGAGAAGGTAGCCAAGATACCACAGATACTCAGATCTATCTAAAACTGATATGTTTTCTAGGCCGATTGCCCTTTCTGCAAAAGGGAATGTTGGCTCAGCTCGCCAAGGCCACAAACGGCGTCGGAGTCGTTTTGGAACATCGCTATTACGGAACCAGTATTCCAGTAGAGGACTTCTCGACCAAGAATTTGCGATTCTTGACGACTGAGCAGGCGATGGCCGACTCGGCATACTTTTCCAAGAATGTTGTGTTCAAGGGCCTTGAGAACAAGGATTTGACTGCACCAAAAACTGCACACATCCTGTACGGTGGTTCATATGCCGGCGCGCAAGTTGTAGGTCAAACCTCATCGGTTATTGTGTGAATGCATCTGCTCATCCATACATTCAGGCTTTCCTTCGCGTTGAGTATCCCGATATCTTTTGGGGAGCCATTTCATCTTCAGGCGTGACAAAAGCCATCTGGCATTACTGGCAATATTACGAGCCTACTCGCCAGCATGCCCCTCAACATTGCGTCAAACAAACGCAAATTTTTGTTGACCTCGTGGATAACATCGCTTTGCGTGGAAAGGACCCCAAGATGACACAACAGCTCAAGGAATTTTTCAGTCTTGGTGGCCTGACTCACAATGATGATTTTGCCAATGTTCTTGCCAATGGAATTTCCGGCTGGCAAGGCACAAACTGGGACCCCGCGATTTCTCGCCCTGCGTTTTTCAAGTATTGCGACACCATAACTGATGATCGTCTTCGCTATCCGGTTTCGGACGAGCAGCAAAAGCTTGCGGCGACTCTGATCAAAGCGGGCGGATACGGCTGGCACGGAAAACAACTTAAGAACCGCCTCCTCAATTATGCTGCATACGTCAATGCTACTTATGCTGCCCCTTGCATTCGACGTGGCAGCTCGCTTGAAAAATGCTTTGGAGCTCATGATCCAGCATTTTATAAGAAGGATGACATAACACAGGAATGGAGACTATGGAATTACCAAGTCTGCACCGAGTAAGTGACGCCAGTTTCCCACCTCATTTACAGTCCAACTCCACACAGTCAAAACTGTCGTGCTACAGTGCTGGTAAAACAGGATTATACTGAGATGATTATTCTAGATGGGGATTCCTTCAGACTGGAAGTGGTGTTCCCAAGTTCATCAAGCCTATAGTTTCTCGTTTGATCGACCTTGAATACACTACCATCACCTGCCGCGAAGCCTATGGTCTTCACGGAGAGGCGGATGTTTCTCGCGTCAATAAGTACGGTGGTTTTAACATCGAGTATCCTCGTCTCGCAATTATCGACGGGGAGGCCGATCCGTGGAAAGAGGCTACTCCGCACGCAACCTTTGCCAGGCCACGGGTAAACACCCTTGATAAGCCATTTATCTTGATTCCCGACGCCGTCCATCATTGTAAGTTATCCTTTACCTTGTAGAAAGTAAAACGGTCGATTCGATTAAGATTTTAACATGCTTTCAGGGGATGAGAATGGTGTCTTCCCCAACCAAACCACGCCAGATTTCCCGCCAAAGCGGGTTCAGAAGGTTCAGGCTGAAGAGATCCGGTTTGTCAAGAAATGGATGAGGGGTGAG
Source organism: Amauroascus niger (assembly GCA_001430945.1). NCBI lineage: Eukaryota > Fungi > Ascomycota > Eurotiomycetes > Onygenales > Onygenaceae > Amauroascus > Amauroascus niger. The sequence goes on from LJPK01000606.1 coordinate 158,475, forward strand.
TTCAAGTTCCTGCTCTCCTTATTGCCCCCTTCCGTCAACCCCATTTTGATTCTGGAGAATATGACGGCTGACGAGGTTTGCTAGATTGGGAACGCAAGCACAAGCGTGATTAGATGAAGTTACGCAGTTATATACGAGGTAAAGACGAATCTCATTTTTTTTTATAGCAGCTTGCCGGTTAAGGCAGGGAGGATCCTATTAAACATGTATATGTCTATATGTGAGCAAATACATGTGCATAATCACAAATGTGATGAAATTCTTCATCTGTCAATACAAGGAATATTATAAGCTTAAGACTTTAGAACAGATCGAAAGCGAGACTGGTCTGCCTATTTTGAATTCGTTCTCCAGCCGTTCACGATAAGCAGACAATCACTAAACGTAGTTCGTAGATTACCCCCTGTGACCATATATTAATTTCCTTCTCCAGTAGAAAGTTTGGTATGAACTCGAGACATTGGTAACATCAGGACCAACTTTTATCAGTATATCAAAATATCTAAACAAACATGACCGAAAGCCACTCAATCAATCCGTCGCACCTCATTCATTCCCGCCAAACAGCCTCAATCACCACAAAGAAGGTGAACGGGCTTGCTTTGACACGAACAACATCATATCGCTCGTCCGCAGCACGAAAGATATTCTTCCAGGCATCAACCGGCCGCTCTTTGGCGTTGAACAACGCCATCATCCTCAGATCCGTAGCCGTGCCCATTTGTTGGATAGATCGCGGTAAAGGCGGACCTTCCGTTTCGCCTTGCTTGCCGACGTAATCGATGAAAATGACGCGAGCGCCGGGCCTCATGGAGGGCACCAAAGCTTGCAATATCTTGACAGACTCGTGGTCTGGCCAGTCATGGAGAATCAATTTGATCATGTAGATATCGGCTTGGACGGGTTGCGGTTGGAAGAAGTCATGTTCCATGAAAGACACGCGGGTGGCGAGGTCCGCAGGGAGATTGGCTTCGAAGACGGGCTTCACTTCAGGCAAGTCTTGAACAGTGATGGTGAGATCAGGATATTTCTTCGCGAGAACAACGTCGTCATGACCACCAGAGCCACCGATCTAGTGACGGTTAGTTAATCCCACGTTAGAAAAGAATTTCCTTGAACGGTGAGTAGTACTCACATCAACCACCGTCGCTTTTCCTGCTGCTTTCCAGTCGTAAGAATCCAGAACCACTTGCTCAAGGCGGAATATTTCCTTGATATAACGCATGAACTCCACGAAATTCCTCTGCCGCCACCCTTTTTTCTCACCTTCGCCATCATTTTCAATGAACTCCCAGGAGTTTGCGTGCTTGCCAAAAAACCCACCGCTGTGAAGTAGAGCGAATGATGTTTCGCTCATGTTTTGTGTTAAACCAGGTTTCCCGCAGCTGTATCTTTGCAGCGCCTCATTCATGGCCATCATAGGCGGTCCCGCGTCATCCAAAAGTGTAGACACAAGGGCCCTTAGACCCGAAGAGCGTGCTAACGCGGCGGATCGGGATGTATGCTGGATGCGCGACGATGACCTCCCGGGTTCCGTTTCAGCAAATATGCGTAAAGTAGTCGCATGCGCTAAGACACGCTGAACAACCTCTTCCGGAAGAGATGTGTGTTTCGCAATGTCAGCGTATGAAGCGGAACCATCCAAAGGCACGGCGGACCAAAAATCAAAATAATTCAAGATATTCAGGGCGGCGGCATCGGGGATGCACTAGAGAAGTCAGGAATTCCATACTTCTTCTTAAAGTAAGATGCAACTCATACAGTATGAACATAGTTGAAGATACTCTCACTCGGTCCTTGTGTAAGAATCCACATATCCATCAGTGCATCTGATAGCTTCTGGCGTGTCAGAAAGCTTTCTGGTGACAAGTCGCTATAGCTGATTGGGCTATCTGCAGCGAAAGTTGGTGCGGGGACATTATTCTCGTGAAGATAGTGGGTGAATTGCTGAGCAAGTTCGGTGACCTTGGCTGCAAGATCGTTGAGCGTGGGCTGTGGGTCTGCCATGGTAAGCGCTAAAAATCGCATGCGCGTTAGAATGAAAGTGCGGAATGAACGAGTACCGGAAGCAAAGGACGATTGGGAATTGGGCCCTTTTATATTGTGGATTTTGTGTACAAATCCAGTCAGGCCATGACTTCGATAGAACGCCCGCCGCCGAATGGGTCGTCAAAAGACCTCCTTATTTGTTCATTATTCCGCATTACGTGCAGGAATCCTAGGATACAAGGTCCTGCTTGAAGTCTGGTCTCACAAGGCCAATGCTGGTGGTGAATCTGATAAGATCATCTTATCAATCAGATAAGGATCTACACTGAGAGTGATCCACTTGACTAACTAGCCAAGCCTCGAAAAGGATCACCAAGAAAAAGCTGTTCGGCGGAAACACATCCGGCAACAATATGGGGGGAGAAAGCAGTGAAAGAGAATGAAAAGAGTTTGGATCCCTGGCGATGAAAAAACTTCTGTTGGCCCCACTTAAATTGGAAATTCAAGACGATCCGTCAGGATCGATAGACCCAAACATCGCGGTAAGACCGCGGACCACCAGCTACCCAACGCGTGTACCTCTGAATGGGTTCTGTTCTTTCAAACAGGCTTCATCATAACGGTAGGTTGGAGTTTGAGCGACGGGGAAATTTCCCGTCTTTGAAGCCACCGGGCTAGTCGGATCAAAAGTGGAGACCATGGGATGCACCTTGACAAGGTCATAACGGAAAGAAATGCAGATGATAACTTATGTAGTTATTGCCAACGCAAGGCGATGGTTACTGAGACCAAATTTCCCAGTCAAGCTGTATGAGACCATCTTGCTGTTGAAATCTCATGGATCCTCAACATCCCGTTGTCATTCATCCGTCCAATCTCATCATAGCCACCTGGACATGCCAAACCTGCGTATCAGTCTTACTGTTAAGCAGGTCACTGTTGTTGTTGTTGTTGGTATTGCCCATTAATGCCCTCAAGTTTCTCATACTGCCGTCTTAAGCTTCGAGTCCACATCCCGGGACGGCGAGACATCCCTGTGGAGGGGGTTCTGGGCGATAATGAAAAGGCTATCCCCAAGGTGAGCTGGCCACGGCAAAGCATGGATGAATCAAAGCTCATCAACAGATCTAAATAGAAGTAACAGAACAGAACATAGAGGGGGTTTCACGGGAAGCAAGGGGTAGAGTTAACTACACACAAATGTCGTCCATTCAACCCCCCCTCTCGGCTCCCAGAAAGTGGTGCTGCGGTCGGCCGTTATGGCAAGCATCAGTGTTTGACAGAGTTCAGCGGCCAGCAAAGACCTGTCGGACAATGCATCAGCATCCTGTCGGGGGTGCACCGTTTCCAGAATGGATTTTTGCCAGTTGAGGTTTCTCGAAGAAGCGGGGAGGGGAAACGTGGAAGTAGCACGTGACTGGCGTAACGTTCGTGGCAATTATGGAGTTTGTGCGTGGTGGAAATAATGTGCTTTGGTCCCGAAACCCTATTTTTCCCAACCAGGGCATAACTAAGAAGCCCAGATCAATTCAATGCTGGGCAGCATATAGCCAAGGGAGAATGCCAAGGGAGAATGATGTTAACGGCACGCACCATTCGCCAGTCTATTGTGCAACCCTGGGAATTCAGATGTCGCCCGCAGCCAACCTTGGGAAGGCCTTGGGAGTTTTTAGGGAGCTTTGTCGCCTGTCCTTTCCAATCAGCCCGTTCCACCGCAGCACGAAGCGAAAGGTCTGAAGAAACTCCGGGCTAGCGGGCAGGCACACACCCTCAAGTCCATCACGCAAGGTCAGCCGCGCTAATATCACCCTTGCAAAAATTGCTTCGTCGACCAGGGATTTTGAGAGCTCACTGACGTCGGTATAGTTAGTTAGTTTGATTAACGAGTTATGCTGCTTGGACCTTCAACCCAACAGATTGCGTACATTCCGTTGAGCAACAACGAGGCGAACAAGTCCAGTCCAAGCCGTCAAAAGTCTGTATTCTAGGCCCCCAACCAGTTACAAAATAATCACTTCGGTGCAGAAGTGGATAAACCGCCCCAAGGCCCAAGCTCGTCACCAAATGGAAACTCGCGCCGTTTGGACCAAGACTACGGAGTAGTTAACTAGTTAATCCTCTCCCAAGGCCCCAGACCCCGAAGACCCGTTTCCCACCAACAAGCGACCAACATTCAATCTGCTGACCTCCCCGTACCCCGGGCCGCATCAAAGCAACCATTCACCCAAAAAAGACATTCGTCCAACCCACCTGTTCGCTTCTACTTGCTTTTTGGGTGACGCATCTCCGACTGCCCGTATATTAACACGGTGAACCTGCACATACACACGCCCGCAGCCCTGGCTCGAAGCCGGAGAAGCATCGAGCTTGTCGAATTCGATCGCAATACTGCCACACCTTCCCACCAACGAAACAGTCCGCCTCAAATCAACACAAATAGGGTACGCAACGGATACTTCCCCGATCGAACGGGGCGCTTGCTTCGTTTATTTGAAAAGCAAAAGAAGAAAAGAGGGGATACTGAACCTAGGGACTGCTATCATCTAGGAAGCGACCCCGGGGAAAAGCGAGGCCCGGTTAATGAGTTTGAGGGTGGGGACGGAGCGGATGACAGAAATTCTTTCCAAGCACGTCGATTTCGAGATCCTTTTGGCCGGCATTCCTCAGCGAGGTTAGCGACTGCGGAAGAAATCATGAAGTTCTCGCACAGCATACAGTTCAACGCGGTGCCGGATTGGAGTGACCATTATATTGCATATAGCAATTTGAAGAAATTGTGAGTGCCTCTCTGGTTTTGTCTGTTTTCTCAGTTAGCATGCTAAATTTCTTCAAATCTTGTATAGAATATACACCCTTGAGAAGCAAGTCAACAATCCAGAGTTGCAAGAAGATGGCGAAGTTGAACGGGCCCCACTCCTCGATAGACCGCTTGATACGGATTCGATATTTAAGCGGACGCTAGACGGGGAATTGGCGAAAGTATGCTCCTTCTACCATGCGAAAGAGAACGATTTGTATAAAGAGGTGGAGGACGTGATCAAGGAGGCGGAGGCGTACATGGCGGACAGCGTTGGATTCAACATGGATCACATCGCCGACTCGATGACGAAGTCGAGGACCTTGAGCTTCAGCAATAATCGACGGGCTAGCATGATTCGTGGCGGAGGACAATCTAGTGAGAACAGAGCAAGCACAGCCAGCGATTCAGTTGCTGATGGAGACGGAAATCCTAGTCGAGACGATGTCGAGAGTGAAGAAGACGTTGATATATCTGACCTGCCGTCTCGCGACATTCGGAGACGCTCAATGTCGCTAAGAGACCAAGATGGAAGAGAAACGTCAGATGGCCATGCGATAAGCGATATGAGCGACTCGAGATTCCTGGGGATGACGTCCGATTATGGACACGACCAAGATCCGCATCTATTAGCTTTGTACAGCGCGGGTGTCAGCTTGAAAAAGCATATCATCAGCGTCTACGTCTCACTCTGCGGGCTCAAGTCCTTCATTCAGTTGAACCGTACAGGGTTCTCAAAGGCGTTGAAGAAGTACGACAAAACTCTTGATCGGAGCTTAAGGAGAGGCTATATGAACACCACGGTTTCTACCGCTTATCCGTTTACCAATGCCACCATCAAGCAGCTAGACGACAAAATTGCTAGGATTGAACAGCTCTATGCAGACACTGTCATCAAGGGGGATCTCTCTCTTGCAAAGCGCGAACTTCGGTTACATCTTCGAGAGCAAGTGGTGTGGGAACGGAATACTGTCTGGCGTGAGATGATCGGAATCGAACGAAAGGCGCAGGCTGCAAATATGGGCATCCGACAGACGTTGCTTGGCGGTGCTCATGACGTGGAAGCTGCACGGCGACAGGGCGATGAACAAGAGCCTTCAACAAAGGAGATTTTCACGCCTGTCGGCAAATGCCCCGTTCCTAGGTGGATGTTGACATTGAATTTCGCTACCCTGATCGTAATATTGGCCATATTTGTAACTATGCTCTTCGTTCCAATCATGGCGGAACCGGAGCAGCAAAACTGCCTTGCAATGCTGGTGTTGGTTAGTTTGTTATGGGCTACTGAGGTATGTACATTTCTCCAAGGATTGGAAGCCATGGGCGTAGTCACTCTTTAACCGCGAGTTTAGGTCATTCCGCTTTTCGTAACTTCAATCCTAATACCGTTCCTCGCCGTCACCCTTCAGGTGATGAGATCCGATGACGATCATTCCCGATTATCCCCCAAAGACGCGGCGAAATATGCGTTTGCTTCAATGTGGACTTCGGTCATAATGCTCCTACTGGGCGGCTTTACTATCGCTGCTGCGTTATCCAAGCATGATATCGCTCGTCGGATGGCTACTTTTGTCTTGAGCAGGGCTGGTACAAGGCCGCGAACGGTGCTAGTCACGAATATGTTTGTTAGCACGATTTTGAGTATGTGGATTAGCAACGTGGCAGCGCCTGTCCTTTGCTATTCCATAATCCAGGTTCGCCATGAGAAGAACCCCTGTTGTTCTGTTGCATACTGATTCTCGAATACAGCCCCTTCTTCGGAATCTCCCTCCTGGTTCTCGGTTTTCCAAAGCCCTTGTCCTGGGTATTGCTTTAGCATCAAACGTTGGTGGTGCTGCTTCGCCTATTGCATCACCTCAAAACATCATCGCGCTGCAGAACATGTATCCTCCTGTTAGCTGGGGTACATGGTTCTTCATTTCGATACCCGTGTGCATAATCTGCGTTCTTCTTGTCTGGATTATCCTTCTTGTTACGTTTCGTCCCGGCCGGGGCACCACGATTGTACCTATTCGTCCAGTAAAAGACAAATTCTCTGGTGTCCAATGGTTCGTCACGATTGTGACCCTGATGACCATTGTTTTATGGTGTGTCAGCCATCAAATGGAGGACACGTTTGGAGATATGGGCGTCATCGCCATTATCCCATTAGTCCTTTTCTTTGGTACCGGAGTTTTAAATAAGGAAGACTTCAACAATTTCCTGTGGACCATCATCATTCTTGCAGCGGGCGGCCTTTGCCTTGGAAAGGCAGTTACTTCCTCGGGCCTTTTGCATACGATCGCTCGCGGTATCACGCATCGTGTTGAGGGGCTAAGCTTGTACGGTGTTATGTTCACATTTTCGGCGTTGGTTTTAGTTATCGCCACTTTTATCTCGCATACCGTTGCAGCCTTGATACTCCTTCCCCTAGTGCAGGAAGTTGGAGCCGCCATGGAACATCCTCATCCTAACTTGTTGGTCATGGGAGCTGCGCTGATCTGCTCCGTTGCTATGGGCTTGCCGACCAGCGGTTTCCCAAACATGAGTAAGTGGTTACGGTCTGTTATCTTGCTTTGCTGTAAACTAACGATTTTTCGACAGCCGCTATTATGATGGAAGTTCCGGAGACTGGACAACGATATCTTCGGGTCAAACATTTCATCTCCCGGGGTGTTCCGGCGAGTATCGTATGTTTCGCTGTCATTGTCACCCTTGGCTATGGCCTGATGCTTGTCGCTGGATTGTAGTCTCTCGTCACATGTTTTGCACTGCCTTTCTCTTTTGGAAAAAAAAATCAGGTCTTTGTTGCGAAAGATGTTGCTGCCTTCTTATGTTCTCGAAAAATATCCCATTAGAATTTTCGGTCCTGGGGCTGCATGTTTAGGGAATACGCTATTGATAGAATATCCGTGTGAATTCTTCTTTGTATCTCATTTATGCTAGTAAATAAACATACCGAGCATGGTTAACACGTGCTGCGAGGAAATCAGTGATGTCTTTTTTATTCTTTTGATTCAACGCTTCAACGCAGAATATCGTTTCCAACTGCTCGGGCATATAGATGCATGGAGTATTAGCCAGTAGACCCGACTTCACCACAGACAAGAATCACGCCTATGTAGTTAAACTATAGAGGCGCCTTGCTCCCTTGAAACTTTATCAACGGGTCTTCTGTGAGGCGAAGCCCTGAAACCTTCTTGTAGATCGATTGAACATGGGGCTGTTTCTGGGGAACAACCGAACCGACAAATCAGATGCGCGCACCGACGCATTTTCAACCCGGTGGCGACTTCCAGGTCGTTCCACTCGCCAGAAGGCAGCAAATCATCGCATTTCATGTTCTGGATTGGCGTTGCAGATAGTGAGGGAGATGGGTTGATTTCCTTTGATCGTCGGCTCAGATTATCAGGAACGTGCGAGTCAGAGGGACGGGGGACGGGGAGCCCAAATGAAAGGAGTTGGAGCTTGCAGAGTCTCGTGATGATTGTTCTGGGGGGCTGGCTACCTGTACGACAGACACCGATGAGAAACTACAATATAAGAGGACCACCTGTGTCTGTTTGAATGAGCTTTCTTGCAAGTTTTCCTTAGTTTTCATCTGAACACCTAATTAGGCTCCCTTTTTTCGACAAGCGAAACCATGAGGTCGACTATCGCAGCACTCCTTTTGACATCATCGCTCCACACCATTGCTGCATTCAGCACGTCTCAGGTCGTCTTGAAAAATGGACACGTTTCCTCGAAGCAGTGCCCGGTAGATGTCGAGCTTAGCTGTCATAATACCCGCCCGGTGAAGGATGCTTGTTGTTTCAATACACCCGGCGGTTTGCTTCTTCTGACACAGTTCTGGGATGCCCAACCAGCGACAGGCCCCCAGGATTCGTGGACTCTTCATGGCTTATGGTGCGTTTCTTAATATTCCAGACGATATGTTTTCCCTCATCAACAGGTTGTGCTAAGCCTGTGTTATAGGCCGGATAATTGCGACGGGTCGTTCGAGCAGTACTGTGACAGGGATAGGCAATATAAGAATATCACTGATATATTACAATCCCATGATAAGGAGGAACTGCTCGACTACATGCGCACCTATTGGAAGGACTGGAAAGGCGACGATGAAACTCTTTGGGAACATGAATGGAGCAAGCATGGTACCTGTATTAGCACGCTGGAGACCAGCTGCTACGCGGGTTACAAGCCCCAGGCAGAAGTGGCTGATTATTTCGAAAAGGCAGCCGAAGTGTTCAAGGGGTTGGATACTTACAAGGTTGGCAAGATCGAATCACACTTTACGGGCTTTTATTGCTGGCGGCGGCTAATGGAAAGCAAATAGGTCTTAGATGCGGCTGGAATCAAGCCAGATTCATCGAAGACATACAGGTTAAGCGAGCTCGAAGATGCCCTATCAAAATTTCATGGCATGGACGTCACCGTGAATTGCAGGAACTCACGATTGAACGAAGTCTGGTACTTTTTCAATGTCAAAGGCAGCCTGCAGACTGGAAAGTATGTGGCAGCCAAACCAGGTTTGTGTTCCTAGAAAACGAGATGATACACCTCTTCGCGCCTCTTCTAATATCTGTTGGAAGGCGGCTCTCGATCAAACTGCCCAAGAACGGGAATAAAATACCTTCCTAAGAAGGGTGGTTCCCGCCCAACATCCTCGACACGGTCAGGTGGTCCTACTTCTACTCATAGCTCTGCTTTGCCCACAGGCACTGGCGGCGCTTTTTCGGGAAGGGGACATTTGCAAGTGACTACCGGTGGGAAGCAGATTGGGTGCATCATTAGCTACGGAACTTGGTATAGCACGGGCACCTGCGCAACATTTACTGCTGACCCTTCTGGAGAGGGATTCACTCTGAGCTCTAGCAAAGGTGATTGCGGCATCGTAGACTCCGTTTTGGAGTGTGATACGGATGTCAACCCTAGTGTATTTACGGTAAGTTTTTTTACTATTTATGCTGTCAGTGTTACACAAACGGAGACTGACACATCTTTGCCTGTGGGTTAGGCCATTGATGGAAACCTTGCCGTGGATGGCAGCACGAGTTTTTCTGCAGACACGGTTCCAAGAGGGACAACACAGGTTCCTATATATTCCAATGGGCACTCGATTGAATTGACGATAGGCTGGAAGCGAGTTTGATCCATGGCTCGCAGGAAAGCTGCTTCGCATTATTATGAAGACGACGCGTTATAGTATGTATGTACTTCTAGTCCGGGGTACACTTCAAGTGTAAATAGAGCGTATGTTCGCTATAGATTGAAGGGAACGAGCTTTAGGGGTTTCATCACAAGCGGGAAGCGGCGTTGCCTGAGGGAACGACGTATGTAAATTCTCAAGTCCAAAAGGCAGATGTGCGTCTGCCTTCAGGCTGAAAACTCCATCTTAACAAACCACACCAAGATAAGAGCATTAGTTTTCAGATATGTTGGCTTTTGTTTCGAATGCGTGCCAGATTTGACGGTCCATTCCTCGACTTGCCAGTCGGGGAATGACTGGAGAGGCACAGACTGTAGGTAGAATTGCGAACGTCCCATAAGGTTATTAGGGAGGTTTTGAGATGTTCGATGATCGCTGTGGGAATTGCTCAGGCAACTCTGGTAAGAACAGCTCGATGAGTGGATGGTTTGAAGATTTACAAGAAAAGGTTGGGATGCCCGATCGCCCAGTTTGCACTAGGCCCAATCGGGGCTAGCGGACTTCTTAGGGTAGGGCAACTTCGAACAAGCGAGCCACTGTGCGAAATTCTGTCCTAACTGTCGACGACAAGCTTCAATTTAACCCGACAACCCCTCGACACTACCCACCGCGTTGCTTTGGCGAAGGACTGCAAGGTTAGAGGTGAGGATTACTTTCGTTGCGTTTTTCACGGGTTTTGCACGGTGTACGGCCCCCGGAGGATTATCGAATTCGGCCCACGAGCGAACTCCAGTCTCTTTTCAACTCGCTAGATACTCGAGCTTGTACGCGGCGCGATTGAATTCGAAGACGGGGAGATCTCTACACCTGGCACAGCGGAGGAATTTTGTTTTTTAAACAGTCTGGTTTTTTTGCGCTGACTTTTTTACTTTCGATTCGGGCCATTCAGAGTAGTCCAGTCCAGAAACCGCAATCATGGGTATCTCCAGAGATTCACGCCACAAGCGTTCAGCTACCGGTGCAAAGCGGGCATACTACCGGAAGAAGAGGTACGAACTACCCTTGGATGGCTTTCGTTTCCCGTCCTGAAACGTCGTCTTCTCTCCATTTTTTTTTTTTCCTTTGCATTTAGCACCATAATATATTCTTACAAAGATATTTGCATTAGAGCTTTCGAGAAGGGTCGCCAGCCAGCCAACACCCGTATTGGCCCCAAGAGAATTCACGTCGTCCGCACGCGTGGTGGAAACCAAAAATTCCGTGCTCTTCGTATCGAATCCGGCAACTTTTCATGGGGATCCGAGGGAATCGCTCGCAAAGTCCGTGTGATCGTTGTCGCCTACCATCCATCCAACAACGAACTCGTCCGCACCAACACTCTCACCAGGTCGGCCGTCGTCCAAGTCGACGCTGCTCCTTTCAGACAATGGTACGAAGCACACTACGGCCAGTCTCTGGGCAGAAGACGCCAGGCCAAGGCTGGTGAGGTCGAAGAGGCCAAGAAGTCCAAGAGTGTTGAGAAGAAGCAAGCCGCTCGATTCGCTGCTCAGGGCAAAGTTGAGGCGGCTCTTGAGAAGCAGTTCGAGGCTGGTCGTTTGTATGCCGCTATTTCCTCCAGACCCGGACAAAGCGGTCGGGTGGATGGTTACATCCTTGAGGGCGAGGAGCTGGCTTTCTACCAACGTGCTATCAGAAAGTAAAGCGCGTTTTCAGTGGAGATGGATGGGGGTTTTGGTCGGAGTTCCTGCATTTTACTTGCAAAAAATTATGTTGATGAGCAGTACCAATGCATGGATGTTTGTAGAACTCTGGGCTACCTTGAATTACCAATCGGAATGAATTTTCTCTTTTAATGATAAAGGACCCATTCTGCTGCCGGATAATTTTGTTTACCAAATCAATAAATTACATCCTCTCCTCCCAAGTGTCCCCCAAAACCCATAGCAAGTTCATTTATGTGCCGTACGTAGGCAGGCATGTTTGCAATCATTGGATGAGCCAAGCAATATGCACCTCCCTCACCAGGGACCTTCTTGACACCCGTCCTTTTGAGCTTTGAGAATGTTAAATACGCGGCTCTGGATAATAGTTTAAATGGAAAAAAGAATTCGTTACCCATTACAGGCTATACGTATTGTACACCGTTCAGATATCACTTCATTTACAACAGGCATGGAGAGACAGCTGGTGAAAACTCGCATCTGTATGATATCTGATACCCACGACTCGGTGCCATTCCCATCCGAGGTTCAGAACACGCCGTACAGACGCCCACTGCCTTCGACTGACGTCCTTCTCCATGCCGGAGATTTGACGTATATCGGCATGGAGAAGGAGCATCTAGTCATGATCGACATGCTCAAAGGAGCTGATGCAGAGCTGAAGATCGTCATCGGCGGGAACCACGACATAACCCTTGACGAGGAGTATTACAACTCTTACGGCTACCTCAAGCACGAGCGGACGACCGGGCGTGAAGATACCGCCAAGATCCGAGATTTGTACTGTGGCGAAGAGGCCCGGCGGCATGGCATTGTCTACATGGACGAGGGTCTGCGAACGTTTAGATTGAAGAACGGAGCCGAGTTCACGGTATACGCGAGTCCGTATCAGCCGGAGTTCTGTCGTTGGGCGTTTGGCTATGATCGCAACCATGACCGCTTCAATCCACCTGCGGAGGGCGCGCTCTTCCAGGCTCAGAACCCGGTTCCGTCATTTCCCAATGTACACATCATGTTGACACATGGGCCGCCGAAGGGCTTCCTGGATCAGGTCCCTCGAGGCGAGAATGTCGGGTGTCGACACCTCCGTGCGGCGGTGGGCCGTGCGAAGCCTCTGATACATTGCTTTGGGCATATTCACGAAGGCCGCGGAGCTGTGCGGATGAACTGGGATGCCGGTTTTGAAAAAGGAATCCCACAAAATAGGGATGCGGAGCTCGAGGATCGATGTGCCTTCCTGGACCTAAGTCATGATGGTGGTGATCCTCTAAAATTTGGCGCTGAGACGCTGCTGGTGAATGCATCCATCATGACTATCAGATATGAACCGCTGAATGCTCCTTGGGTGGTAGACATTGATCTTCCGCGAGCATAAAAGGGAGAAGAACTGATAAGCTGGTTCTTCGGCTTGCTACTTGAATTTGAGGAATTATCTCCATTGATTAGTTCAATATTTGCATTCAGAGGGCGATTTGTACTAATAGTAACTAATATAAGAGACTTATAAAGTCGATAGTCATCCAGATCCCTCTCATCAGATTCCTCAATCAACATGTTCCCTGCGGCCCTCACGAGTCACAGATAGTTAATATTTCTTCCATATTTTAAATAGGGTGGCATGACTGCTCCTGCCATTTTCACCATCATCACGGCCTCAAGTGAAAGTAATAGGATCACGAGGGTGAATACAGGAGCTCATGAGGCTCACCTTGAAGAATCTGGCTCTGACACACAGCCAGTGCTGGCCTTGACTCCACAAGAGTTCAGCAAATAGAATATTTGCCATGGATGTTGTGGATGTAGGTAGTTAAGTATGTATTTTGACGCGCACGGAGGTTAGATTGCCAAACATCAAAATGAAATCCAACTGAGCTAAAACAGTGAACACTCTTTCGTCAATGAAGAATCATCCGCGATAACCAAGTATAACTACTTGTCATCAATGCGCTGGTCCAGAGATTCACTGTGGAAAACCATAAGCCAGCTAGATCATCACAACTGCATGTTGCAGCCAACTTTGAGGAACAATAGCCTCTATTGCCAGCTTTATGCAAAGTGAATTCCGTAATTCCAATTTCAATAGGCTCTAATTTAAAAGACCGTAACTGGTTGTGTTATTGAGTGACTTGTATATATCAGCCTTTGTGAATTTGAGGTTGAACGACAGAGCGTCCTCAATGAATATGCAAGCTTGACTGTCTGTAACTAAATAGTTAAACCCTTCATGGCCAGAGAGAATAATTACTAACTATCATGTTGTCCAACCACTAATCGAAGTTGCAAATCTGTTGAAGGCAATATTTACTCAAGGACAGAGTAGGGATGGAAATTGAACCTCTTTTTGCGGACGGGCAAGATTGTTCTCCCCTGGTGCCAGTTAGTTTATATACCCCAGAGTTCCTGGATAGTATTAATAGGCTCATTCTCCGTGCCAACCTGGGATGACAAGCCTAGGGAGTTGTCCCTTTTGAGAGACCGGCATGCGTCTACATACAAGGGAGCGTACAGGGAGTTCGAAGCACTCATCGTAGATACACGCGACAACCTTAACGGACCAGGTTCTGGGGCCTAGGGGCGATCTAAAGAGGCTTGCACGTCATATATAATAGCTCAAGAGATGAAACCAACCTTGACCCAAGAGAGGAAGTATTCGGAGTAAAGGTTTCGCATTGCCAAAATCGCGGAGATTGCGATACCGCGAGGCGATCTCAAGAGGTTAGTTTTCAAAGTCTCAACCAACCCGTTTAGAATCTTACATTTTTGGTGATAATGTCCGGCTCTGCGGCATGCGCAGATATTAGCCAGTTAGTTAGTTAGTTACTCCTTCAGGAGGTCATTCGTTGGGTTGAATAGATTGCCGATTCGGAAGCTAATCTTCCTCCTCTTTTTTTTTTTTTTTTTTGCTTTGCTTTGCATTGCTTCGATACGGAGTAGTTTCTCGTAATGTAACTCTATGCACTTTTCAAATGGCTATGAAGCAGGGATCAAAGACTGATCTGGGTGTTGTCGCCAGAATGGTCGTCTGGATGCGCACAGATGCACGCCTTTTTAGCCTCTCCCCAGCGTGTGTGAGTTTCTCGAGGAACAGCGTTTCCCACCCATCAAACACGTTATAGACCGCCAAGTCTCGTATCTACCACTTTCGGAGCATCCAATTTCTGTCATGATTCTTTCTCATGGGGTTGTTGTCTGTCTGTCTGCCTGCCTGCCTGGAAGGACTTTGTGTCGACGATGAGACCAAGCCGGTATTCGGTTCGAGGAAGCGAGGTAGAACACACTGAACAGGGAACCCAGCAGACAGGGATATTTAACTATAAGAAGGGGGAAGAAGGGGTCTGCAGAAGAGAGAGTATTTAGTTAGCAAGCGTGGTAGACAGGGATGGATGCACCGGTCCTTTTCTCTCTCTCTCTCTCTTTAACTTACTCTCGATCCCTTCCCCCCCCCCCGCATAGTTACCCCGGGCCATACCCAAGTTAATCACCTGCATCCTGTGTCGAACTTCAACGCGCGTGCGAGAAATCTGGCGATACGAAAAGAAAAGAAAAAAAGAAAAAAAAAAAAAGGGAATCCTCCGCACGCGCGCTAGCGACGGTGATCTTCCATTCCGCCGATCATCCCAAGCAAAGTGACAGCGTTACATTGGCTGCTTTCTCCTTGAATGTCACACTCACAGCGCCCTCTGGAGTCTTGGGGCCAGCTGACAATGACAGACGCACCAGCTTCACCCTTTTTCTCCCTCGCTGCTGGTCCCGAGGGCTTGGGCATCAAAGGGAGGAGGGGGGGGGGGGGGAAGACAACAAGGATGGATGGCAAAAAGGAAAAAAAAAATCTCAATCCAAATCTTGTCAATGCAGGAAAGAAAAAAAACCAAACCCATCAAGTTAATGAGAGTTTTGTAGAAGATCTGGGAGCCGGCCAGCAACTCAATGCACTGGTGAGTTTCTTTTATTATGAAGGAGTGAATTGTTTTTTTTTCTTTCTCTTCTGCTGCTGGAAAGAAAGAAAAAAAAAGGGAAGAGGCGAAGTTGTAACCAACTACATAGTTAAACATCAAGGGAGGTTGCTGTAAGTTAACTAGTTACCTGTGGGAAAAAGGAGAGAGAAGAGGTCTCAGGTCTTCACCGTTACGCTGTCATGACTGCTCATGTTACATCTAAACTAGAGCAAAGCTCTCCCTGCATTCCAACTCACTTTGGGGATTCAAGGAGAATTCCCTCTTGTTGAGCTGCTTTGCTTGCATTTCCCGGGCTTTTTTTTTTCTTTTGAGGGGGTTGGGGAGGGGCCGGCCATGCAGCTTCACTTATATTGGCTATAGTTAATGGTGTGGCAAGGTTGCACATTTGATTATTGCAAAATGAAACTCGAGAGAAAGAAATTAAAAAGAGAGAGTGAGAGTGAGAGAGAGAGGGAGGGAGCAGAAGAGAAAAGAAAAGAAAAAAACCAAGCACAAGTTTCATTTCCCACCCGCACATCCCTCCATCTTCTTCTTCTTCTATTCTTCTTTCTTCTTCCACTTTTGCTGGACCCTTCCTCTCCCTCGTTTCGCTGCAAGAGCTCTGGCCACCCTCTAAACTTCACCCCCTGGTCGATGGTGAGCGATCAAGGCCCATCCTTGATATATAACTAGATAAAGCTTCCTCGCCTTTTTGTTTCATTGCTGATCCCCCTTTCCCCGGAAAAAAAAAACAAAACAAACAACGCAACACTGACTGCTGCAACTCCTACACTCGTCCTCCCAGGTCTCCCAGAGCTTGGGCGATCCGTCAAAAACCCCTCCTCCTCCACCATGCGTCTTTCTCTCCTGGCGACACTGGCAGGTACACTGCTGGCAAGCGTCGGCGAAGCTGTCAAAGTCAACCCGTTACCCGCCCCACGAGAAATCGAATGGGGCCAATCTGGACCCCGATACTTTGACTGGAACGTCAGGTACCACGGCCCCAGAGACCAGACAATCGAGGCGGCATGGCGTCGTACGTGGGGAAGCATAATGCGTCTGCGGTGGACACCGGCGGCGATGGACGCTCCCATTCCGACTTATGAGCCTTTCCCAACGGGCAATGCGAAGCGTGAAGAGCTGGCAGGTCGCAATATCATTAGCCAAGTGCAGGTCAAAGTCGAAGATACCAATGCTGATTTGCAACACGGCGTCGATGAATCATATACCTTGGAGATCCCAGAGAAATCAGATAGCGTCACGATCACGGCCAAGACCACATGGGGAGTCCTCCATGCGTTCTCGACTCTACAGCAGATTGTTGTTTCCAATAAAGGACGGTACATGGTTGAAGAGCCAGTCAAAATAAAGGATTCTCCTCTCTATCCCATCAGAGGTATCATGATTGACACCGCTCGCAACTTCATCAGCCTAAGGAAAATCTATGAACAGATTGACGGCATGGCCCTCTCAAAACTCAATGTGCTCCACTGGCATATCACAGACACTCAATCCTGGCCAATTGAGATTCGCTCCTATCCTCAGATGACGAAGGATGCATACTCCCAGAGCGAGACCTACGCTCCCTACGATGTCCGTAGTGTCATCGAATATGGCCGGGCCCACGGTGTTCGTGTCGTCCCGGAAATCGATATGCCCAGTCATTCAGCCTCTGGCTGGAAACAAATTGACCCCGAAATCGTTGCCTGCGAAGATTCCTGGTGGTCTAACGATGTCTGGGACAAACACACCGCCGTCGAACCAAATCCCGGCCAATTAGATATTGCCAATGAAAAGACCTACGGTGTGGTGGAAAAAGTCTACAACGAAGTCAGCCAGATGTTCACTGATAACTGGTTCCATGTCGGCGGTGATGAGCTCCAGCCCAACTGCTACAACACGAGCAAACACGTCCAAGCATGGTTCAAGGAGGATTCTTCTCGTACTTTTGACGACCTTCTCCAACACTGGATTGACAGAATCGTGCCCATGATGAAGAAAACGAAGAAGACCCGCCGTCTCGTTATGTGGGAAGATATCCTCCTCTCGGGAAATATGCACGCCGACAAGGTTCCAAAGGATATCGTTATGCAATCTTGGAACGGCGGTCTCACTCACATTAAGAATCTAACCGCCAGGGGCTACGACGTCATCGTTTCCTCTGCCGACTTTATGTATCTGGATTGCGGTAACGGTGGCTGGGTCGGCAATGATCCGCGCTACAACGTTATGGTAAACCCCGACCCAAAAACTCTCAACTTCAACTACGGCGGCGACGGTGGCTCCTGGTGCGCTCCGTACAAGACCTGGCAACGAATCTACAACTATGATTTCACCGACGGCCTCACAGACGACGAAAAGAAGCGTGTTCTCGGTGCCGTTGCACCTCTCTGGTCGGAACAAGTCGACGACGTTGTCATTTCATCCAGGATGTGGCCCCGTGCTGCTGCTCTAGCCGAGCTTGTCTGGTCCGGCAACGTGGGCAGTGATGGTCTAAAGCGCACAACCGCTATGACGCAGCGAATTATAAACTTCCGCGAATACCTCCTTGCCAATGGTATCATGGCTGCTCCGCTGCAACCAAAATACTGTGTGCAACACCCGCATGCTTGCGATCTATTCCATAACCAAACTGCGATCCTGTAAATTGACTCGACATGCCCCTGTTCTTCTTTTCTTCTTTTCTTTTTTTGCCACATATCCTCTGCGTTTCTCTTTTTTCTCTATGGTTTTGGTGTTTTTTTTTTCTTTCTTTTTTTTTTGTTTTGGTTCTTTCTTGGCTTTGCTGTGGAAGAATGAGGTGGTTGTCTCTTCTTTACACATCTGAACAGCTTGATATCCCATCCATGTTGTCTTTTCTTTGCTTCTCCTTGGTTTAATTGTTTTAACAGTGGTCACTCAATGAACAATGCATTGGTTTGATAATAACAAGCAACCTATATAACGGACAATTGGAAGCTTGATTATGAATTAATGAAGCAATGTTTATACCTTTTGACAAAGCTAGGATCTCAGGCTTCTAGGTGCTTGTTAAAAAGTTGCGGTCTTGTATTGTGTAGGCCTATGGTCTAAGAGAACCTATCCCCTGAAACATCTGAAAGGACAGAAGCTGGTAGAAATCCAAAAGTATTAGAAGAAAAAGAAGAAGACACAATCAGCAAAAGAAAAAGTGTAAGTAGCCAGAATCGGCACGGAGAACAATTGATGTAGTTCCAAAAGACAAACATTTGCCGGCAAAAATGATAGGAAATTGGTATCAAGATGAATAAATATTACTACACCACAAAACTAAATAAGAAAAGAGAAGAATCTCACATCTAAGAGATAATAAAGTGAACATAAACAAAAAGGAAAATATAATGAAAACATGCACCAAGAGTAAATGGTGACCAACAGACAAAGATAGCCCCAAAAATTGTCACTTCCTACCTCAAAAAGAAAAAGAAATCAGTGATGGTAGGATAATATTACTCTTCCCTCAAGGTACCCCCGAGATTGCCATCACGGAAGCTAGCTTTGCTGGCCTTACGACCAACTTTCAACAAGCTGAACCGCTTCATCATAGAATCTCGTACTCCGCCACTGCTAGTCGCAAGGTCACTAGTAGAGCTTTGAGCCGTCTTTGGACGTACTATGTTCTTGTCTGATGTTATTGGGCGGCCGTCGCTTGTAATACTTCGCGGTCCTCCTCGCTGGGTACTGTTGTTGGGAATGGAATTGGATCTGCCCGAGTCTCCTTGGTTTAATTGTGCCCGAGACTTATTTGCTCGTTCCATTATCCTTTGCTGAGTCGTGCGCATATCCTCTGTGGGTGGACTTGAAGGCGGAACTGATGAGGCGTTTCTATGCACGTCAATGGCCGCAACGGTAATTTTCTCGTTAGCGCCGAAAAAACTTCTTCGTTTCCGGCTTGTATCACTTTTCCCGCTGCGAGAACGACTGCGTGACCGGTTAGCTGAGTATGAGGCCTCACGACCGTGATCTGACTTTGCACTAGTCAGATTTGGAGTTTTGCTTGGTCGGTCAGAAGAAACACCATTTGGCTGGGTGGCATCATGTCGGTTATGGTCTTTCTGGGGGGTAACAGGACCAGTAGCTGTAAGTGTTGCGTTTGAGCTGGATGGTGCATGATTTGGGCGTTTAAATGGGTTCAGACTCAAACGGTTGGTAGCGGGAGGCTTTTCAGTTGGCTTTGCAATGCTGTCGCGAGAAGGATGTCCTGATTCCGGTATATGATTGGATAAACGAGACTCGGACATTGGAGATGGTCGCGAAATACCTCCATTCGTATACTCCTCTGATCGAGAATTAAAATGGCTCGACGACCCCGGTTGCGATTTCTGAGAAGGCGACATCACAAGAGTTGCAAGCTCAGGCGCGAACACGGCTTCCAGCCGTTGGGAAAGCTCAACATGTATATTGTAGAACTCTGGGCGCGAATACAACGCGATGCACCGCTTTAGAGCGAGAGCATGATCGACTAAAGCGACTGTCAGTGCATTTTTGAGCGGATCGCTTGGTTTAGGGGGTTCAAGGTCCTCTCCATCATATCCAAGATAAATTTTTGGAGCGTCATCGATCAAGAATTGCCGGTATTGGGCGACACATGTCGGCGAGGATGATCCAATGTCTAGCATTGGGCCTAGAACTTCGGTCAGGTTGGTCAGATTCGTATCATCACCGGATGCAATCCTCTTTTCAAGCATCATTAGCTCCTGTGTTTTTCTAGCCGTGCGCTCAACGGCTGTTTGCAGGGGTGTCAAAACAATTTCTTCAGTTCCAACGATTTCGCTTCTCCTCAGGACATTGGGGAAAGGTTCTGCTGTAGTGAATATTGTCTTTCCAACATATTGTTCTTTGACTTGGTTTCCGCTCATGTGCTTCTTCGATGTCACAGAGAAGCTAGTAGTCACGGCCGTTAAAAGATGTTCTCGAACGGACTGCGGCACTTTCGGTCGCTGGTAAACTGGATGACTCATGTCTCTGTGCACACTGACAGGAGAAATCTGCAAAAATTGGCCTTCAAGGTTTTCAATCTCACCAGAGTAAATAATCTGGGCAGTCGGATATTGCTTTTGCATGCGATCGGTGAAAGTGGCCATGCGGTCTAAAGGCGACCCTTCAAAGATATATTGTTTGTCTCGTGAAGCCGGCGGGAAACCGAGACCTTTGAATATGACGCGGAAGTATCTTGGTATTAAAATGTCTTCTTTCACGATCGCTTCATATATTCGAGCCATGGACGCCTGAGTCCTCGAGAGTTTTGAGAAATCAATTATCGTATGTTCGTAATGATCCGCAAGCTCACGATAACAAGACAGCGCGTGAGCCCAAGCCTTGCCGTCTTCAAAGTGTTGAATAATCTCAAAATACAGGGCCTCCTTTCGTTCGAATGCTGTTTGTTCCGGGAAGAAGGGATTCGAAAGTGCAGGAACAATTTGAGATATGTTCCATTCATACAAATCGGCGTGAAATTGAAGAGCAAGACCGGCTTCAGTGTAATTGCGTGCCCCGGATTGCCCCTGTGCTAGCTCGTGGACGTATCGAATGAAGATATCTTCTCGTTCCATGTCCTTCATGAACTCCATTAGTTTGATGGTATTAAGACTTTCCGTAATATTGCCACTATGAGAAGCAACCAGGAGGTCTAATAATTCATCGACAGTCGAGATGAGTTCTTTTAACGTGTCCATTAGTTCCGCATCTGGTGATGATGAGCTGGTTTCAAACAGCTCAAGCAGTTCATTGATAAAGAGTTTCTGGGTAATACTTTCGGTGAGGTTTTTTGTCTTGAATATCTCGTCAAGGCTGGATATTATTTCTGCCTCAATCATTGATAAATCTTCGTTCAATTGCCACTCACTCACGATCATGGTTTGTAAAATCTCCACGGCAACGCGTCGAGGGCCCTCATGCACGCTGAGGCAAAGCTCAATAATTGGAGGGACCAAGCCGGGAACATATTGCACTTGATACCCTCCAAGTTTCGTCAATCCGTATCGTGCTCGTTCCTCAAGGGACGTATCCCAGCCGATAGATCTCCATGTCTTTTGAAGTAATTCCGCCCCGTATTCACGGACATCTCCCGCAATTTTCCATACTGCCCGCCGCCGCTGCTCAGGGAAAGTCTCGAGGGCGAGGGCATCGCTTGACACCAGTTTCAACAACGTGGTGAAAAATAGCCTCCACAGCTCCATATCGAAATTATCGGCATCATCGGGACCGGGAAGGAAAGATTTGATTAAAATAGATGAGAGGTCGTCTAAACTTTTCACAATGGATTGGTGGTGAAAAATGCGGAGGCTTAACCATGTTGCTGGATAAGCTTCGCAGTTGAGAACGGATTTGTGAGAATTAAACATATGGGAGAGAAATACCGCCATTTCATCTTGTGATAGAGACAGTTCTTTCGGTTTCGCTAATTTTGACATTTCGGCAATAACCGCCGAAAGTTCCACCAGTGACTCGTCGAATTTTTGCTTCGTTTTCGACTGCTTCAGCTGAAATGGGAAGGATTTGCTAAAAAGCAAAGATAGCCATTCACTTTCATCCACGCCGTCAGCTACAATAGCGCAGTATGAGGCCACAGCCTTTGGCATGTATTCGAAAAGCTCTGGATTCGGGTTCTTAAGCTGCTCAGCGACGACCGACGAGCAAAGACGAACTTGATCTCGGTACTGGAAGCTAATCTTTGGGGTCTCTCCCCAGTAAGGCGCGAGCCAGCCGACGCTCTTGGATACAAGGAGTTTTGTCTCCTTGACTCCTCCAAACAGGGGCAACCTTGTATAGTTCAAGATAAGTATAAGCTTATACAGAATTAACATGTTTTTAACATCTTTGCATGCATCCATGAAACTAAAAGCGATGTTGACAACCTCTTCTTTGCCAAGGGCGTTGAGCAACTCAGGAAGCCAGGTATGGAAGTGCTGCACGGCGAGTGTTTTGCTGCCCACCAAATTCAGGGCTGGATTTTGCATGAGAGATTCCACGGATTCGAAGATCGAATGGAGGTCCCTATTGAAAGTAGATTGAATATTCGTGATGCCAATGCATTCCTCTTTGGCTTTCTGTTGACCCCTGGCATTGATTATGAATTTCAGAATATGTCTGCCAACTTTGAAAGCTGCACGAAGGTTTCGAGCTTCTTGTGGGTCAGCGGTGGCTTGGAGAAGGCGCAAAAAGCTGCGTATCAAACATGGAGTCGCAAACGGGAAATTAAATTGCTGTTCCGCATATTTATCAACCAGAGGCCCCAAATTAAACCGACGATCGTGCACGATACCGAGCACGGTGACTAGATCCCTGAATATAAGGTCCTCAAACTCCTCGTTTCCAGCATGTTCAACCATAATACCAAATAAGGCATCAAAAACATCCCTAAGTTGTTTAACTATTTCGATCTCAGGAACAAAGACGATTCTTCGCAAAAGTTCAAGAAGCTGCGTTGATGGTTTTTCTTTCCAATTTACGAGCCCGAGCAAAACCTGGTCTTGGGAATATTCAGTGCTGCATAGTTCCGTTTCGAGCGTTAGAGTCGCAAGTGGGCCTGTCACGGCTTCATCTTTGGTCGATTCATTTTTCCCAAGCGCACTCCAAGGGAGGGACAGGTATAAGCCTTTACCATTTTCGACACTCGAAGTGTGCTTATCGTAGGCATGTAGCAGCAGAGAATGACGTCCGTCTCTCATGAAGGCCTGTTGGTCCCAAAGTGGCATCCAGCTCAGTGCAAAAGGAAATTCAGGAGCATCTGCCACACTCATAATCAAATGAGAACCTTGAACCTGGTCTGATGGAATATTTAATCGTATCATTTGGTTCCAGCCAGAGCTTCTTTCGGCAACTGTGGTTCTCCAAGCCGTCAATCCTGGGGAGTTTGAAGACGGGTGAATGCATTGCTCAATCCGGGCGCCACATGCATCTCGTGCTTCTAGAGTGAGTTGCAAATTATGTAGTCCAGTCATCTGAGGCACGGCAACCTGACCATTTATAGGGTGGGAGAGTAAGGCGTCCTGGGAGATATTGACCTTCGACAAATCCACGTAGATGTCAGACCGAGGTTTCGTTGGAGCTGCTGGAAATCCAATCCGTTTCGTCTGCGTAACATTATGAAGCAAGGTTGGATTGTTCCGAATTAGATTATCCGTATCGTCGTTGGCAAAGGGATAGAGGTGTACATGTATTCTCGATGCGCGATAGCATTTACCGTATCTGCTCGTAGGGCTGTGGATAAGCGAACAGATAACATTGTCAAACTCTTCCGGAAAGTTGTCTTCTTCATCGGTAACGCCCAGGGGAGACCAAATATTGATAGCATGTTCCACATCTTTGTCTCCTCTAAGTATGGGACCAATTTCCAGCACGCCAACGCCAGCCGTACGCAGAACAGGGACTTCTTTGATTGTTTTTTCCAAGCTTCCAGACCCATTATTTGCTGATTCACTTGATTGTGGAGGCCGTGAAATTTCATTCTGGTCAACCTGTGATAGACCCTTTGCCTTTGGTCCCCACATCATGCTCCGTCTTGACTTCAAGCTACCCTTGCTAGTATTATTCAATGCTGGAGTGGCTTTGTTTCCTAGCTGCCCGTCGCGAGAAGGCGCGCGCGGTTTGGAAACAAAGCTAGGTTTCGCGGACTCGGTGCTAAGCACCTTAACGACAAGATAAAGTTTCGAATCTGAAGCGGAACTATCTCCGATATCTGCAGCGCTGAACTCAGTAAAGAGAGTCTTTAAGGTTCCATTCTGGGCCATTGCCACGAAGGTCTCTGCAGATGGTATGTCCAAAGCGTACGTCTCCGTTAATTGCTTCATTTCTCCTCTTGAATTTTGAAACCAAAGGCTTATCGCAAGACATACTGAACCCGCCTTTGTTCCTGTGACTGCATTCACTTCAAAGAGCAGATGGTGAAGAGAGACAGGATCCACGTGTGGTTTCATCTCACCATCAAGCATGCTCATTTCAGACTGAAGCTTAGCCATTTCGATAGCCGAATCATCGCCTGTGAGGAGGCGACCTCGTTGTTTTGGATCTCGAACGATGACATCTCCCTTCAAAGTTTTATTTCCTCGTACCAAGTTCCACACAGTTGCCTCCCGCAATGACGCTCGTTCCTGGGCCGTCAAGACGTTGTGAAGAAGTTGTCGTCGCGCAAGATCTAATTCTAGGACAATACTTGACATATTTTCCAATGCATTATATTGTCTAGCCAGTAGAAGCTCGTGAATGTTTGTCGAATGCCATTCTCGTAAACACGACGCAATCTCGTCCACCAGAGGCTCTGAAAATGATGTGGGGGTTTCATCTCCAATCTTGAGCATTGGGACCGGCGCCGGTGGCTTGGGAGCATTAGGATCTCGAGAGCTTATAGAGCGAGGTGTTAGCGCCATAGCAGGCGAATGTAAAGGGGATCCCGAACGTCGCTTCCTCGCGTCTTCTTCTAGCCTGATAACTGTTATCTGTGACGTTTTTCGGGAGGATTTCAGATCCCCTAAACCATTAAAGCTATTTGTTTTGCTGCCATCTGGAGTGTTGCCGTTGACGAGTTTCAGGTTCCCGTTGATATGCACCAGCTCCGCACCAGTTGTCCCATTATCTTTATTTTTTTCAGTTTCCCCAAGAACCTCACGAACTTCTACGCAGTTCTGGGGAAAGATTCCGGAGAACACTCGGGCTTCTAGGGTTTGCCCTTTGATGCTGGTGAGCCCCGCCAAGAGGGAGGGCGGCGCAACGAGATAACCCCTATACCACGCTCCATCTTTGCCTCCTTGCTCAATTATGTACAGCTCGTCTCCGAGCTCTAGGGGAAGATCCGCCGGCGACGAGGGTTGGAACGGATAGACAGCAACCGCAAAAGCGATCCGGGGCAATGGCCGCCAAGGCATTATGCTTATCGAGTTTTGAAAGAGAGAAATTGTATATAACGCGATTCTGGATCGCCCCACGAAAAAACGAGAGAGAGCCTTGATATGACGTGCAATGCTATCACATGGACATTGTAAACCGACCGCGGAATGAGGGTGGAGAGTCGTTACGCCGTGACGAGGTCTAACACATGCAATTGCGCATCTAATTGGTAGTTACCTGTAGCACACATTCGAAAAACGAGTTAGCTTCCTCTTCTGATGGCGATGGGCTACATACCAGACTTAGAGAGAGAGAGAGCTCAAGTCAAAGTAACACAGCGAACTGCAATGGACTCTTAGCAAACGAAGGGATTATACCTTAACCGGTTTAATGGGTGTAGGTCAAAGCCGGCACCAAATCCGTTTCCGCCGGCCGTAAAATTGAGGACACTTGCATGGCCCTCCGTCTGTCTGTTTCAGTCCATGCAGCTATCTGGTTTGCAAAGTCCGGGGGTCTGTCCAATGCAAGGGTCCTGGTCTGGCGAGGCAAAGGGTAAACGGGCTCTTATTGCAAGGACAAATATAGGGGGTGAGTCGTCCACGCTTTTCTTGTCGAGACACGGTAACTACTGACTTCTGGGGGCTGTACTAGTTAGGGAATGGGATCGCTCCAATTGTGGGGGTTCGCGAACCGACTCTGATCATCTGGCACCAGGGGCAATTTGCAAGGAAGAAGCAATCGGGGGAACTGATGGATCAGTGAGTTAGGGGAGGTTGAGATCCCAGGCGCAAGGACCCTTTTAGTCCTTGCCAAGAACCGTCACCACGACTATTTTTTTTTTCGCTTCTCCTGTGCGGGCCAGCCCACACCCCCTGGATCACTTGTTCTCCGCAAAATGACTCGCGGCAGCCTCGTGGGAAATGTCAATCTTTACCTGTTTGTCTCTTCCAAGGATTTGCAGGGGATTGCATGAAATAATGACTATCCAAAGTGGGAGGACCAACTACACTTGAATTTGGAAAGTCAATTCGGACTTAATCTCTGCGACAAGCGTTTATCAAATATATGGCGGCAAAAGCTCTAGTTACATACAGGTCAATTGGTCGCGATTCAAAATAGCCAAAGATTACTCAAAGATATGTTAACTACTCCTGAGAAAAGAAGAGGAGGAAATGCACCAAACGCCTTCATGCAGCGGGAGGCATGCGGATCCATCCAAATGACGCCCTAATCATAGTATCCGCTGTAGCCCATCTCAAAAGAAACTCGTCACGACCGTCATGTTTTGAGACATAAAAACGAAATTGAGCAAACTACAAACGGTGCACAAAGCATCGTCGTTGCACACCCGCCGCGGATAGTTGCAATGAAGTCAGATTTATTATATCCTCTCCGGGGATTTTAGGAGGTTTTGTAACTCCGCCTGTAGCAATTTTTGATTGGAAACCTTGACTTGGAGTCCTTCGGCTTGTGCTTCGATATATCCGACGTCGTCCGCCAGTGTCTAAAACGAGAACAATGTTAGAGTTGCCAGCAAAAGAGGGTTATCTTCGATCTGGGGCTACGTACACCGAGTTCGTGCGAGTACAACGTTAGAAGCCCATCTAGTTCCTCGCATTCATCTATTGCTTGGTCAAGCAACTGGGCCAGTTCGATTACCTGGCCTTCCTGAGCCTCAAGGTGGCCAAGCCAGCTGCTGGCTTGCACTCTACCAATTTCCCTTCGAATGTCCGCTTCAAGATCCTCGGCAATTTTACCATCTTTGAGCTTGCCGTCCCATCCCAGGTTGGTAAGAATGTGGTCAAAATCCACTCCTCGACCTTTCAGAACACTGTGGTCAATGCCAAGGACATTGCAGTATTGCGCACTGTTGTCCTCTAAGAGTTCTGGAAGTGGTTTGGGTGAGACGGGTCGCCTTTTACGAGTGGTACTTTCCATAGATTGCCCTTTCTCTGACAAAGCATCTGTGACATGCAATTTAGCGGGTTCCTGGGGTCCTGTAATGTCCGTTACAGGTGCTGCCTGTCCCGCCTCGTTGGACGTTGTGCGTAGAAACGGTGCCGGAACAACGCCAGTAATACCATCCGGTTCATTATCGACTTTATCGACTTTATCTTTGGCTGCCATTAACCGCTCTCCGGCGCCCCCAGCTCTAGGTTTAAAAGCAACGTATGCCGTGGCAGCTTTTCGAAAAGTATTGGCAAGATCTTTCCCCATCTTCTTTTTTACCATTGGACCGAGACCCGGTCTGTGGGGTTCTTCTTCTTCAGATGAAGGAGATGCCGGGGTCTTTTTAATGCTGATTTGGAGAGGAGCAGGCTCTGCTGATTCTCGCCTACGAGGTGTCTCGTCTTCGGCGATTGGTGCAGTAGGCTCGATTTCCAACGGGGGTATGGAAACCGAAGGAAGGACAGGTGCCGTAGCTGTTTCGCTGCTTTTAACCAAAGGCGGTAACGCAGGGTGCCGCTGCAGCGGCTCCGAATCACGTCCCTTATTTGACATGCCGCTTCCTGCTGATGGAGGGCTTAGTTCTGTCCTCGGGGGTTCGGGGGTGGAACGAGGTGTGACAAAATTATCCTCAGTATCAGTCTGGAGACTTTGTTGTTCGCTCCCTTTGGAGCCTCCTAGAGAGGGGCGTAGCATGCCAGGTATACCGTCATGACTCCTATCTTGTGGCGAATATCTCTGTTTCACTGGTTCCAAAGGAGAGACGTCTTCAAAATCCATGTTAAGCCGCAATTTATCCCGTGTAGGTAGTCGATCTTCGTTGGGTGAAGGGATAGAGCGGGGAATTCGGCCACTTTCGCTAGGGGCGGGCATCTTAGCTGGTGAATCAATGACTTGATTCGGTCTGCCGTCACTTTTGACTGGCCCGGCCCGTTTCCTTGACATCGATTCAGCCGAGAACGAGGTAGGTGGCGTATAATCTGCAGGTACAGGAGACTCGGCAGTTTTTGAAGAAAGGCCATCTCTTGACGGTGGTGTCTGTAAAGGCTGGGTTGGAGAGAACGGGGGACGTATTCTTGGTAACTGCTCTTGACTTGGCTGCGGTCGCATGAACTGCTCCCTGGACGGCTGTCTCCGGAATTCACGAGGACTATCGCGACTAGGAGCACGATGTGAATGCGGTGATTGTGGAACATTACGTTGAACAGAAGGGGATCTGGACCGGGGCAGTCGTGGATCGGGTCTAGCGGGACTCGGTTCTGGAACCTTGGGTGCCTTAAGAGGCTGTGGGCCTCCAGGTGCGTTGCCGGTAAGTATTTCCTTATCGCGAGAAGAAAAACCGACAAGTGCTGGGACCTTGCCGCCAGTATACTTCTTATAAATCTTGACCAGGCTGCCTATGAAGAAATCTCGCTCTTTCGGGGTGTCTGATTGCCAATAGTAAGGTTTAGTGATTGTAGCCACAAACCCGACGTTGGACGCCCATTGTTTTTGCTGTTGTTCGTTTGGATTGGAGGGAACGAAATTCTCGTAAGTCTGTATGCGGGCCAGGTCGTCCAACATCCATGTTTTACCAATAGAAAATGAACCGTCACTATTTTCTCGAGCTTTATGCATCCGTACTCTTCCTGATTTCCGCACGGCAACGATGATTACCCTCGGTTTCTTATTCTCTGGGGAAGAATGAGGCGGCGGCGGAGCTGAGGGATACACGCCATCTTCTGTAACGCGAAGGTGCGTAATATAGGATTCAACCACTACCAGAAGAAAACACATACTCTTTAGCGAGATTTCATAAGAAATGTATTAGGGAGAGATGGAGACGGTTTGAAACATCGTACTTGACCCATCCGGCTCCTTTTTCGAGAAACAGCTTTGAATGATTCGCTGCTTTTCATCTTCGAACTTCTCTGCTCGCGACATGCCCGATGCTCCAGGCACCGAGCCTCCTCCATTGCGGATGTCTCCAGGCCGACGTTCCTTCTGCGGCGATAAATTCGAGGGGAACCCTCGGTGACGATCACGACCACTCATGGTAGAGAAAGTCAGCAGCACACGGTTAATGATCAAGAAATTAGCTGAAGATCAAGTATGCGAGTTGTGCACTGAGCAATGCGGCCGCCCATAATCCAAACCGCGCCCAGAGAAAAGGACCATGACCCGGGACTGCTTTTCAGACGCTTTTGGGATTCGACCTTGCTGGCCTCGTCATTCATCTGGTCTGGTCTAATCTGGAGTAACTTCTCCGGGAGGAGAGTTCCTTACATAACACGTAACGCGCTAATTGGCCCCTGTACCGGTAATACATGGCTTAACGCCGCTTTGAGGCGACATTACACAGGAAATACATCCGAAGCTAGGGTAGGTATTGGCCAATAACCGCTTGGAAGGCTTGAGTCTTGGCAATTATTACTCATCAGACTCTCATTGGTTCAGCCTTTAGCGCGGACAGCCCCCGGCGGCCACCTTCCCCAATTCGGACTAATCCACTAAGGTCTCCCCATCGCTCATTTTTCTTTCCCTCAATTTTTGCTTTCTCAACACAAAATACTTGCGAAGTGAACAAGCTCCCTAAGACACTCCCTAGATCCTCGCCAGGTGCTGTGCGGACTACAATGGCCCCTCCAAAGGGAAGCAAGAATGTCAGCAAGGCCAAAGACATCAAAAAGAAGGGAAAAGACAAGACCAAGGAGAAAGTGGTATGCGATTCGGTTCACTCCGTACGTCTTTGCAATGCTCTGTTTTACTGACATGTGGGGCTGAACAGGCAAAAGACAGGGCGAAAGAAAATGCCGCCCAGAAGAAGACCATATCTCCCGTCATTCTTGCAATGATTGGAAGTTTCCTTTCCGCATATGGGCTCTATCTTACCAAATCTGCATTGGATTCAGAAGTGGCCAAAACGGGGGTAGCCGGGAAGGATAAATCCAAGAAAGAAGCCAAAAACACTGGGAAAGCTCCTTCTGTGCTCGAGCTCTTTGAACACTGGCAACGATCGGGGTCATCAAAATCGGAAAAACCCAAGCCCAAAGATAAGAAAGGCTCGAAGCAGAAAGATGGCGACGATGGCAAGAGCGATGCTGATTCTGAATCATCGGAATCCGAGGACTCTAGCGATTCCGACACTTCTGTACCTGACGCTCCCAGCATCTCCTCCAGCTCGTCCAGCTCTTCCGGTTCGTCGTCCGACGGCAGCTCCTCTTTTAGCTCGTCCGAAAGTGAGAGCGCTTCGGACCATAAACCCGCCAGAAAACGGAAATCTAAAGGAGATACCTTGGAGAAAGTAACAGACAAACCAAAAACATTGAAACGGAAACATGAATCCTCATCCGAATCCTCCGATTCAGACTCGGATTCTCCTTCGGCGAAGCGGCCCAAAGTAGATAACCAAAAGGCTAAAAAATCGGCAAAGTCAACATCCTCGTCTGAGTCTGATTCATCTGATACTGATTCTGACTCCTCATCCTCCTCGTCGTCTTCGTCTTCGTCATCTTCCTCGTCCTCGTCGAATTCGTCGTCTAATTCCTCATCTTCGGGTTCCTCCGACTCGGATGCGTGTAAACGTGACAAATCCAAGGAGCCAGTCAACAACAAGAATATTGCTAAGAAAGCTGCGAAGATCCCTCTTCCTGAGTCCGACAGTGAGACCGATAGCGACTCTAGTGACTCCTGTACGTCATCGTCCTCATCTGATTCGAATTCTTCTGGACATCAACAGTCCGATTCGGTCGTACATCGCCGCGAATCTTCTACAAGTTCCAGCTCAACTTTGCATGAAACTTCCTCCGGCACATCTAATGTTGCGAAATCTGACAAAAAGATATCAACCAACCAAATGAACAGCATCTCTACGACAGTGATCAGTTCAATGTCAAATGGGTCAGAACCAGCCGGCAAGCGTACCGGTGCGAAACCCACTCCTCTAGCTCTCGCTAGCGAACAGCCGCACAATCACCCATCTAACGAATATATATCATACGCGTATGCGGACCGCGCCCATAAAGATCTCTCGGTTACCCGCGGCAAAGGTTTCACGAAAGAAAAAAACAAAAAGAAGCGTGGTTCGTACCGCGGAGGGCCAATCGATACTGGACCCGGCAAAGGCTTTAAGTTTGAGGACTAAAGAGATAGATTGGTTGGCTTACTTCGAGAAGAGGTCTGTTTTGCTTGACAAGACATCCTTGTTGTATCGAAGCTGTGTTTTCTCGTTGCCTACTACAATTATGGCCTCCCTGATACAGACTCCGTGGGATGCCAAGTCGTTTGCCGATGAATACTTTCCCGTGTTTATCCCAACGGCTGCCTAGCCTGCCCGGTTTTATGCCATCATCTCAATGTAGCCCTTCTTTGTCCAGCATGTTTAGCGAGGAGCTTTTGGTGGCCTAACTTCTTTAGAGTCCACGTCACAGCACAGGTAGAGGGAAAAAGCTTAGAATTATTCTTAGACCATATTCTTGATACTTTCTTCACTTCCGTAGATCGGCAAAACTGTAAGCTCCTTCACGCCTAACGCGTTATCAGGATAAACATATTCAGGTCATATCTGGATAGATATACCAATTCTTATGATGCTCTTCTCCATCGGTCCACATTCATTTCATTCCTCAAAACCAAAGGCTGAAACCATCTTCGATCCCAACCAGGAATTATCACCTGGTTCTTAGTCGGTTTATCACGATAATCCCCATCTAACGCTGCCCAAAGCGGATCCTGCATCATGAGTCTTATACCTCTTCCTTGATCTTTAGGAAGAGGTCGTTCATAGCAGGACAAGTCTAATGGCTGGCAGTCGACGCCACCTTGAGCGTCCAACCCTAGGTCTAGGTTGCGTTGGCACCATTCCTTGTTCTTGCCAACTAGGTCGTCTGTGGAAACCATATCGAGGCGAATCACGCTGTCCTCGACACCGATATAGAGGGCGGACGATGATGGAGAAGGGTGAGAGATGGTGTAAATTGGTCCGCGGTAGCGGTGCGGTTCTCGAAAACGGTTAGATCTTCGATTGGATGGATTTTGGATTCTGTTAGATAAAAAGATGGATATATCTTTGCTGGGAAATAAAGTGCTGTCTGGCGGTTGAGGGGAGACTTGATCGTAAACATTGGCCGACTTGATACGGGTGTCTGTAGGAGGGAGTGTTGCATCTAAATAGCTGTATCGCCCCATGCGCATGTCGAATATCTTCAATAGTGCATGGATACCGCTACCGACGACGAAGCGTTCGCGGCCGATCGGTCGGAGACTGTAGATTGGACTATCGTCTACCGTATCTGCGAAAACAGACACGACAGAATTTGGAGAACGGAGGTCATGCAATCTTTTAAAAACCACCTATTAGAAAGTTGTGTCTTCTCCACAGCTCGTATTTTTTGAAGGGTTGGGTAGAACGATAAACATGCCTTGTTTTACTGTCTTCCCAGCCAGACAAAAAAAGATCTCCGGGGTCACTGCCAGATAAGCGCGACACTGTTAAGGGTTCAATCGTTGTTGCCTTTACTCTTGGCTCATCACCATCACCATCAACTCTTAGATCTCGAAGTCTAGTAATGCCGTTTGGGCTGAAATTGAAGACGGAGATCTTGTCGGATTCCCCATCAGAGCCTAATGCAATCTTCTCATCGCACAAAATTCGAGAGCATCTGTGTTTCGCAAAACCATGAGTGGCAGTTTCAAGAGTGGCGAACGGGTGAACCTCATCCTCCTCATCGTCAACCCTATAAAACAGGATTGTTTTCCGGTCCATAGATGCTGCTAGCATTCTGCGGGGCCCGGAGCTGATGTCGGTGCCATCAAGATATTTTCCTCCGGTAAGGTACACTTTTTCTAGCGTGCTCGAGCCCGTTTCTGCAGAGATGGACATGCTAACGAGCCTGCCATTCCGTCGACCAAAGATTATATCTTCCTTTTCAGTCCATTTTGAATGGGACGATCCCAACAGATGGACGCCAGAAATATCATCCCAGCTATTCACACCGCGCAAGTCATTGAATATTGCCCAGCTAACGTAATCTTGAGGGGTCCCACTGGCCCTTCTCCTCGCCGCATTAGATGGTGTCTCATCGTGGTTTGCAGCTTTCAAATGCTTTCGGCCAAAATCCTTGACCCGAATTACGAGGTCCGCCCCGGCGCCCCAGACAAGAACCTCCTTCCTGGCTGACCAGGCATTGTCGTACCATATTTCATAGCTGTCAATCACCGGACGATATCCCAAGGTAGGATGGTCTGTTCGAATTGTGCGGGGGTGGCCGATTCGGGTGGCATTGTCTGGCGGCAAAACAAACCGCGCGATTACGGCTCTACGGTCAAATGCCCGAGATCGCGAAGTCAATGCTCGCGCTGCATCAGCCCAAAACGGAGGTGTCCCGATCGAAGGAAATTGACCTTGAACGAAAGCCTGCAATATCCGATAGTGGTCTGCGGAGATGACTTCGTACAGACGGCGGCAGGTCTGTGAGAGATGAGTGATTGAAGCGAGAGTTGGAAGATAGCTAATGATATGATATATGATCTCTGACGGCAGTTCCGACAAGCTTTGAGAACAGTCCATACTATTATCAGAGCATTTTTTTGCGCGTGCACACAAGAAGTAAATTTTGACTGTTCTTCAAAAACATTTATATTAAGAACTCGCGAATCGGATGACCTCACCCAAACACTCAAGCGAGATTTTAGCTTGCTTCAGTGAACTCAATCCCTCCCCTACGGTGCGTCGGATCTAACCCTTTCAGCGTTAGCTCAGCTAGTGCTGTTTGTCAGCAAACAGGCTAGATCCTTTTGGGTCTAGTCCGACCCTAGGGTGGGAGGGATTGAGCCTCTGAAACAAATTTTAGCGCGCTGTCCACTGCATGAGTCAGCGCTAGCTAACTAACTAGTTTAACTACTAAGGATTCCATCCAATCATAGGCTTTGCCGCCGAACCGCAATGCTGAGGAAGCCTAAAGGCGAATTGACGGAACGTTTCCACTTGGTTGCGGAGAAGGAGGGCTCACCAAGCATTTTATAAGTCGTCGGCTACAATGCGAACACAAATATTCGCCTTTGAGCTTTTTGGCTGAACTAACTAATCATCACCCGATTCTTAACCAAGGAAGTGCATTAAGGCTCAGCGGCCATCATGGCGTTGATAACACCCACTGCATTGGCAATCGTCACCATATGTGCTTTGACTGTGGGCGCCTACAAGTTTATCGTCTACCCGGTGTTTCTGTCTCCTCTCTCCAAGGTGCCAAATGCGCATTTTACCTCGTCAATCTCGCCGCTGTGGATACTGTGGAATCGATTTAGAATGAGGGGAAATAGGACGATACACGAGGCGCATCGCAAATATGGCCCTGTTGTTCGACTTGGTCCATCAGAAATATCTATCAATTGCGTTGATGATGGCATTCGTACCGTATATGCCGGTGGCTTTGAAAAACATGCCTGGTACCCACGAGTCTTTGGTGCCTACGGGTATGCGTGCTTCCCGTTCAGTGAACAACAATGCGCATGATGTTTCTAATAGAGAATACAGAACTATCAGTATGTTCTCGATGGTTGCGAGTAGACCTCACTCATCGCGAAAACGCATGATGTCCAACATATATTCCAAATCCTACTTGCAAGCTTCGCCCCAGCTTGCCGCGGCGTCTCGCGAAATACTGTTCCAGCGTTTGTTTCCTATTCTTGAGCGCCACGCTGAAACAGCAGACCAAGTTGATGTCCATGAACTTAACAATGCTATCACAATGGACTTTGTCACTGCGTACATATTTGGATTATCTGCTGCTACAAATTTCCTGGAAGATGTCCCAACGAGAAAACATTGGTTAGATGCCTATCAATCCCGTAAACCATTCGAGTTCTATCACCAAGAAGTTCCGAATGTAATTGCATGGGCAGAAGCGTTAAAGCTTCCTTTGATTCCCGGTTGGTGTCGAAAAGCTAACGAGTACATGGAGAACTGGGGCCTTGAGATCTGCGATCACGCGGAGAAGTACCTTTCAACAGCTGCCATTGAATCGGAACCAACCGTATACAGGCAACTTAAAACGTCTATGACCAAGCAGCTGTTGCCAAAGGGTGGAAAGGATATGGATCCGAAGATACTAGAGCAACTGCGCCTGGAAATAGCCTGCGAGCTATACGATCAGCTTACTGCTGGTCACGAAACAAGTGCGGTTGCTCTAACTTATCTCTACTGGGAAGTGTCGAAAAGCCCTGAGGTTCAGCATAAGCTTCGAGAAGAACTGAAGAGGCTTTCACCGTTTATCAAATATCCCACAGACGCCGAGAACCCTCGGGAACTTCCTTCATCAAAAGATATCGACGCCTTACCGTTTTTGAATGCAATTATTTTGGAAACCCTCCGGCTGCATGCTCCAATTCCTGGGATACAACCACGAGTTACCCCAGCGCCAACATCTAGCCTCGGTGGATACGATGGAATACCGCCTAACACAAGAGTGAGTGCTCAAGCATACTCCTTGCACCTGAACCCCGATGCTTTCCCTGAACCAGAATCCTGGCTCCCGGAACGTTGGCTTAAGCCTAACGACTCCCCTGAAATGGAAAACATGAGGCGGTGGTTCTGGGCGTTTGGCAGCGGAGGGAGAATGTGCGTTGGCAGCAATTTTGCTTTACAAGGTAACCATCTCCCGATATATCTCATATCCCCGGTGGATTCTTACAATTCATTAGAAATGAAGCTTGTCGTCGCGTCCATATATTCCAACTATACAACGACCATTGTAAACGATGACGGTATTGAAGCTATCGACGCCTATACTGTGCGCCCGACAAGTAATAAGCTGATTTTGAGATTCCATCACGCCTGATGCGAGAGCTTGTTCAACGACAATTCCTACTTTCAGAAAGAAATTCCTTTTTAGCCGCCGTGTTTGCTGGTAAGAGAGACCTCCTCTCCCGAACAGTGGAAAGACTAACTTGCAGGATCCGGGGTATTTTCATTTCAAGACGGTTCAAAGCCATCGAGACATCTTAATCAACCAAAGTAGATATAACCATATGTCATGTATATATTTTAAATCCGATATAACGGATTAAGTGTGTAATGCTTCAAGCTTAATATACAATACATACAAAATAAAGAGTCTTCTTCAAACCAATGCATTTGAACCATTTTTCCAGAAACGGAGGCCAAGTCTTCCCATCGAACTCCATCCATATGCTAAATCGTACATTCTTGCGGTAAATCCACGTCCTGAGGCGTCAGGCTTTTGAATGTCCTCCAGCTACCTCACGCTCTTATTTCTTCTTCGTTCACTTAGCGAGAAACCCTTCCAGGGCTTGCAGTCCTATTCAAAGGGGTTTATACGTATTAACGCGGTAGCGGAATCAATGTGAGCTTAGTCCTTCTTCCTGGGCCCAGAGATCTTAGGAAACATGCGCATAAGATGGTAGTTGATCGTGCTCTTTTTCGGTTTTTGATATTTCTATTTCACATAAAATCGTATCAGTAAAAAAGTCGTCAGGACTGAAGAAGAAACTGTGGGATGTGAGAGTGCGACATACAGCCGTATCCATGCACGTCCTTAGCTGCTGCTCGAGAGTATGGCAGCCCTGAATATTATGTCCCGCCGATGCCCAACAATCTGTATTCAAAAGAACAGCCTTCGTTAGCCTTCAATCCTCACAGCATTTGACGCGAAGGGGGGGAGAAAGGCGCCATTTCGGTTAGATTCGAAGAGAAACGCATGGCTTACTCAGAACCGCGCTCATAGCCGTCTGGCATGCGCTTTGCTCATGTTTATTGGGGCGTTGAATTCTAAGATTTTGAATTGTTTGAAGCCGCACCGGCTTGATGCGAGTGGAAACTCCCTTTGGAGGCATGGTAGTGGAGAATTTCCAGTCGAGGCGGGATGAGAGTAAAGGAGAGTTAGACCAGCAGAAAGAAATGAAACCACTGAAGCCTTCAGCTCAATTGGTGACACTTTCAAAGCCAACGATTCATTCCCCCCAGTCTTGATCGATTCGAATGGGAACTTTTGACGATGCCAAGACACCGTGAACCTTATTTTGCACAAGCCCGACAAATGCTGACATAAGCCTTGCCTGAACTTCTCGGTGGCGGAGGGGGTAAAAAGGTTGCGGGACTGACAGACAATCGAGATTCGAGAATGACTTCTCCCAGTACGGAGTACTCGGAGCGAGGAGAACTGGTGCGCATAACTACTTCTTGGGAGTGACCAAAATGAGATGTCAGACCCGACTTGAACTATTTCCACGATACGCTCGATGCGTTGATACCAGACACTCATCCAAAGGTCTACAACATGCGACGCGGTTACTATCGACCAAGGTAGATCCCGACCAGCAAAACAAGGAGGCCTCTGCAGAAGATGGCCATGAAAAGGACGGCCCTCCGGCGGAGGAAGAAGGCGGTGCAATGACTAGGCGGATGAAAGAAATGTCTGAAGAAGCGATGTTGGGAGGCAAATCCGCGATGAAGAATATGCAAGAAGCTGGATTTTCGGACGAGTTGAAGCGACAGCTAGAGGAGAAATTAGCGGCTGCTACATTTAAAAATGGACATGCACAAGCTTTCTCAATTGCAAATATGCCGGTAAGTTTCAAATCTCCGAGGATATCCTTGCCATGGATGGCGATTTATCCTACTGACACTCCTCCTACAGCGGAGCGCTGGAAGAGGGACACAAGACATCGCCGCCGCTGCTCCTTGGACCGGAACCGAAAGCTTACATGACTCTGCTCTTCGGATGCTCAACGACTCGAAAAAGCCTCTCCGCGTGCCATTTAAAACCCCAACTCCATCTCCCGTCAATCTCCAACCCAATCTGAAACCTGCCCATTCCTCCGGGAGACGGCTTGCACAAGCCCGAGAACGTAAAGAAGCCTACGAATTAAGCCAAGACACTCAAATCTCCGAAGAAGAACGAGAAGCCTACCGGCGGGAACTCCGAGACCGATTTACCCCTGGTGCTCGGGCTTTCCCGATGTCCCTGCACGGGTTGAACTCGCTCGCAAACGAACGTATCGAAGATGCCATAGCAAAGGGCCAGTTCCGAAACATCCCGAGGGGAAAGGGCAAGAATATCGAACGTGACCACGTGGCGGGGAGTCCATACTTAGACACGACGGAGTACTTCATGAACCGAATCATGCAGAAGCAAGAGATAACCCCAGAGTGGATCCAAAAGCAACAGGAACTAAAGTTGGAGGTTCAGCGGTTTCGTACTCAACTAAGAAGCGATTGGAAAAGGCATGCGGCAAGGCTAGTTTCTAGCCAAGGCGGTACACTGGAAATGCAAGTCCGGCGTGCTCGAGCATACGCAGCAACAGAGGCGAGACAGAACAAGTTTTCGCAAACCTCCTCTCACAAAGACAAATCCGAGAAGAATACGACTGCTGTTGAACCTATGACGCAAATAGACCATGATGGACGTCTGTCCCGAGTTCCGCCATCCAAATTACAAGATTCGTCTTCAATACAGAATGAGACAACACCAAATGTCTCTTCGACCGAAGCTTCTAAACCTATAACCGACCCCCTCCCCAATCTTCCTTGTTTACGAGACCCACAATACCTCACCGTCGAAAAAGAGTATCA
Organism: Amauroascus niger; assembly: GCA_001430945.1. Lineage (NCBI taxonomy): Eukaryota > Fungi > Ascomycota > Eurotiomycetes > Onygenales > Onygenaceae > Amauroascus > Amauroascus niger. Next base: position 197,404 of record LJPK01000606.1, read on the forward strand.
CGAATTGAAATTAAAAAAATTGAATGAACTTATCCGTTCTTACAACCTACAGGCACCCCGAGTCGCCCAAAGGCCATATCTTAATCTTCAGCGTGAGCTGGACTCCTGCTATGCAGAAGTGGCCCCTCTCTTGGCGGAAGAAGTGCAAAGAAGAGCTTCACAGAGGTCTCATGGGTCAAGCTATGTGTCTACAACAGGAGACACAGGCGCGTTGCACCAGGTGTTAAGACTTGGACAAACCGTTCGAGTGCATGATGAACATACATCTAAGGGCTACGGGTTCAAGCAGTTTTGGCGCGACCTCTGGGGTCGGGGAGCAACAGTATGATAAGTAATAATGCATTGGGAGTAAGATATCGCATTTTTTATGTTACCTGCGTAGTTTCTGGTGTCATTCCCCCCATTCCATCGCCAACAATATTGGTTTCTTCTCCCGTCGCACTTCAAAAATTGAAAATTGATGTGGAAAGCTTCATATAAACAAAATGAATGGAGGCTGTGCCCGCACTTGACGTACGCTCTTAATCCATTTGCGTGCAGAGCAAATATCCGGGAGAGGGGCCCCCTCTAAAAAATCATTCTCCGCCTGCGAGAAATTGAAATGAAATCCGAGCCAGAACATCATAAAGATCCCGACGAGCCTCGCTGTGGGATTGTATCATGGCGATGCGCGACCTTGAGCTTTCTGAACACAGTTTCGTTGACATATGTTTAGAAAGCAAGGCTACCGTCGGGACAAGGTCAGCAAAAGTCGAAATGAACAGTAGTATCCTACTGTGGTTAAGATGAAGTAAAACACATCTTCGAATTCATTGGGGCTGAAAAGAAACGTGCGGGCAGTGTCTGTGCAATCTGGGGTGTTGAAATATGTTTTGAACTCTTTCTCGCAGTAAAGAATAAACTGAGCTTGAGCCATCATAAAACCTGCCATCATCGCGCGAAGCCAGATTGCTTGGTTCTTGAGTTGCGGCTGGAGAGCGATGCCCTTCTCTTCGCCGTCCTCGAGCCCGGGTAGATCGATTGCGGCTTCCAGAGTGCAACGACTAGGTCCAAAGTAGAGCCAGATGGTGAACAGGATGAATGGAACCGCAAGGGTTCGCTCTGCGGTCCAGAAGATTCTCTCCCAACTCACTTTGGACATTGCCTCCATGAATGCTGGCCACCAGCACTTGATCACTGCTTCAGAAGCCGGTACGGTGATAGATCGCGCTACCCTGTCTGCCGTTGCTCGAAGAGGGATAATGAACGGACGCCAGGGGATCTTTGGATAGTCCCCTTTGGGCCAGGCAGCTTGCGCCATGTCGGAATCGCCAAAGGGAAGGCGAGAGATGATTTCGAGCTTTCCCAGCCAGACCTCGTTCACTGCGTTTCCTGGCTCGAAGAAGTTTGGTGATCGGACGCCGTTGACAGCGGAGACTTTGTTTCCCATGATAACGCAATAGGATGCTGAATAGTGAGATGAGCAGTGGAAATACAAAACTGATGAATAAATTTAAACGCCTTTCACGTGTAGGAGATGCGGATGTATAATGGACAGCGATTGACGCCGTTTTGGGCCCTGAAGACAAGGAAAAGTCTCACTGCGGTCGCCATAGGGGGGGACCTAATTTATCCAGAAGCAACCAGCTTTTGGTAACTACCTGCAGGAAGGCTTCACCCAATATTCAAGAGGCAGCCGGTAGTTAGCATTCTTTCCCGGGTTATTGAAGCTGAAGAAGGCGTGTTCAATGGAAGCCGCTTTCCCGACGCTTTGACGCTTGTCCTATGGGAGGCCCACCATATCAAAGTCCTCCTTCCGGGATGTTTGCCTTCCCATCCTCGCTTGGAAGCTTTTGTATACCTATGCATAGGTAGACCGGAGGCCCAAGACCAAAAAATGAGGTGCCATCCAACCCGGGAATGAATGAGGATATCCAATGTTAGAGAGGGCAATGCCTTGGTAGAGCGGGTATGTAACTTCGTAGGCCCAGGGGAAATAAAAAAAAAAGGTTTCGTCTCGCCCGCCAGTCCTGAGCGCCGGATTCTGCTCTCAAGTGTCATCGCCATCACTACGAATCCAGCAAGGTTCGGTCGTATGCACAGATTGGGATGAAACAATGGCGCCAAAAAAACAAACTTTGCAAGCTGCAGAATGAAATGAACACCGTCAAGGGTGTGCTTTGGCGAAGATACGGGGAGTACATGTCGCTTTGTATGTGTATACATTTTGTGCACCGTGGGGATAGTTTGGTTAGTTATTCCCCGCGGATCTTCGGGCGATGGGCTATCCTTGGGGGAATAAAGGGGTCTTTTCCCCTAGAGATACGAGGTTTCCCCTTTTTTTATAAAAAAAAAAGGAAAAAAAAGGAAAGGCACTGGAATGGGCGAGTATATTAAAGAGCATCCTGCGTAGAAACCCAATCTTTGACCTCGGGTGCTCGCCTCATACACACAAGTCTTTCTTGCGAACGACGGCACAAGTCTACAGATTCGCCCAAAGAGACCGGCTCTTTCGCTGTTCGACTTCAGGAATATTCAGGGAAAATAAAGGAAGAAAAGAAAAGAAGAGAAGACAAGAAGAAGAGTATCCAATTCCCAACAACACTGACGCATTGCTCCAAGTTGGCTCCCGGACACCCTCTCTCTCTCTCTCCCCCCCCCCCCCCCCCCCCCCCCCCCCCCCCCCCCCCCCCCCCCCCCCCCCCCCCCCCCCCCCCCCCCCCCCCCCCCCCCCCCCCCCCCCCCCCCCCCCCCCCCCCCCCCCCCCCCCCCCCCCCCCCCCCCCCCCCCCCCCCCCCCCCCCCCCCCCCCCCCCCCCCCCCCCCCCCCCCCCCCCCCCTCTGTTTGGACGCTTTTTCAGCAACAGGCCCCCAAAAACTTCGTTGCTCCGGATGAATTCGATAGCGGTTGTCACTGGAGGCGCGGGAGATATTGGACGGGCTATTGCGACCAAACTGCTGGAAAGTCACGAGCATGTCGTGCTGGTGGAGATCGACGAGGCCAGGGCCAACGCCGCAGCGGATAGCCTGGGCAGGGAGAAAGCGAGCACTGTGATCTGTGATATCACCGACAGCAGCCAAGTCCAGGAGATGGCACGCAAGGTCTTGTCGCTGGGTGAGGTCTGCACCTTGGTCAACAACGCGGGTGCGACCTGGGCCGGGTCGCTGCACGACATGTCCCCCGAGATCTGGAAGCGCGAAACCGCCTTGAACCTCGACGCCAGCTTCTTCTGCTTCCATGCCTTTGAGGAATCCCTGAAGCGGACTCAAGGCTCCGTTGTCAACATCGCCTCCGTCAATGGCCTGTCGGTGTTTGGAAATCCCGGGTACAGCTCTGCCAAAGCCGGACTGATTCACTTCACGAGATGCCTTGCGGTGGAATATGGAAAGTACGGCATACGCGCCAATGCTGTTGCTCCCGGGACTGTTCGGACGCGTGCATGGCAAGCCCGAGTTGAAGCCAATCCACAGGTATTTGAAGAAGCGATGAGATGGTATCCGCTCAAACACGTCATCGAGCCGGAGGACATCGCCAGTGCCGTGGCGTTCCTCAGCAGTAAGCACGCCGCTGCCATCACTGGGATATGCCTGCCCGTTGATTCCGGGTTGACGGCAGGCCAGACATGTCTTGCGCGGAGCTTCTCCCAGTCGGAGCACTATTGATTCGGAGGACCAAGAGCCTATTTCTGTGAATCATTCAATTCTTTCTATTTTTTTTTCTTTTTTATTTTGTATGTTTTGAATATAGGTTGGAGTGCGCATTGGGTTTTGGGGGCCCCATGGCATGTAGAGTAGTTTTTATGTATGGGATTGAAAACAATTGTCAAGCGAGGGTTAAAACAAAATAATAGAACAAAACAATCACTGCAAAAGAAACATTTCCATACGGCCAATGCAATCAAATCAGTCTGGAGTAAATCATGGGGGGATTTGGAGAAAGCGACAGATGGTAGTCTATCCTTAGCTATATATTATTCATGCACAGAGCACTATCAAGGAGGTAGGTAATGAATTAAATAACAGGTAAATAGCTATATAACTATAGGGAGCTACGATTGCATGTCTGACAGGAGTCTGCACAGATTTCCTGACATGATGGCCCCCATTTGATGATGATCTCTCTCCGTGATATAACTAGTTATTATAATCACCGCGAGTAGTTACTCCGTATGCAAGGACGGAGACTGTGAGACATTCCGGTCGCGCAGATCTTTGCGCAGCCGAAAAAAACTCTTTTCCGGGATCAAGTGGGCACATTCGCATATGTATATTGTGATCGCAGAGAAGAGACTAGACCACATTGAATTGTGATTCGAAGAAGAAGAGACCCAGAAGGGGTGACGAGATGTGACGGGGCTTGCTGGGCGCAGACGACGACGATTTTAGTAAGTTACATAGCCTTGAAAGAGCCTGGCAACTTGCTCCCACAGTCACAGGCACAGACAGGAACACCCATGATTCAGTCTTCTTCTTCTTTTTTTCCCCTCTCAACAGCCCAGGATCATTTTCTCTCTATTTTGCGAGAAACGATTGCTGATTCGATCCCTGCTTCCCCTCGTCCCCTGTTGGGGCTTTGCCTGCAAGAAACGAGAGCTTTTTTTTTCCCCGGGCGCTTAGCCATCGACAAATCAATGTCTCGCAACAGCCCAGCCCACACCACACAACCCCTCACCCTGTAGTTAGTTAGTTAGTTAGCGTGGGATGACCAAGGCCCAAAAAGAGGCCAAAAGAAGAAAAAGGAAAGAAAAAAAACCTCTTAAAATAGTGCAAAGAGCGATGCTCCAGCCCTCGATTGGCTGGCTCTTTTATTCCCGCCCCCTCACGCACAAGCTTAATGCAAAGAGAGAGAGAGAGAAAAAAAAAATGCAGATACGAAGCGGCCTTGCGGCCGTTCATTGGACCCTGGCGTGTTCCCGGCTCGCAAGCCAAAAACCCGCAAATCCCAGCGCCATCTCCCTCAACCCGCACGCTCAAAAAGCAGTCCTCTCGCAACGGATTGGACGGCGATCGACGGTCGCCCGTCGATATATTAATTGCTCTCTGTTTCAAATCGCCTGGAAGTGGCAATAATCTGCCCGCCGAATGGTCCAGTTACCCCCTCATCCGTTTTGGGTGTGACGAGTAATGGTGACTCTACTCATCATATATGCAGCATAGTTAATAGGAACATGGAATAAGAAACACGACCGAGTCGCGACATGTCAGGCCCGGTTTCGAGCCTTTCCTCCCTTTCAGCCTCCTCTTCCATGCGCAGTTTCCTCCTCCAGCTCCTTTTCGCTGTCTTGACCGCTGGCCGACCTGCTGCTCCGACCACTTCGAATGGTCCTCCTGCTCCCGAATCTGCAGACGCTCCCTCGCTCTCAGCTTCTGCCGTTCGTGATTTGAGCCTTCTCTGGCGAGAGATCGTTGCGATCGTCGGAGCCTATTGTTTTCTTGTATTCGTCTTCCTGGGCTGCCTGCTTACCGTGGGCAGACGCCTTCGCAGAAGCGCACAGCAATCGAACCGGACGCTGGAGATGGAGATGCTTAAACCGTTGAGATCGCCGGGGAATGCAATCTCGCTTCAGATCCCTCAATCGCCGCAGAACGTTTGGCCTAGCCCAATGAGTGCAACAGAGGGCAACCCCTGGCCAAGCAGCCCACACAGGTCCAAAACCCGATCCTTTAGCTTGCCCTGGTCCAGAGAACAGACTCCTGTGTCCAGGGCCGGCAGTGTGTCGACGGTGGATGAAAACGTCGTCCGGGCCGATCGGGTGAAAGCGCAGGAGGAGATGGAACGTCTCTATGCGGCCGTCATGGAGCATGATGCCCAGCGAGCCGCCGAGGCCGAGTCGAACGGAGGGCTTTCACCAAGATCTCCTCGTCAGCCCTCAGCACGCTCTCCACTAGAGCCGCCAGTTGAGCTCAGACATCTCAGGCAACGGCAGCAGTCATTACAGTCCCTCTCACCAGTGTCTCCTTCGTCTCCATTGTCACGGGAGCTACCCTCACCTGTGTATCCGGAACCGTATCCTCCGCAATTCTACGAACAACAGCAACAAAGACAGCTACATTTGCAGCTACAGCCACACTCGCCGCAGTTCTCCGACCAAGACCACATGGACCCTCAAAAATCTCCGCTCTCGCCTCGCAGTGAGAAGGTGTCGTCCAGACTGTCCGCATTGTCCTTCTTGAGTTCAAAATCCCGAAATACCAAGAAACTCCGGCGAGAGTCCGTTCGTAATCTTCCCATCTCCCCTCCAATTCTCTCCCCAGAAGCCGGAGCACAAGGCTACCCAAAACAGCCCCTCTCGCCACGCATATACCACCCGGGACCTCCACCGCTCAATCCTATTCAGCAACAGCAACAACAGCAAAAAGGAAAAGCCAGAAGTCCAAGACTCGAGCATCCTCGAAATGTCTCCGTTGACACCACCTTCAGTGGCCCTGCACCTCTCCACCTTCGCAGTGCGGGCAGCAGCACGTCCACTCTTCCATTCCGTACGGCATTCAATAACGGGCCCATGAGTGCTCCGCCGACCAAGACCACAATCGTTGAAAGGCGAGAAAGTATCCTGGGACCGCTGGGTCCTCGAACGGGGGTACCCAAGACCCCGTATAGCCCATATATGCCATTCACTCCTATCACGCCGTTGACGCCGAGTCGCATGGTTACGCGGGAGGAGCGAAGACAGATAGCAAAGAAAAATGGGGTGCAGGTGCAGACAGAGGTAGATCTAGTATTGAGCGAGGATGAACTATGGGGTTAGAAATGGTTGCAACGGGGAGTTTTTCTGTTGAAGATAACTTTTGGGGGTTTTATATTCCTTCCCATTCGTCTTCTCTCTCTCTTTTTACTCTCTTTCTCTGATGGCTCAACTGTAATATTTCTTTCTTTCTTTCTTTCCCACGTTAATCTTTTATATCTATACCCGACTTTTCTGGTGGAACAATCGTCTGCCCATTTATATATATGTCGCTCTTGCTGAAATATATTTGGCAATAAATGCGGTGCTTTCCGGCTTTCCAGGGCGATTGTTTGCCGTTTGTTAAGAAACGCGAATTTATTGGAACCATCTCCATGTATGTATGGATAGCCATCTCTCCACAGAAAGCACATAATAACATACAAACGCTAGGGATATGGCTTGAAGGCTAGAATGCCCGCTTTTCCATCTCTGCTGTATATCTGAATAGGTTTCAGACATTTTCCAAATTTCTATAGCACGTTTCGTTCCTGATTGTAGAAGAGAGTCACAACCTAGAACCACCCCTGACCCTGACGTCAAGCCACGTGTCTCTCAGCCAAAAAGCTTCCAACTCGAGTTGCAGATGGCGGAAAGTTAGTTAACCGTTTGAGTCTTCCATGGAAATGCTGTGGTTAGTTGTACCGCCCGCTAGAAAGCCGACAGCTCGCTCCCGTTCTTGCAGTAAGTACATAGTTGGTGCTTCTCCCAATACGCTCTGGTACAACAAGTGAAGCTGTTGCTTCACCATGCCCTTAACCGTCCTGAGCAACCAGGACGTGCGTTCTCTCCTCCTGTCCCTATCAGCAACTGAAGTGCGTGACCTGCAATCCAGTCTTGCAGAGGCATTGAAGGAATACTCTACCGGGAATCAGGATTCTGGGTGTTTCTCGGAGTACCAGCCAAAGGGCACCACGGTGTTCAAAAAGAATGGACTGACTACAATGTTTTTACCCGCAAGCACGGGGTTGAGCTTGGGGTTTAAGATCATGACTTCGGCGGACACGCCCAGTAAGGTCGATACTGAGAACAAACCTCACCGTCGGCGGCCCCTTTCCGCCTCGGAGTCCTCAATGACATTGCCGATGTCCTCCGAGGACTCTGTCGATTCCATGACACTGAAGCTGAGTGGCGCCACGCTCGCATCTCCTCCAACTACCGCCGCGCGACGGTCACAGTCGCGTCCGGCAAGTCCACGGCCTCCAGTGGAGCCCGACCAAGAGACCAACGTCACCTCACCATCCGGGAGCTTAACCTTACTCGACCCCACAGGCTCGCCCTTTGGCCTCATCAACGCCCAGGAGTTGACAGCATTTCGCACAGCGCTAAGCTCCCTGATGATGTTCCACCGACGTCAAAAGATCAGCACCATCACCGTCTTCGGCGCCGGCCGCCAAGCATACTGGCACATCCGACTCGCTCTCCTCCTGCGCGGCAACGACATCAAACGCGTAAACATAATCAACCGCTCCTTTGAACGTGCCACAGAGCTGCTCCGCAGATTCTACGCCGCCGACCACGCGGAGTGGCGCCGGCACGTCAAATTCTCCGCCTTCAGTCGCGACTTTGTGGAGTATAACCGGCTGCTGCGAGAGAGCGTGCTGAGGGCAGATGTGATATTCTGCTGCACGCCGTCCCTGGAGCCGCTCTTTCCCGCGGGAATACTGACTGGTTCCGACGGGCGTCGGAAAGGTCGATTTATCAGCGCCATTGGCTCGTACCAGCCCAACATGACGGAGTTGGACCCGGATTTGGTAAAACATGTTGTGAAGCCTCACGTTCATCACAAGTATCCGCCTCATGGTGGCGTGATAGTTGTGGATAGCCTTGAAACGAGTTTGAAAGGCGTGGGAGAGATTGTCATGGCGGGACTGTCGTCACGGCAACTGGTCGAGATGGGAGAGTTACTCATGGTCAAAGATGAGACTGCGAAGAGGGGAGATCCGCCTGACAAGGGACTTGCTGAATGGCTTGAAAAGGGGAACGTCATATACAAATGCGTGGGGTTGGGATTGATGGATCTGGTTGTGGGTGGAGAAATCATCAAGCTGGCCAGAGAACGACATATTGGAACAACGATTTCAGAATTCTAGTTAGTTAAATTAGATCAACTCATTGAAAAGTTATCCGTTCTCTATAACAAAACTCCGTAGTTACCAACTCCACAGATGCCCCCTTTTTTTTGTTAACTCAGAAATCCCATAATCCCATCCGCCTGGAAGATCACATCCCCAATCATGCACAACAAGGACGTCTGATCCGGCAACAAGAGTTCTACGCGGATCCGATACGATCCTTGCTCGACGACCTCTCCAGCCAAGATGTTTTCAGCAATCAATTCCGCCCAGCCCGGTGCCATGTATTTCCTGATCAGGAAATTCTCCCGAATAAAGATCCAAGGGATTTCGCTGAGGCGGTGTTCGTACGGGCCGTGCTTATCGAAGCCCCTGGACCAGACCGTGAAGGATAGTCGGACGGCGTCGAGGCCGCGGACGTGCGGGGCCCAGCCGGTGAGGTAGATGAAATGTTGGCGGGAGCTGTGAGGTGTGTTGGGAGGTTCAATAAACAATCAGTTGCTGGTTAGGTTCAATTTGATACGAGATGCACGACGAATAGAACAAACAAGGGCTAGAAGAGAGTGGAGAGAGGCCAGGACAAGGGAACCAAAAAAAAAAAAAAAAAAAACATGGGGATGAATTTACGGCTTTGGTGGATTTGGGAGGACGATGAACTCGCTGACGCGAAACAAAGGACTCGCCGATGCAGGGCTGCAGTAGTATGCCGGGTTGTTTCCAGGGACTTTTTGCGAACTGTCCAATAATGGTTCTTGGGGAGTATTTTGTTCGAGGATCGTTTGCTTGGGGAACTCTGCATCGGGCAGTGCTTGGGCAGAGCAGAGCAGTTGAAGCCATGAGCCCAGGGAGAGGGAGAGGGAAAGGAATGTGAGGATGATCATTTTTCCCAAGGATGGAAGGGAGGATTGATTCTGGCTTTTGCTTGTTAAAAGGACATGGCAGTTGGGAAGATGTGATTGACGCAACCCCGCCTGTTAGTTATTTGGTTTATAAGTGTAACTAGTTATAGAACCAAGAAGTTGAGATAGAGAATGGGAGAGAGAGCAACGATCAGGTCCTGGTTTCCTCCCAGCCTACAATGAAATTCGAACTTGGCTAGTTAACTAACTAAACCAACCTGTGCCCAGTCAAATGTTTGGAGATTCAAGCAGCAATCCCCTTTCTGCATGAATCCTGGACGGAGAACCAAAGCAGGAGGACTACATCACATCCACTAGAATAAGAAATACATGAATATCCAACATGAAGCTGCACATTGCTCGCGAAAGGAACTATCATCTGCGGAGAATGGCTGTGAGTGTGGACAGTCCAGTCCTCACAATACGTGATAACTCACAGGCGAACAACCGCGACAATCATCTTCTTCGGGTTCCCCTGACATCAGCCTGGAACGTTGAACTGAATTTTGTGATTGCCAAAGGTGGCCTGGAATGCTGTTCCCATTCTGCCGAGACTGGATTGATGGAACGGAACATCTCGTCTAATAGCCCTCTACAACTTTAACCCTAACCTATTTCACAAGAGTTCGATACAAAAAGCCAACCTGAATATTTCCCAGAGGAGCGTATTGAAGGACTATTTCCGCCTTTTCTTTGGCACATCAGATCCTTCTCTGGGTTGACCCTTTTTGCGGGTGGCGGAAGGGAGATTATTTGGCTTGCAGGATATTTCTTTTGACACCGATGTAAAACTCAAGCCCTGTACATCAACTCCTTCGACGCTCTGCGAAAGCCCAGTTGACCCAGAGATACTTGGCTCGGGCTGCTGCAATGATTCTGACTGCCGAGGTGTGCTGGAATCGGTGTTGGGTAGATCATCAACAGCAGAGCATAATCTCCTAAAATGAGAAAGCGCCCAATTGTTATAAACAGCCATCTCAAACTTATAGGATGTCCATCTTTCCCTGCCATCCAACTCCACAAAACTAAATTCTCGAAGGGCATGAGTGTGATAGGTGACTTTCCCCTTATGGATGAAAGGATAATGGCCGTAAATTCTGACCATCCAATGATCATGGGAAATTGAAAAGGCCAGAGTTTGCCGATGTAACTCCTTCTCGCGCCTCACAAGCTCAAAGAGCTTTACAACACCTCTTACCGAGAGCACCATGCTATGCATGTTTTGTCAATCTGCTATATCAAGTGCAGCGTTTCCACACTTTACCTTGGCGGTCAAAAATGGGAAGTACATGTATGCTATGCTCATAAAGAAAGAAATGCCTGCAAAGTCTCCGATAAATGGCGCCAATTTCTCGAGATGATCTTCGGAAAATGCCTGGCGCGTGAAACCCACAGCATAATCTGGATGTGGTCGAGGTAACCGGAGCTGTCTAGATCGCGAAGACTGCGGCGCCACCAAGAATGATGAAGTTCGTAGAAGCTGTTCAGACTCAAGTGAAATCGATTGAGAAACAAGTACCACAAGCTGGCTTAGGACTTCCCCTATCCCATTTCTAGCCTCGAGCATCCTTTCCCTTTGTCCGCACATTGTACACAATGGTTCAGCCATGCTAGCTTCCCAGGTGTGGTAGCAGTAATTCCCCTGTGCTGCCCAATTTCCGTAACTTGGTGAGAGTTTTTCACTGTGTGTAGTGGCAGCCTGTGCGACCCTCGATACCTCCCTACAGGCTTCTTGTCCTGTGCCATTTGTGGTGTGCTGCATCAATGGGGGAATCTTGTAGGGGGATGGAACTGCATTGTTACTGAACAAAACCCTGGTCTGCTCGTTGGCCAGTATCAGTTATGTTTCCAAATTGGTGTAGCAGACCTGTTTGGATCATGCAGTGTGCTACCCTTCTGACCTTTGAGAGAGTGTTGAGGATTTCCTTTATGTCAATGTGCTCTCCTTTCCATACCTCCCTGCAGAGATTATTGAACACAGGGCATGTGAGAAGGATGTGTTGTACAGTCTGATATCCTCTACCACACTGACAGACACCACCATCACATGATGGTACATGTCTGCAGTGAAGGAAATCTTGCAAGCCAATCATTGCAGTCCAAAATTGAATGATAACAGAGCTAAGTGGCTTGTTGATGGACGAGTGCAGTCGAAGTGTATTCCGTGTAGGGATGGGGGTCAGTGAGAAAGATGATCTGCCTCTGGTCTCTGTCATCCATTGATCTACCCACTCTTGCTGCACCTGTCGGCTGATCTCGCTGGACGCTGATGATTTGAGGCTTGGAAGTGTGACAGCTTTGGGGATGTATTGTCAGCCCGTCATGCCTGAAAATGAGGCAAGAGCAAGAGGGGAGGTATGCAGCGTCGGTGCTTATGCTGATCTGTGAGAAGATCTAATGCTGCCCGTTGAAAGATGCAATCAAAAGAGTATGCTGGGAAGGTATCTGTCTTCAAGGCTCAGAGCCAGCCTTGAACGTAGGGTATGAGAAATGTCCAAGCTAAACGAGTATTACGTCAATCTTGGGGATACGATTCATGAATATTTTTTGAGTAGGACGAAAAGATACCTTTCCAGGGTTGGTTCCGGGTATATCAGAAAGAAGGAAACATCCGGCCAGGGAGAAGTATGTTGAAGCCCTTCTCCGGTTGGGGGGCGGAGAAGAACGGCGGTCTGTATGCACGGTGATCGGAGTTCTTGGATACTAACTGGGACACCACGCAGGTCACGAGATGGCGGCAGAACAAAACAGATGAGATTCTAAACAGCTTCTTTGTCGAATTCATTGGGTAGATAATGATTAAACAACTCACTAGGAGGATAAAACTGTAAGAAATGGAGGAAATAAACACCAGAAATACAAGAATAGAAGGCAAACACCAGAGTATCCAAAAGCAAAGCACCATTATCATCAGTCATCAATAAGCCCTGGTCCAGTGGTAATGGAAATCATTCACGAAAAGATCATGCCTTCCCACTAATTCTCAAAGGTAGCTCGCGGGGCGGATCTAATGGGCAAAGAATCCACTTGACGATTTCGTGGAATACAGCTTTGTTGTAACAGGACATCTTGAGATCGTGGACAGCTCTCAGGGCAATGTTGAGCTTGGGGTATTCTTGGGATGGATCGCAAGATGCCTGGACCACGCGTACCTTTCCGCCAAGGAAGTTCACCACGGTAGCCTGGAGGGATATATTAGCATTAGCATGGATGATGATGGACAAGAGATGGGGAAGGAAACCTACTATTAATAGCCCATCCTGATATGTCAACGTTGGCAAGTATTTGTTCTTTGAGCTAACCCAGTCCAACTTGTTCATCTGTTCGTAAAAAATCGCGGTAATTGCCAAGATTTCGCTATGAAGAAGATAATCCTTGCGATCCATTTCCTCCGGTTCCAAGGGTGTGTGGTCCATAATCGTCAAACCCCAGTGCTTCGGACTACGTCGGAAGAGGTGGTGAGCAAGAATAACGGGGTGGTGAAGGGGACTCGTCAACCAAGCCTTGACATAGCGCGCCAAGCAGTGGACCGCCAAACCTGGAGTAAAAAATATATTAATAAAAGAACAGGAAGAGCCACAGTTACAACCAGGTAGAGCGGCTTCTCTTCTCTTACATTAATTCCCCACGAGAAGCCCGTGAAGCGCCGGCCTTAATGAGTAGGTAACCAATTGCTGCAGATGTCCAACCAACCCAAGCCCCATCCTTAGGCGCACTAATGACAGTGCTGTTGGATTCAGGGGAGTTGATCATCTCAGAGTTCTGGAGAGCATTTTCAAGGTCGGCAGGCATTGCAAACTCAACCTTTTCGGATGTAGTGTCCTTGCAGACAACCTTCAGGTCCTCTTGCAAGAAGGAGAAGGGGATACATGACCACGGGATCTCTCGCGTACATCATGAACAGACCGCGCATCAGATCGCTGAATTCCTTAGCATCTGAAAAAGGCTCGTACTCGATTGGGTCCATGGTGGTTGTTGTGGACTTGGAGGCCATATTAGCAGTAGTAGGAGTCTCTGCTGTTTGCTCTTGCTGTTGCTTGAGGAGATGAGGTTTTTTTGTGTTGATGTTGAATGGCCTGGTCACACATAACTAATAACTGCGCCACACACGTGAAGCTACGCTAAGTGTGGCGCACAGGATGGAGTTGATTAAACCCCCCTCCCTGTCAGCCACAAGGACCAATTGGTTCCTGTTCCTTGTCATTTCTCAAGCCCTCATCTTCCTTTTTCTCTTCTTGCAAACAACCTTCCTCCATTCACTTCTTGTCACCAGCCCTGTTGTCTTCTTCTCCTTCTGGCAAAACTAGAACTGGCACCATGATGGCCAGATCCTGATCTTGTTATCTCCACATTCTGTTGCTGGCATTCGGCCACATTCCTTGTGCTCTTTTGCCTTGCACTGTTTTGTGCCTGTCTTCTCTTCCCAATCAGGTCTTGTTGGTTCTGTTGTAGCACGCGCCCCCCC
>LJPK01000606.1:211653-311704 GCA_001430945.1 Amauroascus niger
CCCCCTGAACGTCTGCACGCACAATCCTTGGCTTGCTCCCGCAGCCAACAGGAGTCAGGAGTGACTTGCTGTCTTCGTTCCTGGAATACTCTCTCACAGTGCTGCTTCGCTCCATGACTCGGCAGATTGCTCTCCTTTTTTGATTTTCTGTCCGGCCTTTTTGTTCACCACAGACCACTCGGCTTCTGTCAACCATGACGTCGTAAGTGCACGCTAGTCTATTCGTATTTATTTTTCGCTCGGTGCGGATTCTGACAGCCATAAGTTTTGGGTCGGCATGGCGCTCCTTCTGGCACACCATGACATCGAACGACAGGCATGCTTCTCACGATTCTCCTTACCGCACCGGGCAGCATGTCCCCCTCAGCCAGAGCCGTCACGCACCCCTCACCTCCGTAGCCACGAGCGCCATTGAGTCCCGTCCAGACCTTGCTTCCTCCTTTGAAGATGACACGTCCAAGCGGTCCCAACGCTGGTCTGAGTCCCGCGACTCCATCACCTCCCCACCTCGGCCATATTCACCAGGACTGAGATCCAAACAGAGAAGCTCGAATGAACAAGACGACGGTGTGCAGATGCAGAGTTTCCACGATGGTGCACCGCCTCCTCCCCCAGTCTCTCATTCCTGGAAAAAAATTGATAAATGGTGCGAGAGAAATTATGAAGAGCTTTTCGATCAATTGTGCGAGGGTTGCACCCAGAATGACGTCAATGAATTAGAACATGACCTAGACTGCAGTCTGCCATTAGAAGTCCGGGAATCATTGATGGTCCATGACGGCCAAGAGCGGGGCGGTATGCCTACTGGTATTCTTTTCGGATGTATGCTTCTCGACTGCGAGGAAATTGTGCAGGAATGGAAAAACTGGAGGACTGTTAATGAAGAGTTCCTCAGTACGTCGACTATACCTGGGCCGCAACCCCCCCTGAAGGCGTACGGAGGTTCTTCAACTTCGAGTGCTGCTCCTCCTCAATCCAACCCTCTCTGGCGGCAGGAACTGCTTGATAGACAAGACTCGCAGCCCCCGCGAGCTATTCAGAAAGCGTATGCTCACCCGAGCTGGATTCCTCTCGCGCGTGACTGGGGAGGTAACAATGTGGCCGTGGATCTCGCACCTGGACCGGCCGGAAAGTGGGGCCAAGTCATTCTTTTCGGGCGTGACTATGATTGCAAATACGTGATCGCAAGGTCTTGGGCAGTTTTCATGGCCATGGTTGCAGATGATTTCCATTCAGGAAAGGTTATCGTGGACGAGGATTCTAACGAATTGAGATTAAAACCGTTTAAAAATGCAGATCCCGCGTATCTTGAGATTCTGCGTTGGCGCACTGATCAAAAGCATGGTCGTAAACCCGCGAAGAAACGGCCAGGACCCGGTGGACTTGGTGTTAACACTGCTGTCAACGGAAAGACCACCAGGGAATCTCCGTATGGAAGCCCAACCACAAACACCGAGGAAAGAGGCCGTTCACCACATCGATTTCCATCCCGCGGTCCCAACGGTAGCCCCAAGGGTGGTATGGCAATGTCCAGTCCACTGGCTCGAGTCGCAGAGGAAGCATCGTCGCCAATCAAAGAGAACGAACCAGCTGGTACAAACAAGGGCAAATCCAAAGACGCTGATCTCGTTGATCTCACCTCTCCGGCTGCTTCAATACGAGCAGAGCCAGTTACTACCACAGATGCGAAAAAAGGCGCTGACACTGAGCACAGCTCGAGCAAACGTGTTTCCAAATCCGACAAGCCAAGAAGTGGTCTGTCAACACCGCGCTCATCAACAGGTCTAGACGCGACAGACCTAGAAGGGATGAAGAGCATCGCAATTTAAATTGTGATTAAGGTTTTTCGTCCCGCAAAGATCATCCATGAGTGAGAAATTCTCTAATTGAATCTCGCCCTCTCAGATGAGTTGCACTGGTTTTCTGATAGACACAGCTTTAATTTTCTTTTCTTCATGTTTTTGCAAGCCTTCTTACCTGGAATTCTCATATGATTTTGACTGAGAAACTTTTATGTTGTGTTGGGAAGGCAAAAGCAGAAGTCTGTTGGCAATGTTTCTATTGCCTAGACAGCAATAAATTCTCTCTTTGTCTTTTCACCTCACATTACTTCTGTTCAGAGTGATTCCCCTGATTTTGCCACTTTCGACATGAAACAAGTATTTGCTCTTTTACCAACCTTGTCCCATCTTCTCCATGCTTTTTTTTCTCTTCTATCTTGTACTATTGAGCATTTTTTCTTCCCTCAGAAACTGTTTAATTGCATCCTGCATTGTCTTTGTTCTTGTCCACCTTTCACCTTTTTCCCCCTATCCGATTTGTTAAATTCCCTATGCGCACGCTTATGCTCCAGCCACGTGTATCTTTTCACAATGTTGGGCGGGTTGCCACATTTATGGGTTAATGGCGTTTTCCAGGAAAGGTGGTTCCAATAGGCCATAAGGACTTGTTGGGAAGAGAGACCGTGGACACTAAGCGCAGCCTTGTACAAGGGTTGATTTCGTTGTATGATAGATATTAGTTTACTGATGGTGTAGGATTATCATCTGCATTAAAACCGAGATCTTGTCTTCTGACTTTATATACGATTGACCCGATATGGTGTATCGAGGAGATCTCGTTTCTACCCGGTCTATGTCTCGGCAGGTGGTTTTGTGTGAGGTTAAGGAAGTGAATGCTTGAATTTATCAAGAGGGTTCCGAACGCCTGTTGCCTTGCGCAAAAGTCGTTTCGCCGGGCCAATTCCGCCAGTGTCTTTTTTGATGATGTGGTACAGAATTCGGCCCAGCTGCATCAATCCCAATCCGAATCATCATCATCCATTTTATTTCCTCCACTCCTGATCGATTTCTTAGCACCACTCCGCCTCTTGCCCCTTTCATCATCATCATCTTCCTCATCCCGGCCTCTTCGACCAATTTTCACCTTACTCAACACTCCCTTCCTAACAAGCCTCTCTTCCAGCACGCCTGTCTCGAAGTCATCCCCCAACGCATCCACTCCCCTGCGACCCAATCCTTCAAACCCCACCACTTTCTCGCGAACCTCCCCATCCACGAATCCAATGACACATGGTAGTACGCGTATCTTTAGCTTCTCCACTATGAATGGGACGTTTCGCACGTCGACGCGCGCGAAACGTGTTCCGCTGCTGGCAGAGTGGGCGGTGGATAGGAGGGTGAGGTGTTTGTCCATGGTAGCACAGCGCGAAAAGTCGGGGTGGAAGAAGTGAAGGATGCAGTGGGAGAGCTGGGTGGTGAAGTCTAGAATGGCCTGGTCGCTGGGGAGGGTTGGGACGGGGGAGTTGTTGAGAAGCGTGGTTACGACGCCTCCGGAGGACGGTGTGGAGGAGGATGTGTTGGTGGATTGTGGGGCGTTTGTGGAAGAGAGCTCGGCTTTTAGTTGGGCGATGCGCTGGGAGGCGTAGGCTGGGTTGGATTCTTCATGTTCTAAAGCGTCGAGGAGGGCGTCGGTGTCGTCGTCGCTTGCGTGGGATTGGGACATGGTGGTGTGGGTGTGCTTTTCTGTTTTTTGGGAAAAGGTGTCAATCAGGTCCCTCCGGAATGATAAGTTTTCATGAAAATCAAAAAGAAATGGAACAGAGGTATTGGACAACCAAAACGCCGACGAGGTAGTGGTATACGTGCTGTGATATCTTGTACGTTCATCTCTCCCCGCCGACTTTGTTTTCGGCAGAGAGCAGGGCCACCATGACTAAGCAGCGCTCCGCTCTTGGGGCCCGCCCCGCTCTCCGCCAGCTCTGCTAAGATTCGTTAG
Source organism: Amauroascus niger (assembly GCA_001430945.1). Classification (NCBI taxonomy): domain Eukaryota; kingdom Fungi; phylum Ascomycota; class Eurotiomycetes; order Onygenales; family Onygenaceae; genus Amauroascus; species Amauroascus niger. The sequence goes on from LJPK01000606.1 coordinate 215,431, forward strand.
AAACATTGGGACACTTCACACCCTGCGTTTTGATGGTTTGCATTCCACCGCGATTGTCGGTCGTTCGGAGAATAACAAAAAAGCAACTGGAAATTACAAAGCCATCCAACTGCTTCCAAGTATGCATGCCGCTTCTATGTTTCTCATCTGCCACACTAGCGATGTGATCGAATTCTTGAGGCATTAAAGGTGCTTCATGAAGATGGATATGTACATACAGGTTGGTGAATCATTATCTTGCAAGGTTTTAGTTTGTCTAATTTGAGCATCATAGATGTTAAACTTGATAATGTCTTTGTTAACTACAACAGACATGACACCAATGGCCTACGATTTTCAGATGTCCAGCTCGGTGATCTCGGTGGCACCTATCCTGCGGACTCAAACTGGGCAAGGAAAGGGACACCAATTGGTGCTCCCATGTGGAGTAGTCCGGAAGTGATCATGGAGACTCCCTGGAACACAGCAACAGACATCTGGTCATTTGGGGCTGTTGTAAGTTCCCGAGTTTCCCTCACAAACTGATCAAGTTCGCCAAGTGCTAATCAATTGGGATATAGCTTATAAGTCTGATTTATGGAGGAAACTTCAACCTTTTCCGCCCCAAAACTGTTCCTTACGGGCATGAGGAATACGGGTTAGAAGTTCTCAAACAGCAATTTCGGTATTTCGGTCCATTTCCTGGAACATACGGTGAAATTGCAGGTCCAATGACTGTCACAGCAATTTTGTATCTGATGCAAGAGATCCCCCAGTCAAAAACGACACCCTTCTACCGGACAACAGAAAAAGAGGTTTGTAAGAAGGATAAGGAGTTCATTGGCAAGATCATGATGATGGATTGGAGGGATAGGCCCACGGCTGGGGAGTTGCTTGAGGATGAATGGTTTAAAGAGGAGAATTGAGGACAGATATGTAAGTTTCCGACCTAATAACTAACTAGTTAATACAATATTGTAGTTATACCTCTGGCATTGTGTTGTTAAGTCAAGAAACAGTTGCTAATTAAGTCTCGATGAATATACTGCGACCAAATTCCACATGATGCACAGCGGGCCGTCCCGCAAATGATTTAGTTACTTTAGCCCCAAATATCCGTGTTTGGTTTTTGTTCTCTGGGTGTTGATTGGTTCGGAGTAGTTATTGTGAGTTCCATAAAACTTGAGAATCGAGCCTAGTGTTCCATATTTATCTCAACCTTCGTAAAATCTCTTCAGAATAAAGGGTAAAAACGGCCAAATCTTCAACACCCGATATAAATCCCAAATCAATCTCAATTATCAACTGAATTTAAATAGATCCACACTAATACAATCTAAAGGAGAATGGAGAGGTGCCGCTCCTATCCCTAGCCATTTCCTCGAAGACTTAGCGGGTAAAGTAGGGGGCGGAGACATAGAAGGGTTTCTGGCGTTCCTTCGACGGGTTCTACGATGGTTGCCGGAAGAGAGGCCTACCTACCACCGAGGAGCTGATCACTGATCCCTGGCTGATGAAGGATCTAGGGGAGCAGAGCGATAACTAAAGCTTGGTTGATATAACTGTTAAACTGACGATACCTAGCTTCAATTGTTGACACCGTTGAATTGTTGCTTTTGGCATCTCAATCTGGACTAGATGGAAACTGCGAACTACCTTCATTGCGTATTGTTTGCATGGATAACTACAATGTGAGAGCTTTCAATCAATCAACCCTGATAGCGAACATGCCTCTCCGGTTCTATATCGCGTGGCTTTTCAATAACCATCTTCAACTTCAATTTCTTCCGCATGGTCGTCCCAATTTTCTTTGCATGCATGCTTTCTGCAAATCTCCATGACATCTCCAACGAACGGGCCGCCCTCTGCCATGAGCGCCTGGAATTCGGGGTCCGCCAATGTCTTTTGGATAGGTGTTCTAATGCACTTGATTACAAGGCAGAATTTTCGCAACGGATCCGTGCGACTGAGCGTATTCTCATAAACATAACGTACCATATCCGGTATGAGATCTGATGGTTGGCACAATTCTCCATGCAGGCGGATTTCTTCGAGGATATGGCGTTTGAAGTCGGGCGCTACCAACTTGTCGGCAAGAACATAGCAAGAGAACTGCAGTGAGAAATCATAAAAGTCGTGCCTCGTATTTGGCTCCAATGTAGAGCCTGTCTCCCAGGCCTCCTCCTCGTTCTCTTCATCCTCGGCACCCGAATTGTTTACCTCATCCTCTTTTGGCCCTTGATCCTGCCCGGCAGTGGTCTCGTGGCTAAAAATATCCGGGTGAATGGCATTAGGAAAGTTGCCGTCGTCCTTTGTATCAATGTTTTTCCCATGCAGGTCTACGAATATATCGCCGGTGTCAGACTCTTGCTGGACGTAAAGCCATTCCGCGAAAGCGGCAAAGGCAGTCACGTCATCCTCTGGCAACCTGATTATCTTGTCCGTGCTCTCCCGAAACCCATCACAGCGCAACAGATTGCGGAAGAAGAGAGAATGACGCGCCAACAGGCCTCGGTGGAGCCAAAAGTGCCGCTCGGATGGACCGACTTGTATCTGGATCACAGGGGTAGAGAGGAGCCTTTGTGAACATGTTAGTTTGAATTATTTTTTATTTTTTTTTGGCTTTCCAAAGTGTGGGAGCTCGTCGAATCGGGGATTTTAACTGATCCGTGCGTGTGCAACTGAGTAGTTAGTTAAGTGAAGCGCGCCATACCTCCATAACCTCCGAGATCTGCCCACTCTGCTGATCTCGACTGCTGCATCTTTGTCGTCAAAGTCGTCATCGTAAGAGTCGGCTCCATCGGATTCATCAGCCGTTGCAGAGGTAGGTTCCTCGGGTGTATTCGAGGCACCACAAGGCGGTTCTGACAGCTCTGGCTGGCTCATTTGGACGTAGCAGTCGAGTGAACTAGGTATGCAGTTATAACCAGTTAAGGTGTCACAAGTGTGAGTGTTAAGGGCTTTGTCAACTAGTTAGTTCATTCGGGAGAATACGCGAGTTATTAAACCTGCACAGGAAGAAGCCACCTGCGAGGCTGCGCCGTTCGGGACATCCCAACAACCTCTCTTTTCTTTTGCCTGAATGGCCATGTAGTCAGCTGTTAATGTAATACTTGAATTGTTTGACCACGACGGCCTCGTCTAGCTTCATTCTTTCTTCCATTGACTTCCTCCTCTAAATTAGTTACTTCTTCACCTTCTCTTGCTCATGGCGTCCCCGAATCCCCTGTCAGCTCAGCAACCAGAAAACCCCCGACATGCATAGAAACAACGACCCTAGATCCCTGGAAAGCCCCCGATGTGACATATACTACATCGAGGGAACAGAATTGCCAAAAGAACTGACTGGAATCTCTCCTCTGGAAGTATGTAACTATGTGGTTACGACATCTTCTGCAACCTTGAATTTCAACCTCCAATTTTCTCTTTGCTTCATTGCAACGAAATATTGGCCAAATATACCCTGGACTTCTTTGTCTTCCAGGAAAAAAAAAAGAAATGGCCGGTTCCACCCTTCATCTTCCTCGACTTCTGTGCTTTCACGGAGCCGGCTCCAACGCTGAAATATTCGAATTTCAATGCCGCTCCCTTCTCTTCCAGCTCCGTCCACACTTTAGGCTCTGTTTCGTAGATGGCCCATTCATTTGCGAGCCCGGCCCCGGTATTCTTCTTGTCTACGAAGAATTCGGCCCTTTTCGTCGTTGGCTACGCTGGCGACCCGGACTTCCACCGCTAGCCCAACCCGACTCGCAGATCCCCGACGAGAAAACATACGGCTCCATCGAGAAGAGTATCTCAGATGCGATGCGGGACGATGATAACAAAGGCGCGACAGGGGAGTGGGTGGGCCTATTAGGATTCAGCCAGGGAGCAAAGCTATGCGCCAGCTTGCTTTTCAGACAACAGATGCGCGTGGAGAAATTCGGTAGGGAGAACGCTGGTTCGAATTACCGGTTCGGAGTACTCATGAACGGCCCGCCGCCGATTGTGCTTTTCGATGAGCCGGAAAGCGGTTCCAAAGATGGCGAGCAGCAGCAGCAGCAACCGATTTTACGCATTCCAACAATCCATGTTCATGCTCTGAAGGACCCTGATTTGACTTATCACCAGATGCTGAGAAATCAGTACTGCGATGAAGAAGCGGCCCGGTTGATTGAATGGAATGGGGACCATAGGGTTCCCGTTTTTACCCAAGACGTCACGCTTGTTGGGAACCAGATACTAGAGTTGGCGAAGCAAACTGGCGCGTTGTAGGCGGCTTAACGGACACGAATGCCGCCTGGCTTTGCCCAACCTAGCTGATAGTGGGAAGAGTCTCCTGGTTCGATAGGGCGGAAAACACGATGCTTCGCATTGGAATGTACTGTACAGGCACAGACTTTGACAGACTTTGGGTAGCGGATCTCGGCACCAGTGCCATCATTTGCTGCCATTCAATTAAATACACACTACGTAAAAGCGAAATCAACGCTGATCCCACCCGTACCTAAAACTCCACTCGAAAGGATATCTAACACTTATGGACAACACCATAAACTGAAGAAATGTCCCACCCAGCATTAAAAAATTCCAAAAAGGGTGATTATAAGCTCACGCGCTAATAGTCGCCATCCGAACCATCGAGACTATCGTCCCATCGTCTTTTCCTCGGGTTAGGTCTATATACATCAGCTCGTGAATAATAGGGTTCCGGTGCACGAGGCGGAAACGAAATTCGTCCATGCAGATCGCCGGGTGCCGCTGTTCTTTGAGCGAAGGGCGTTTTCTGAGGACTGCGATCTGACCTGATTCGGAACTCGTCTCTATTGCTATTTGCATCGCGAGGTGATTCCGGCAAACTCGCTCGACTTGCTAATGACTGAGGGCTGGGGCCCGACCGGATGCGCAGCTCTGTCTGATTCTCTTCGTGCGGTGAGCCGGTATTATGTGACATGCTCAATCTAGTATTTAAGCGCGGTCGAGAAGGTGGTCGTGAAGGCGGCCGAGAAGACGGTCGTGATGGCGGCTGGGAAGAAGCGGGGCCAGTCCTAATACGTATCCCTTCCTTGCTGCCGGTCGTGTGAGGAGAGATCGCGTCGGTGTGCGCCGCGGTAGGCCCAACAGTCTTGAGCTTCTCATGAATTTCGCTGACGGTACCTTCTATGAGTTTGAGTTTCGATGACGACTGTTCAGACTCAAATATCGCCTTTGCTAGTTTCTCTGCAGTCACTCTCTCCATCTCATCGAGTCGACCAAGGGCATCCTTAATAGAGTCGTTCATCCGGTTCCGTTCCGCATTCATATCTTTGATCATAGTAAGTCTTTCTGACTTTTCATCTTCCTGCTGACTTCGTAGAAGAGTCCGGTCGATCTCCGCAACTTGTAACCGGGTTGAAATAGTGCTTAACATATCGACATGATCCTTGAGGTCTTTTCTAAATGCTTGAATCTCTTTCTGAGCTGTGCTTGCATGCGGATACATTTCTTGCATAGAGGCAACCATTTGTCGCACTATTGGCTCGCTTGTTATCCGGTTATATCGACTCTCAAGCGACGTTATCGCCACGTCATAGCCAGCCAATCGTTCAGATTGATATTTCAATGCTTCATTAACTTTTGCAAATTCACTACCATCTCTTTTCTCAAAAGCCATGACCCTTGCTTCATTCGCAGCATTTGTCATTTCCTGTTGAGTGAATCGCTCTACCAGTCGTTTTGTCAAGTTGGTGTACTCATTATTGAGTTTTTCAACGGAGCTGTTGCACTGCACGCCTAGCCCCTGTAACTCTTTGTCGATTTCTTGGTCTTTCTGTTCCTGAAGTTCTCGCAATTTCTCAAGCTGGCTAAATAGACCTTTTACGTCAGATACCAGCACGTTAAAATTCGGTCCTTTTTGGATCTCCAGTTCGGTTACTCGGCCTTCAAGAAGCTGGTGCTGAGCAGCAGACGACTCTTCGATCTCTTCAAAGCGCTTCGACAAGGCTTGTATATCGGACTGGGTGATACTTGAGTTTCCGGCAGATACTGACGCGAGTTGTTTTTCAATCCCAGCAATTTTGTCATTGAGAAGTTCAAATGCGACTGATGTTGGTGCATCTGCATTCCTATTCTCAACCCCAGCAATTCTGTCTTTGAGAAGTTCAAATTCGACTGATGTCTTATTCTCAATCTTGGCAACCCTGTCTTTAATAACTGCGTGTTCGGCCGACATTACTTCATCCGCATTCTTTCTTTTGTCTGTTAGGCTCTGAAAGTGCGAACGAATTGTTTTCAGACTAGATAATTCACGCTTCAGTTGGCCAACAGAGTCCATGTCAAAGTCATCCACGACATCCCTTATTTCCCGACATTGTTGCAGAGCGTGTCTGACATTGATTTTGGAAGCTTCAATATCTAGTTTCATTTTATGCATGTCATCATTTGTCCCCAGCAAATGTCGAAAAACCTCCAACAGTTCAGCTTGTTTGTTTTTGTGCTTGTCAAGCTGCTGGTCGAGCTTGGACAATCGATCCACCTGCTCTTTCTGCATTGCCTTTCCCCGTGAAAGATATGAAGGATACTGGAATTGCCGATCGGCCGCTCGATTTAACACAGAGTCCTGCTGGCGGACTTTCCGTGCCAACTGCTCCCTTTTTCCAACCTGCCCGCCATATATTGACAGTTCCGTAACAAAATCAAGGAAGAATTGGGCGGGGTCCGGCGGGAGTTTGGGAGTGCCTGCATTGTTGCGGGAAACGCGACGGGGGTCGTTTGAGGGTGAGGTATGACGGGCCCCGTTCGACTTGGAGCTTTCCATCGCGTCGCGAGGTCGGCCGGGATCAATGCGATCTAGATAGCAGTCTGCGAGCGACGCGTATACATGGGGTAAGCAAAAGAACTAAGGTCAAGGAAGTATCGCATGCAGCTCATATATGGCATTTTCCCAAGTGATTGGAGCACAAGGTCACCACACACGAGTACTGATCCTCCTGGAGCCTCTGAAAAACGTAGGATATGGAGTATCGGGTGGGAAGGATCGCAAAAGAAGATTGTGAGGCGAAACTTCTCTCCGCTTTAACTTGGTTACCCTGGGCGCATGATTATGTAACTAGTTAACTAGTCAATGGCCTCCTTGATAAGCAACAAAGCTTGTGATCCAATCAGTTAGTTAAGCTATCCCTCCCATCTTTCAAAGCTGCACCTCCACAACAACACACACACACACACACACTCTCTCTCTCTCTCTCTCTCTCTCTCTCTCTCTCTCTCTCTCTTCACTTCTCACTCTCATTTCTAGTCTTTGAAACCATCTTCTTTGCATAGACCAGCCGAGGAGGGTGTAGGTTGAGTGATCTGAGCTAAAATTGAATTTGAAATCTCTGAACACTGAAGCCATGGCTGCTGTATGGTTGCTGTATTTATTCCTTACTTTTTTGTTCATTGGTCGCTGATATCTATATTAGGCAATCTCCACTGTTGCTGAGAGCAAGGAGCTCAGAGGGCTGAATCTTGTCGCCGCGCATTCGCATATTCGAGGGCTTGGTGTTGATCCCGATACTCTCCAGCCCCGCCCTTCCTCACAAGGCCTCGTTGGACAGGAAAAGGCCCGAAAGGCCGCCGCGGTTATTCTGCAAATGGTCAAGGATGGAAAAATCGCTGGACGGGCTGTCTTGATTGCTGGCCCACCAAGTACCGGGAAGACTGCGATTGCGATGGGGATGGCGCAGTCGCTCGGGCCTGATGTACCCTTTACCATGGTCGCATCGTCCGAATTATTTTCGCTTGAGATGTCGAAAACAGAAGCGCTTACACAAGCATTCCGCAAATCTATCGGAGTCAGAATAAAAGAGGAAAGCGAAATCATTGAAGGAGAAGTGGTGGAGATTCAGATTGACCGCAGCGTTACTGGGGTATGTAGTGCGAGAACCAATATTCTTTCTGCGATAAGCTACTGATGTGCTGTAGGGCAACAAACAAGGCAAACTAACCATCAAAACGACCGACATGGAAACGATCTACGATATGGGAACTAAGATGATCGACTCAATGACGAAAGAGCGCGTCATGGCCGGTGATGTTATCTCCATTGATAAATCTTCTGGTAAGATCACAAAGCTAGGGCGGTCTTTTGCAAGGTCTCGAGATTACGATGCTATGGGTGCGGATACGAAGTTCGTCCAGTGTCCGGAGGGCGAGCTCCAGGTCCGTAAGGAAATTGTACACACCGTCAGTTTACATGAAATTGATGTGATAAATTCGAGAACCCAAGGCTTTTTAGCCCTGTTCTCTGGCGACACCGGCGAAATACGGAGCGAGGTCCGAGATCAGATTAATACAAAGGTTGGCGAGTGGAAAGAAGAAGGGAAGGCCGAGATCATTCCCGGGGTTCTTTTTATTGACGAGGTGCACATGCTGGACATTGAATGTTTCTCATACATCAATCGCGCACTTGAAGCGGAGCTAGCCCCAATTGTGATCATGGCCAGTAACCGGGGCAATACTAGAATTCGAGGGACGACATATCGCTCCCCCCATGGCCTCCCGCTGGACTTTCTAGACAGGGTGGTCATTGTGAGCACACAACCATACGTCCCCGGAGAAATCCAACAAATATTAGCCATTCGAGCGCAAGAGGAAGAAATCGATTTGACACCAGACGCATTGGCTCTTTTAACTAAGATTGGCCAAGAGTCGGGACTACGTTATGCCAGTAACATCATCACAACATCGACTCTACTTAGCCAAAAGCGGAAATCGAAGAACGTGGGAATCGAAGATGTGCAGCGCAGCTACCGGCTTTTCTATGATCCCGCTAGAAGTGTGAAGTTTGTGACTGATTTTGAGAAGCGATTTATCGGAGACGAAGGCCAGGTTAATTTCGCCTACGCCAATGGTGAAGCCATGGATACCTCCTAATCGATGCTTTTGTCTTTTTTTCTGGGTATGGCGTGATGGGAGCTGGGATAGTCAAAAATATTACGATCGTGTATTATACAGACGGCGCACAGCAAAGGTTGGGTTCTTGGTAGTAGCAGACAGTTTTATCCTTGTTTGTTCATTTAATCAAGGTCATAGATTAATCGATGAAAATAAGTAACGCTGCAAGGCTCTGGTATTTCTGGCCGACAAATTATCGTACAAGTTGACATCACTGTTTCTTATAACATCATGAGAAGCCGGTGGCACTGCTCCAATCATTTGCAGAACCGACCTCTCGGAACTCTGCACCACCGTTCTCGAAATACCCAGCGTTATTCCAGGACTCCATCATCTGCTTCTCGAATGGGCCGTGGGTTGCGCCGCCGTCGCGGGCATCCGACCAGCGGAATTCCCACATCGTGTTCTTGTCGGCTTCCGGCTCTGTTGATGTCGGTCGGGGCGAATCCACCCATGCTTCACCGGTCTCTCGTTGATATTGCCTTGTGAGTAATTCTCGCTCGGCATCGTATATCTCTGCTTGCCCACGACTAAACAGAATATCTGCGGCGCCTGTAATTTCTTCAATGGCACGTTTGCGGGCTATCTCTGCCGGGTCTTCCTCCGTCATTTCTACGTCCTCTGCGGAATCATTCGGTTTCTTGTGCTTGTTTTTGTATTTGTGCTGCCACTTGGGACGGTGCTTTTGTCCTTTGCCTAATCTAGCGAGGGCTTCTAGGATTGTTTCCCCTCGATGTACATTCGTGATTAGTGTTCTCAGAATGTCGCTTGTCAAGATGTTTGCATCGGCGATGGACTTTTGCCTGCGTTCTTCTTCCCGTTTCTCAGCAGCTGCTCTCGCTTTCTTCATGTCCTTCTTCGAGACCCCTTCTAGCCAGCTATCGTGAATTGCGTCCGGGTCAACCGCTTTTCGAATGAAGTTTCCAGCTTCATCAAAGCGACCTTCTTCTTGTTCTGACTTCATGTTAAAAGCATCAAGAAGTGGCGCATGTGTCTTTTTTCCGCCTGCACCCAGCTCTTTATCAACTCCACCAAGGGCCGCGCGCCCTTCTTCGTCGGTATCACTATCGCTAGATCCCTCCGCGACAGCTTTTTGTTTTCCTTTGCCAGCCGGGGACGTGCCGTCTAGCGTGACTTTACCTCCGCTCCGCGAGTTATCCACCTGTCCCTCTATTTCGGTATCATCCAAAAATCTGACTTGTTTCTTCGCTTTTCCCAAATCATTATCAGGAAGTTCAGTCTCCTCTTCAGCTTCTGCAAACATATCATCTTCATCCGCTTCATTTCCCGCCTTGCTGGACTTGGCTCTCGCTTCGGCGCGTTTGTCGAAATTCTCATTTTCACTGTCCGAGTCGTAGCCATCAATATTGATTGCATTGCGTTTTATTCTTTGTCCCCGACGTCCAATCTCGTCGGCATCGAGAACAGCGTCCTCCTCAGTAGCATCGGGGACTAATGTGGAGGGATTTCGGAGATCGAAACGGGCCTTTTTAGCGGACGAAGGACCTTCGGGGTCATATTCGTTATGATGCTGTCGTGCATAGTGCTCGGCAACACGTTTCGGTCGGGCAAGAGTGTTTGATATCATCCTGGATTTCCAAACGAAGGGCCAAAGTGACAATCTGGACTGGCTTGACTGGGAACAACAAACAGGAACCTTTGCGAGATAGTTATGCTGCATACATTGCCTCGTTCTGTTGGGGGGGGGGGGAGTGTTCTCGCCAAGACCCGTGTTGCCAAGATTTGCGTCACTTTGTCGCTGAGCGCGAACGGCCGATTTCCAAATCCATTATTGGAGCTCGTCAGGACAAATCAATACGACCAGGCAACAAAGCGTGGAAAAAAGTGCTGGACAAATCACTGTCAGTTCAAATACTCATAATCTTCTTGCTGGGGGCGATTTGAGCTTTTTGGCGTCTCCCTCCCACCGCCCATCTCTTTTTTCAATTACACTACACTTAGTTTGCCTCCAACCAGAAAGGTGTGTCTAGATCTTTGATTTCTATTGCAAAGGGAATCAAACGTAGCAACACAGTTATGGTAAGTCCATGTCATGTATTGTTCTCGTTCTATCAAGTCTGAAGCTTACTTGTCGCTCACGGTCTCCAGTTTCAAGGCGGCTTCTACGACGAGGATGACCCGATGGACGGAGTCTTCCACCCCGGCCTCGTGCGTCGAGCGGGCCATACACCTCGTCGATTTGACGAATATTACCGATGCTACCCCGTAGCCATGATGCCAGGACCAGAGCGAGAGAGTGCAAATCATGGAGGGAAGGTCTTCATGCCAGCGAGCGCCCTGGACAAGCTTACACGTCTACACATCACGTATCCTATGCTCTTCGAAGTACATAACGGTGCAAAGCAGCGAATGACGCATGCTGGAGTATTAGAATTTATCGCAGAGGAAGGGAAAATCTACTTGCCATTTTGGGTATGGGGAATCGCTTTTACAGTCTTTTCGGTGTTTAACTGAGTGCTGACAAGTGAACTGCCTAATAGATGATGCAGACCTTGCTTTTAGAGCCAGGAGACCTGGTACAGATAAAGTCAACAGATCTACCCCTCGGGCATCTCATAAAGCTCCAAGCTCAATCTACTTCATTCCTCGATATCAGTGACCCCAAGGCTGTTCTCGAAAACGCTTTCCGCAACTTTTCATGTTTGACAAAGGGCGATGTCTTCACTTTTTCCTATAATGACCAGGTATACGAGATGGCAGTATTAGAAACCAAGCCAGAGAACTCTGACAACGCTATATCGGTGCTTGAAACGGATTTGGAAGTGGATTTTGCACCTCCGGTTGGTTACGAAGAGCCTAAGCGGCCTAGTGGCGCAACCACGCCATCCAGTATGGCTAGTGCCGGTCTTCCACATGGTGGTATGCTTCATCCACACGGCACGATGGCCCAGTCAATCAATTATGCTGCTATTGCGCCGGAGTCAACAGATGCAGCTCGCGGGGCAAAGGCTGTCTCCTCCAACTTCATACACGGCGGCCAGCGCCTAAATGCAAAGAAAGGAAGCAAGCAACCTACGCCCAAAGCATCGACCCCGGTTTCTGGGATATCCACAAATCAACAGCCACCTGCCCCTACACGGAGTATGAACGGACATCAGCCACTCAGATTGCCACCAGGGAAGTTATTTTTCGGCTATGCAATAAAGCCGGTCCAGAAAGGCAACGAAGATAAGCAGCAGGAGGGAAAGGAACAGACCAGGTTTTTGGGGGCGGGGCAGTCTCTGCGAGGGACAAAGAAAAAATAACTGTCGCATGCTTTGAGTTCTTAACGTCTTGGACATGGGAATTGACGGGAAATTGGCGTAATTCACAAAGTAAATGGGTAAATTATGACGGGCAAGATGGCAGGAGTCAAATAGGTAGAGTGCGAATCCATCCATTTTCGGTCATCTGGAACAACTGTTTCTCCGCAGTTCTTCTGACTCTCGGCTTTACTCTTTTTCCGAAACCGTTCGGACTGCCGAGGCTCAACAAATTTGACTTGGTCAGGGGCTTCTGTGGAGAACGGGGCAGGGGAACTTGTTGAGAGTTGGGAGACATCTAGTTGTTGGATTTGGAATGATTGGGCGCCGTGCACTTGAAGCTGCTTGCTGATGGCTGCTAGCCTCCCTTGCTTTGAGGCTGAGTAGTTATATTGTTGAAAATTTGACTTGATGGGGTCCACTGAAGGACTCGAGCAGCATAGTTCAGTTATACCGAGATAGACACTTCATACAATTTCCCCAGATTTAAAGTCTTTGAATATTTTCCTCCTGGTCGGGCATCTTTCTATCTGTTCCAGAACTTTACGCATAGTTACATGCAAAAATGGCGTCTGGCATTGCACACGGCATGCCGCCAATATTCAGCTCAATGGCCCAGTTGGGACCAGCAATATACGCCCGGGGCTTCCCTCAGGATCCGAAAAAGAATGACGAGTCACTGACAATCATTCTATTCTTCTGGATGAATGCAACACACCGTCCTGCAGCCAAGTATATCTCGGAATATGCGCAGATCGCGCCCAACGCGAGGATCATTTCGATTTTCACTTCAGGCGCAGACTTCTTCATCCGAAACTCAGACGCCGCGCAAAAACGCCGGATCACTCCGCTGTTGAATGCGATCCTAGCCATCAATGGGCCTCTCTGTATCCACACCTTCTCCAATGGCGGCAGTATCACGCTGACACACCTGGCTGTCGCATACCGAGAAGCCACCGGCAACCCACTACCCGTGAAGGCGTTGATTGTTGACAGCGCTCCCGGCAAAACCTCCGTGTCGAAAGCTGTCAAAGCCCTTTCGTACAGTTTTCCCAGGTTTTTCATCTGGAGGGCTCTGCTGTCTGCAACTGTTTGGCTGTGTTTGTTTTTCTTGTCAACGGTTGGGAGGATACGTGGGAAGAAGCACCCTTCTAATCGCTTGAGGGAAGGGCTAAATGATGCGAGTTTGATCAATGGGAAGTCAAAGAGGTGCTACGTGTATTCAAAAGAGGACGATCTGATCAATTGGCGCGATGTCGAGGAGCATGCGGATCAGGCGCGTGCGAAAGGGTGGCTTGTTTCGAAGGAAATGTTTGAGAATTCGCCTCATGTTGGTCATATGAGGGCTGATCCGCAGAGATATTGGAAGATTGTTGGGATGTTATTGAAGGCTGCGATGGGTTGAGGATAAAGAGAAGAGGGTGGGACACCCCGCATCCAAACATTTCCACTTCCGGTTCACACTCCCGATGGGATGATGATATTGAAAAGAAGGGCGCAAAAGGAGGGACTCTCATGTTCCGAGTGCTGGTAGCCTCTTATTGCGCACATCCCGTTGGGTCGTATCTGAATCACGGAAGCTCGAGGGCCATTGACTGATTATTTGGGGCTTCACACTGGCCAGGTTCGTCCCAAGGCAGAGAATGTTGAAAAAACTTTCTGATACTCCCTGGATTTGGAATTGACCGGGTTTTTATGACATCAAAACAAATGAGATGCAAACATACATGTACAGGTGCATTCTGAGGTATATACCTATGTATGTAGACATTAACATAAAAGAGCACAAGATGGCGCTTTAGGCTTAAAAGATTTCCTGATTTCTCATGCCAAATCTATCCATTTCTGTTCGGCTTATGACCCAAGGCAGTTTGAGTTGAAACGAACACAGACAGCACGCAACACAATCAGTTTCAAGAAAAGCTTCATCAGCGAGTAATTCAGACCTCGTCATCAAGGTCGTCGAGGTTTCCAAACGTGTCGTTGACATTGGCGCTATTGTTTTGAACCAGTGGATCCTCCCAACCATCCGCGACCGTCTCTGCACGAGCTGCTTGGAAGGCTCTCCGTGTGCTGGCGAAGGAAGAAGCGGGGCCAACGAACACGTCCTCCTCTTCTTTCATCTCGATTATATTAGAGCCTGTCTGATTTTCTGGCGGTTCTATTTTTGGTGCAAGTTGGGATACATTGGTGTCTCTCTCCGATTTGACAAAAAGATAGTCGTTGTCATCATCGTCATCATCCAACACAATGACTTCTTGAGCTGAAGCGTTTTTCTTCATTTTTGGTTCTTTAGACGGCGTAGTGTAGGGAGTGGCCGGGCGTTTACCAGCAGAGCCTGGCTTTGCAATTCCACCACGGGTATTAGTCCGAGGAGTAGCGGTGTTCGGAGTACGTGTTTTTCGTGGGGTACTAGGAACACCGCCCATTCGACGACTGCTGTTGGATCCCGCAGACGTTCCTTGTGTCATGGCCTCAGCTATTCGACGGTATTCACGAAATCGGAACTGAATAGAGTCGTAGGTCGCATCTTCGCCGAAGTAGACTGCCATTGCGTGATAATCCGGCTAATAAAAAGAGTCATTCAGTCAGAATCATAATACTTAAGGCTATATGCCAAAGCACACAAAGGAATCGAGCCCTTACTGTGAATCCTGGATGGGATGCTAGCAGAGACGCAATAAGCCTCTCAATAGCTTCTTTATTCCAATTAATCCGCATATTTTTAGTCAATAGAGGCTGCTTTTGATGAAGTGAATTTATAACAAGGAAAAACAAATAATGCTTGAAGGGGGTAGGAGAAACAGAAGAGGGGCAAGCAAAGTCTGAAGACAAAACGTTGACAAAAAGTTGACACGAAGTGAGAAATATAACTGAGTGGGAGCAAGAAACACAAACAACACCCTGAAGCTAAACAACTTGCTCGTGGTCAAGATACAATGTCTTCTGGTTGGCTGGGCTTGTGTTGATTATGTCGTCTGATAAAAGTAGAGCATGACTTGGCAAGTTCCAGTTTCATTGTAATGCAGTCCCCAGTTGTTTGAACATTGATCCCCAGTGTGAGGGAGCAGAATCTGGATGCCACAGTGCACTTATCACCATTCAATAGAAGGATTCAGGATATCAATTTTCATACACAGATATGTGAGAGAGTATTTTCTTGCATATCTAGCTCGATAATCCAACTAGAAATTTTTAAACTGCAGTGGATGCTCATGGCAGATGTGTTGATTTGTGGCACTGGCTCTTTGGCTGATTAAGACTGATCCTGGGATGAAATAAAATTCAGCAGCAGCTTTAGCTGATTTTATTTTGCCAGATTCAAGAGCTTCAAGAGTTTCTTGTATAGCCTGCTGACAATGTGAATCCATTTTGAAATTGAATGCAGATGTGGGAGAAAGGGGTCAGAATCGATCCCTCCATTTCTTCCCAGGACCCTACCGAATAAAAAGCGGGTGTCGGGATCTAGGGCCTCGCTATTTACATATCTAGGTCAGCTCTATGTTAACTCTGTTGTACTCAAGCATGTTGCCTGAGTTTCAAAAGGTACCATGGCAAGAACTGGAATCGTTTTGCCAGTGGCCTGAGCAAAACTCTCAGAAAGAACCGTCATTCAAAGCAATGACTCCCAATATTCCTCCTCATGTCAGTTCTCTGCATGCCTTGAGCCCCGAATATATAGACCGCCTACAGCGAGCCTAGCAGAACATTGACATGGCAAAAAAGTCGCGCAACTATCAAGGATGGTTGCTGATGCAATGGTGCAAGAGTTGGCTCGCTTCTGAATCACTCAAGACCGATACATTCGAAACAACATGATTTGGGCCTTTATGGAGGCACTTGGTCATTCACTTCCAGAGGCTAAAGAGATGTTGCTCGCCTACACCGACGGCACAATATTTGCGTTACCCAAAGCCTTGAAGGAATGTCTTGGGGAGATGGACGTGTGTCGTGAGACATCAACAGAAATTACCTTAAAGTTCGGGAGAAGGCGTTGGAGGAGGAGAAACAGGAACACGAGGATGAGATGGAACGGGCGATTGAAGACGAAGTATAGGAGACTATGTCCGAGCAATGCCCGGTGCATCGACCATATTATTGATTCAGATGTGTTCTGATGTCACACCCTCAATAGAAGCATGCTGGACGCGAAAAAATCGCAAAGGAGGCCCTGACTCAACCATGGAGACTGCAGAAAGGGTAGTCCTGAGCACATCCTTGTTTTGGAAGTGGGACGTGAGGGGACCGTCGACATCGATAGGTGATGTCTAGGCGGTGGATGAGGGCAGAACCGAATGGATGCTTTCGGAGTTATTATTCTCCGTTGGGAACAATAAATCTCCGAAGGCCCGAATCTCCGGCCAGCGGGGGCCTGGATCTCGAATCTCAAATGCCACAGAGCGTGAAGGGATGTGTGTCTTGTTTCTTTCTGTCTTTGGTCTTTCTTGCAGCTCCCAGATATATGTAGTATTGACACGCTGACTGACATGATATAAATACGTTGTAGGTCAGGTTTCCTTCAAGGATCCATTCCTTCGGGGAGTGATGGAGTTGTGATTCCTCCGCCCATGGTAGGTAATGTCTCCGCGCCTTTGGCGAGCAACATCTCAACAATATCTTCATGCCCATTCTCTCTTGCCCACCATGCTGGCGACCGCCCATCCACATCGCGCGTGTCAACATTAACTGCCCGCTCCAAAAGCAGCTCCACAACACGCGCATGCCCATTTCTCGCCGCCCACGCCAAGGGCGTCATCTGCTCGGCGTCGTTTGAGTTCAGATCCACCCCATCCGTTGCCAGCAGCACGTTGACCACGGTCTCGAAACCCTTTTCCGCCGCTATTGCTAGCGGCGTCTGACCGTTGTTCGCCCTGATATCGACAAGCACCCGTTTATCAGAAAGTAGGAGCTGAACTACGTTCGCGTGGCCTTTGATCGCCGCCCAAGTTAGCGGCGTCCAGCCCGCGATCGCTTTCGAGTTGACATCCACTTTGTCCCCCATAGCGAGAAATTGAGCCACGGTGTCCACGTGTCCATTCATCGCGGCCCGGGAAAGAGGGGTTTGTCCATTGATGTCCTGCTCGTCTATCGTTTTGGCAGCCCGTGGTAGAAGGAGGATGACAATGTCGGTCTGACCCTCCGCTGCGGCCTCGGACAGCGGGGTTTGAACATCTTTATTATGGTAGTCATGATACACATCATCTCTTGCGAGAAGCTGTTCAACGATAGCCTTGTGGCCCTTCTTTGCGGCCAGGAACAGCGGCGTCTCTAGGTTCTTGTTTTTGAGGTCGACGTTGATATCGCCTTTGGAGAGAAGGAGGGCAACAATCCCATTGTAACCGGCTTCCGCTGCATAAGTCAACGGCGTCATACCTTGCTGGTTTTTGGAGTTGACGTCAACCTCTTGTCTTGTCAATATGAGTTCAACGAGCTTATCGTTACCCTTGACAGCTGCGATAAACAGGGGTATATTGCCGTCCCTATCCTTTATATTTACATTAACCAGCTCGTTAGCCAGGAGTATTGCAACCAGTTTCTCGTTTTCCGCTTCCACTGCCATGGCCAGCGGTGTCTGCCCAAGCTGGCCCTTGAGGTTAACATCCACTCCCTTCTTCAACAGCAGTTTTGTAATTTCACTGCACCCATTCCTCAGCGCATACAACAACGGTGTTTGTCCCTTGGTATCCTTTGCATCCGGTTCCACGCGCACATCAGACAGCAGCAGCTTCGCAACCTCCACATGTCCATGCTGCGCTGCATATGAGAGCGGCGTGCGGCGGTTATGGTCAGCAAAGTTTGGGAACGCACCTTGGCGCAAGAGGTATTCAAAGGTGTTGATATCGCCGCTTTCAGCGGCGTAGGAAATGGCGTTCCGAGAACTCTTATCTTTCTCTTCTAGAAGTGCGCCACGGTTCAGCAGGTCTTTGACAACGATATACCAGCCCTGCCCAGCTGCGAGAGAAAGTGCGGATCGATTCATCGAGTCCTTTTCTTTGAGCACGGATGCACGATGTAGGTAGTATAGGGCTGAGCTAAGATCATCACGTTTGATAGCTTCGGAGAGTAGCCGTTCTTGTTTGTCGTCTGATTTGGCGCCTTTCCTCTGGGATTTCACGGGGAGCAACTTCACATTTCCCTTCTCAGAGTCGAGGCTAGCAAAACTGTCTCTGATGCCTGCTGCGATTTCCTTGGTAGCATGCTCGTTATTGTTATCCTGGGTAATCCGTAGTGCTGCCCGGGTGTAGCATTGAATCGAATGGGAAAGGGTATATGAGGACAGACGTCTCACAGTTTGTAGCAATATTTTATCACACCCATCACTTCGAGAGCCTCTCAGAAGTTCAAGGATACCCTTCCAACCAAAATCGGCTGCGGCAGTACTGGTCAGCGCCTTGCGGTAGCATTCACACAAGTCCAGAGTCAGTAGGCGTTGTTGATTGACGGTGCTACCCAGCTGGGCTCCTTCCTCCGTGCCATCAGGCGGTGCTCGAGCATGTGGAACTGCCCAGCGCAAAAGCCTCTCTGCTTCCTCCCATTTCTCCTGACTGACAAAAGACTCGGCGTTTGACCTGACGGCGGGGAGATTTCCCACTGCTGTTGGCAGTTTGCCTTGAATCTTGAGTGCTGGCATTATGCATGTGAAAGCATCTTCAACAGGACCCAGTCCACTTGTTGTAAAGGCTTCTTGAATTTTTGAGATGTTAGAGTTTGTAAAACAGAGGCTTCTACTGTCCTTCACCTCGGTTTTGCCACCAATGTTCTCAATGGAGTGAAGGATAGATGTGAAGAACAGGGCATAGACTTCCTGAGCGAACATAGTTGGGAGGGATCTGGTTGTTAGTGGGAGTTCCAGAATCGTGGTACCTCCAGCAATATGCCAGGCTTTGGAAGCGGGAACGTTCTGCCACCCGAATAGACGACGCTGACGAGACTGGTGCGGTGGATCGACTATCTCCAAGATACTAAAATCAGACTTTCCCTCGCGCCAAAGATTAAAGTCTGTGATCGCATTGGTGTTATCCTGGCCTGTCTTTGTTCCGAGAATGCGTCGGGGCATGGTGTCTGAATCGGACTTCCCGTCCATCTCCTTAAGGGACCATATCCAGAGGCCAAGCACAGCTTCTAGTTCGGACTCATCCACGCGCCATTTACCCTCGGGCCGCCCATCGATGTCCAAGCTTCGCCTTAAAGAGAGATACACCGTCCCCTCAGTAAAACTACGCGCCGCTTGGAAGGTCGAGGTGGCATCAAATTTCCCGTTCCCCGGGAGTGGTTCCACGATGCTTGTTATTCTACACGGTACGGACCAAAACATTTTGAATGTTTCATCCCATCCGTCCTTGAAGATCACGTCGTTTGTGAAGAGTATGTTTGCAGTAGACTCAATCGCTCTCGCCAATGCTGATGTGATATCTCGAGTACGAACAAGCCGCTCCTCCCAGCTTGACGTAAGACGGGCGAGTCGACATCTGTATAAGTAAGATTTGGCAAAATCAGGGGGCATATTGGATAAGGGTTTTCCCGACTTATTTTCGCTGCCGCGATAGACCTCGGAGCGCCACTTATCTGGAGACCAATAGTCATTGACGTCTTCGCGCACTTCTGGGAAAGCAGTGTTTGGTTGATTCTTGCTGAAAGAGCGAGTTCGTAATGAGCGGTCTGGTCGGAAGCCGGTCAAGAGGCTTTTCTCCCCATCAGCCATGACCATTATCCGCAGGGAAGTATCGCCGTATCTCTCTTCGGATCCCTGAACCGGAAGATTGCGCCTTGAATGGGAAACTTGCCAGCCAAACTTTCGCTGGCGGATAGTCCCAATATTAAGTGACAACCAATCCAACTCATGGCCTTCATGGAATTCCGGTTGGTCTGCCAGAAATATCTCTTCCTTCTTCAAGCGGTCTGTCCGGAGCATCGAACGGACCAAACTCATTAGCGCGGTGACCCCTAACTGCGCGACGGCAACCGATGAATGGCAGGCCCTTAATCCAAGAAATTGCAGGATGAAACCGACTACCGATAATCCAATTGCGGTCCATAGCCCGAGTCGATTTTCCTCCTGATTTTCTTTCCAGGACGTGATGTACTTGCCGAATTCATTATTTGGATGGGTATACGCAAATGAATCAAAAGCCTGATCACCCACAAACTGTGTTCCCGGTTGCACCCAATAGAGCTGCGACCTGGTGTCTTTGCCCGTTTTCCTTTCAAAAAAACGTTCGCCTGTGCTCCGTTCCACCAGTAAGGCGCACCACCCTATGCCGAAGCAGAGAAGAAGTGTCCCGATCAGAAGCGCCGGCACAGCGTAAGCATCCTGCAGATCACCCTTGACGAACTGGAGCCTATACCTTGCCACGGCCGCCCAAATGACAACAGCAGATTGTAGGAGTATACCCACGGCTGCCGCCACAACAAATACGAGTTTCCTATGTCGCTTGATACCAACGTTTAGCGAGAGGTTCGGATTTGGCGCGAAGTCGAGTCCTGGGGAGGCAGATTTCAATGACGAGATACCCTTGCCGTCCTCAACTGATTTGAAGCGCAATCGGGTCTTTGTGCGTTCTTTCCACTCTTGGCCGTCTAGCGCGATGTAGTCTTGGAATAGATAGATCCCTGCGGTCGCCGGTTTCTGGGCTGAATATTGATGAAAGTCCTCATCGCGGGCATGTCTGTCGTGGACTATCTCGAGCAACTTGGGGCGACCAAAGACGCGAGCGACACCCCCATTATTGTAGAGTTCACAAACCTCGCGACTGGTAGAGGTGCAAAGTTCTGCTTCTGCACTTCCCCTCCCTTCTTGGGCCTTTCCAATGAATGCGCGGAGAGGAGCGGTACCGCACACACGTATTGCCGATGTAATCGCAGTGATAACACCCAAAGGCGCTATTGCAAAGATGATTATATCCAGTGTATCCAGACACTCGCTGAGATACTGCTTTGTGGGTGCTTCACCGAACAGTGCAATCAGCGGAGCAAGATCGGTCGCGAGATTGTTTGAGAAATTATCCCACCACTCGCTGGCCATGTCTGTTTGCGTGGAGAAACCCGCCGATAGTACTTGGAGCACTAAATAACTCGGTAAACGGTGTAGTCAATAGAGCCCTTCAATGACTAAATAACTAGTTAACTCCTTACCGTAACTGCACCTTTTGTTTGTCAGAATCGCTGCAGCCACAGCTTCTCGGTCACTTGTCGGCTTCGTTTCATTTCCTCTCTGGCGAACGGTCTCCAGAAATCCCCATGCGGGCTTGCTTCCCCAACAAGTTGGCTTGGGGCCCTGTGAAATACGCGAAACGAGGTTTTCTGGCCCCCTGGAGCGTCCTGGACGCCAGCCTTGCTGCCCGAGTTAACATGTAGCTAACTAACTTATGATCCAATCAGGCTCAACTGAGCATGGTTTGGAGATGTTGTGCATCTTGGCAAAGCGCAGAAGTAACTATTTAGTTATTTGTATCAGAGGGAATGGAACATAGTGGCTTGGTACAACATGCTTCAAGGACTTTCTAGCGCTGGCCAGAGAGTGTTCACTCTTTTAGTCGAGTGGGAAAGTCTGACAATTTGCAACACCAAAGGCTTATTATAAGAAAGCATTCACCGTAGAAGCAGTTAAAAGCCCAGCATCATCTATGTTCTCTGTTCGCTTCAGCCGAGCAGGTTTCTGACCATTCGATGCCAGATGTCGACAGGTTTGTTAATTTAGCCCAGGGATTGCTTTGGATGCTACCAGCGATTTCCTGATGATTGTTGCCCAATCTCGAAGACTGATAACCCCCCTGTTTTCAATTATACCTCTGGGCGTCTTCTGTACAATGAGGAAGCTCACCTGATATGTGCGGTTCAATGTCGCAAGCGCTCAAGGGCGCTATCGAGAAACACATGCGACATGGGAAGATTAAAGGCCTTTCCAAAATAAATGAAGGGGGCTTCAATCGCATTTTACTAGCCACCATGGAAGATGGTTCTCGTGCCGTTGTCAAGATTCCTTTTTTGGATCTCAGTGCCCAAGACGTATGCGACGGTGAGCGAGGTCGCAAACCCTCACATTTCTCCGCTCTAAGGGTATAACTACCGGTCCCGGAGGTCTATGATTGGTCTTCCACAACGAGGAATCCTGTGGGTGTCAGAGTACATCATCATGGAACATGCTTCGGGAATTGGTGCAATGGTTCAAATACAACAAAGCACAAAAAGCATGCGCTTATGACCGGAATTGTTGACATCGAAAAAAAAAACCTTTTGCGCTATTTACCATTTGTATCCACCGGCAGTTTGTACTTCAAAAAAGATATTCCCACTCGGCTGCAAGGAGCACTTTACATTCGGGGAGCGCGCCAGATGAGGATGGGGGTTCAGGAGTCTATTGTATAGGCCCTATTGCTGGCTATCCGTTTTGGTACGGAAAACGTGGTGATGTAAGTGAAAATTCATATCAACCCAAAACACAGAGGTTGATCGTGATAGGGAACGATCCAAAAAAAATATCTTGCCGCGGTTGCAAGCAAGGAGATTCAGTGGATAGAGCAGTTTGGGAAGCCTCTTGAGTGTAATTTTCCACACAGCACGGTTTTCCCTGGGGTGAACTTCCATGAAGATTACTCGAAGCTTATTCGAAAATATCTTGCAGTGGCATCTTACCTCGTCCCTAAAGACCATCTCGACCCGCTGAATAGGCCCACGATGCGCCATCCTGGCATGTTCTGGAATCTTGTTATATTTCTGCGTCACGTCAGGCGAATTCAGATCTCACACCTAGCAACGTTTTTGTATGCCCTGATACTCACAAGGTAAAATGCATCATTGACTGGCAACATGCTGCCATTACACCTCTGCTTCTCGCTGCAGGATACCCGAAACTATTTGAGAACCCAAACCCGGAGCCTCCTGAAGGCTTAGTACCACCAAATATCCTGACGGTTATGAAAATATGGACCCCGAAGCGAAGGCCCAAATTGTTGAACATGTCCGGCGGCAAACCCTCTTTTATCTTTTATCATGTTTTCAATGGAGGCGTCAATAAGCCACACCTAAAAGCCTTGGGGGATCCGTTAATTGTTCTACGCCAACATCTTGTGGACTATGCAGGTCGACAATGGACAGAAAACCTCATGACATTGCGGAGTGCTCTCATGCGGATCTGTGACCTATGGGCGTATCTTCCTGGAAAGGATGACGGGGTAGAATGTCCAATCCGCTTCTCAGAAGAGGAGGTCCGCAAACAAACTAAAGAGGATGAGATGCGGTGTACTCTTAACGCCCTTGTTAATAATTGGCGCGACGAGCTTGGAGGCCTTTCAGAGGAGGGAAGGGTTCGAACAGACGCATATGATCATGCTGTCAAAAGAAACCAATCACTGGTTGCGGAATTTTCAGAAGGTGGAAGTGTAGATGAGCTGGAGAAGATAAAACGGGGCTAGCTGTTTCAGGATCGCGAATAGTTTTCTTAAAAACTCGGATGGAAATCATTGGTCTCTGTTCCCTTTATTTGATAAGTTCACAGATGCTCTGGATGTGATGAATTTAGCGCTGGGCCGCGGATGCGTCAAGCCAGTATCATTTATTCTCCCATATCCAACCATTCACGTCACTAACAAAACGCTAGCCGATCCTCGGGACCAGCATAATGTTTCTGGCCGACAAAATAAGCAATGGTGGAGACATTGTTAGTGTTCACTGCTTGATATAGCATGTCATTCAACAGCAATGGTTTCAAGTTATCACATACCCGTGATTGGAGCTTCCTACACTGCTTGAAATTATTCAACACATGTTCAAGGTTGTTTGGCACACTAGGGTATTTTGCTAACTCTTGAATTGAAAGTCTGTCAGACATAAAGGGCAGCTTGTCCCCTCCAATTCCCTTCCAGAAGCCAGGCAACCAAATGACCAACCCAATGTAGAGATCCTTGCTTTTCTCTCAAGTCTTGAAGAGAAATCTGCCTGCCAAATCGCATCAGACTTGTCACTGCTAATGAAACTAAAACCTGTTCATGACTGCTCTAGGTGACCTCTATCAAGTATGGAATGACCGTGCTGCCATTGCTGGCCAAACCCAGCAGTGTGCTATAGTCATCAAAGGCTCGATCCAGAACTTCTGCTAAACCCGAAGCGTGGAGAATCTTTGCTACAACCAGATGCACTAAAAAAAGGTATGGATCGGGTAGTGAAGCCTGCGAATTAAAGTGCTTTTGAAATTGAATGGTTCGCTTGTTCGGTGGAATGAGTGGCTCAAGAACTGCTCTCTCAGCAAAGAATATAGGTCTATAGAAACCCTCATTGTTCTAAAGTGGAGATTTAGTTCATGAAGTCATAGCTGACAGAAATTAGAATATCAATACACACCAACGGTTCAAATGCCGAATTGAATCTTCCAAATATGCCATTAAGTCCGTCAATGACAGTGAACAAATTCTTTGGATCGTTGATATCGGCCAAGCGGGCATCAATGAATTGCTCCAATGGTGGGAACATTTTGTACAGACAAGACCACATGTGAGAGGCCTCGGTTTGTTTTAGCCATAATTCCAGTGCCAGAGCCTAACAGTGTTTGGAAAGAGGATAAATACCGTGGACTGTGTATTTTTTATACTGGGCAAGGGCTAAAGGAATTATGTGACACATTCGCGTCATATTTCCTGTTTGATTTTGTGGCAGAATATGGGATGGAGTTTTGAGGCTCCAGAATTGAGTAGCTACACATCTGTAGCCATCCCGGAGTAGACAATCTCTCTCAAGTTGCCTAGTTGACGGGCGCAATTGAGAATCACTGAGGATCTCGTCTGCTGCGTCATTTGCATCTTCAAGAGGCGAAGGCGTGGGACCAGGAGTTTTACCTCCTGTAGCTTTGACTAAAAAGATGTGTCAGGTAGGTATCCTCGCAACCAGATTTCTGAGCAAAACAATGCTAGAGACAAGGGAGACAAACATGGCTTAAAGACATTAGTGACATAGTGCTCTGAGAGTGCATGGAGCTGCTCATCATTTGTACACTGGCAAATTTCACCAGCAACAGCACTGAGCCCCGGTTCTGGGAGGTTGTCGAGTATAGCAGATAGAATTCTCCGTGGATCCTTGACACCTTTGACAACCAAGCCGTCAATCCGTTCTTTGGCCCGAACAATGAGGTTTGCCATTGTTAAGGGGAGCCTTTTAGAAAGTGTAAAGAGGATAATATTCCTAGTCTCCGCTCCTAGAGGGAAGTGAGGGTAGCTTTAATGTCTTAGGTGAGAGGTAGACAGGGAGAAGAAAGCTTGGGTCACAGAGGATACCTGATACATTGTAATTAGATGATCATGTTGTGTTAGTGATTGAGTATGATTGCTGATGAGCTTTGGGGGTTGTTTGCAGGATTTGCAATAGGAGTCTGCGCATAATTGGTGAAAATTTTAACTTAATGGTTTAGTGTGGCTTATTAATAAGGTTATAGTGTATATTTAGTGAGGTGATAACCCAATTAACTAGGTTTAGCGCGTTAGGAATTGGAAGTCAATGGATGGATAGGTAACTATGGAACATTCTCCGAACCCAAAGAGGATGGCGTCACCGTACCTGACTCGAGAGCTGCTGACAAGAATTCCGCCACTAATTTACAAGCAAGCTCCGCTTGTCAGCTGAATTAATCATAGTTACCTTGATATGAAAGTTAGCATGGAGCCCTGGCATGCATCTGATTGAAGGGTACGCACCTCAGCAAACACTGGACTTCCATACCAAGTGTTCCCGAGCAAGTTCGGCTCAACAGAGACTTCTCTGAGTCCTGTTGATTCCAGCGATTCCCAGAATCCAATCCATTCCGAAAGACTCTGTGGAAGCCAGTACTTGATCTTCGGTGTGAGTTCCCACATATGCGCTTCGACCAGAAGCTGTCCGACCGGAAGTTCTTGGTCACGGAAATCGGCCATGAATGAGCTGAGCGCATCGAATTCTGACCCCTCAATGTCCATTTTCATAATATCAATATAATCGTGACCGTTCATTTTCATCAGGTCCTTCACAGAATAGAACGGTGGGGACCGCTTTGTGTCAGTGACATTGCTAATACCAGCCTGTGTGAAATGCGCGCGCGAAGCATATGATATATCCAGATCTTTGGCCCACGAAACGACGGAGAAATCGTACCCCCAGATTTCACAGTTGGTGCGGCCGAGGACGGCATTCTCGAAGGCAGAATCGTCGTTCACGCCAAAGGAGTAGATGACGCAGGGCCTGTCCCTGCTTGCTTCATACTTGCTCATGCCGCAGACCCATTTTCCGCCATCGCCTTCTTTTCCAATCCGTTCGAGTTCGTAAGGGCAATTGAAAGCTGGATAGACGAAATCATACAGGGTGTATGGCGCACTGTATTCCTTTGGGAATCTGCAGAAGACCACAACGAAAGATGGGTTAGTAGATTCAATAACCTGGATCGGATGCACGGGGCTAGCTCCAACAAGGATCACTTTGCTTACTTCCGGTCTTTCTTTTTGCTATTATCATAGAAAGCTTTCATTTTCTTTCGGGTCTTGATGTTCTCTTGCCATAACCGCTCGTACAGTTCAAGTTTGGCTCTCATGCTGTTCTTACTGCTACTTTCCACGCTGAAAGAGTTGGCAGCTTTCTTCAAGGTCTCGCCATGACCAGAATTAAATGCTGCTAGAAGAATGACACATGCGATACCGAATATGATGAATAACGGATTGCAAAATCGAGCCATATTTATGACAAGGGGGGGAGTCCAGAATTCTGGTTAACGTAAAGAGAAAAAAACTTGTCCAAGATTTTGAGAAGCTCGACACGGAGCACTCAGGGATCTAGGACCATCTAGCAGGGCACCAGGGAAAGGGTGCGCAGGTCGAAAATGATCAGGAGAAGAGGGTAACTGTAGTTAGGTATGCAGGTCCCAGATAGAAACTTCTATTAATGATTTGCTTGCTTGATGCGACAACCTGGGTAAATGTAATCTCCCAATCTTCCCTCCCTGTTGCATGTACATTCAAACAAAGGTACTCCGTACTCTGGATGATAGTTACGTCGTGACTTGACTAACGTTTCGATGCAGCCATTGGTCTGCAAGCGGTGCTAGGGGCGGGATGTCTGAGAGCTGGATCCAAGAAGACCTTCCACCTTGTCTTAGACTAGGCGAGGGTTTCTCCTAGGAACCTCCACACAAGGTGAAAACCCATGGCTGCAGGAAAACCAATAACTGGCTGCCACAGTTTATAACTGAGATAGTTAGGCGGTCGTTAACTAACCGGATAGCCCGAGGTCAAAACAAGTTCGAAAACCCTAACCAGGAGTAACGGCATCATAGAAAAACTCAGACGATGGGCCTCAAATCATAGGATTCGCCACCGACGTTTGCAGCTTGGAGTGGGATCATCGAACTCTACCCCGTAGTTACTCCGTACAAAAACGACTTCTGCTCAATGGATTTTTCTGGTGGCGTGTCCGTAGGCGTGGGCTGCACTGACATCTTCCATGGGCGCTCCTCACGCCCTATTGAGGGCCTCTTCGCGCAATACGAGACTATCACAAACTTTGTCCTGACGAATCAGAGAAACTAGGCCAAAGCACATGCGAAATCCATGTTTGGATCATATTAATTGGGGCAATTTAACTCGAGGCTCGAACCTGGGCCGTTTGTGAACGAAAGCAGCGGGTTGAAGCGTGCAGGGTCCGGATATGGAGAACGTTATTGTACAGACGGAGTACACCCCGTTGGATAATCCCAACACTTTCAGCGAAAGTTTTCGAAACCTTGCCACTTCGATGCTTGTCTTCTGCATTTCCATGTTCCAGGCCGTATTTTCAAAGATGTTGACGCGTGGAAGGGAAAAATCTTCGTTGATTGGGGGCCCGAACCTGGGAGCGCTTAAACGCGTTCAGGTCTCAGCCTGGAACCTAACTAGGTAGTTAACTAGTCCATTGAGCCTATTAATAACTTCCTCGCTGCAGTGACTTGAAACCAAGTGCTCGTCAAAAGTGCCGAGGAATTCCTCAACACAATAAATGCCGTTTGTATGTACTTACAGTACTTGCCTCCGGGGTTGGTGAAGTAGCTCTTCAAGGCAAACCGGTGGCTCCGGTCTCCATTTCCCCCGGACGACAATATTTTATTTTGCGCACTCATTGAAATGTGAGCCTGATGGCTGTGGATCTTTACCTTGCAAGCTGGGCAGTATGGGTGCTGGCCAACGCGGGGATTGCGTACAAGCGATGGGATAGCAAAGGCTCGGATGCTACAATTGCGAATAATCTTTCTTGTAATGCCGCGAGTGGTGCCGATTCGAAGCTCAAGTACAAGTATTTCACCGTCTACGTGCTTGTTGTCGCGTCGGATTGGCTTCAGGTCTGTTGCTTCCATATCAACTGGGCTGGAAAAATGACCAAAAGGTTCATGTGGTTAACGATATTTTGGTTGACAGGGACCGTATCTCTATCCGCTTTACAAACAAACGCTCCAGCTTCCTGAGAACATTGTTGCGGCCCTATTCTCTACTGGTTTCGTTTCGGGAGCAATCAGTGCCACCTTCGTGGGGGGACTTGCTGATCGCCATGGACGGCGAAATGCGTGTCTTACCTTTTGTGTGATATACAGTTTTTCGTGTCTACTCACCGTTTCCTCGAGGTCCATCTACCTTCTGTTCTTAGGTAGATTGCTCGGAGGTATTGGAACCACGCTGCTCTTCACCGTCTTTGAAACGTGGCTAGTTGCCGAGTTCAATCGACTGGAACTCGGAAAGGCGGGCGCGGAGTTGAATGACCTTCTGGGAACGATGACGATATTGAATAGTATCGTTGCTGTTGTTTCGGGACTGTTGAGTGAGCTCCTTGTTGGATGGATGGGCAGCAAACGCTCGCCATTTCTGGCGAGTGTTGTTTGCCTGGGACTAGCATTTATACTTATCGTCAGAAGCTGGGTCTGATTTTCCTGTCTTCTGGTCTACTGGGGTTCGATTGGCGCATTTTGCTAAGGTTATTGTAGGGAGAAAATTATGGCGATGAAGATGATTCAAACGACGAATCCACGACTTCCCATCTGATGGACGGCGTTTCAAGTTTGATGAAAGGTTGGAATTTGGCATTTCCGTTCCTTTGGAGCGGTGATACTGACATTGGACACGGCAGACAACCGTGTTTTGACTCTCGTGATGGCATCCACCGTTTTTGAAGGAACAATGTACCTATTTGTTGTTTTCTGGACTCCCGCAATGATCTCAGCTCAGGCAGAAGCGCATCCCACAACGCCTCGAAACCCTCCTTTTGGATTGATATTCGCCAGTTTCATGGCAGCCATGATGTTTGGCTCCCAGTGTTTTGCGTATCTCATGAGGCCTTCTTCTGGGGCGCCTCCTTTGGAGGCGCAAGATTCACCTCCTGTTCCCTTGGTACGATCCATTTGGCTACTAAAAATTCTTCTACCTGTCGCAAGTAGCTGCCTTTCTTGGAGCGTTTTTCGCCCTGGTGAAACATCGACGTTGTGGGCTTTCTGCTTGTATGAAATGTCGATCGGTGCCTATTTCCCGAGCATGGGTGTGTTGAAAAGCCTCCTGGTCGAGGATAGGCACAGAGCAACTGTATATGCACTCTTCAGGGTGCCTTTGAACATTTTTGTGGTTGCTGGGCTCGCGTGGACAAAAGAAGGTAAGTCCTCGATTTTTGACTCATGTGGCCAACGGACTGGGTTGACGGTTCGCTAGGCGAGGGGTATCGAAACTCTGTATTCACGGGCTGCGGTGCGCTTTTACTGACAACCATGGGGTTCGCGCATGTCTTTCTCAAGCGCTGAGAATTAAATCAAAAACAACTTCCTGCTATCAAGCGCTGGGAATAACCTCCCGCCTTGGAAATTTTCTCTCCTTTCCGGAATAACTAGGATTCTCGGACAAATCATATTCCGCTGGGTTGATTTCCCGTTCTGGAAATCCGAACTTCACTCCTTTAATCTTACGCTATCCCATCAGCCTGCTGTGCCAAAACTTTTCTTTCTCTAATCAAGACTGATGAATTTGGAGTTTGGGGATGATGTCCATGTATAATGTTGTTTTAAGGAGAGTTGATATCAATCCCTTTTTTAAGTTGTTACTACCAAAGAATCCCTTCAAGATGGGAGTGGCTTGGATCAGTTAAATCTGCATTCCCGCGGTTTTCTAATCCTTATTCTGACCTCTGCATTTGCTTGCCTTGGAAATATGCAACCTTTGTGATGCTTCATGTCATAACTCGATGAGTTAAGGGGGCATCTACATGGTTTTCTTTTTTTAGAACTTGATATCTTGGTTTTGATGACCAAGTGTAATATCCCAGCTGTGGAGCACCTCATACCTCTGGCAACAAGTCGTACCGACGAAGATGTTGCCATGGGTATTCTTTTTCAAAGTGCATATCTTTGAGACAGTGAATTGCCTTCCATGTGGCCACGGATGGTTTAACTACATCCTGCTGAGCACACTGGCCAATAGGTTGCTTCAAACCTGCATGTTTTTGGTTCATGCTTGACTTCTGTCAACACTATATTCGCCTAAAGGGATCCATCACCAAGCTTCAAAGACCATACCACCACCGAACACCACAGATCTTTTTGTTAATTTCAGGCATATCAATCGGGATTTCCCTTTCATAGGATCAATATCCTATCTTAATCCTTCTTCTACTGTTCTACACTCTTCTACACATTCTCCAGAACATCTTCCTAGAACAGGGAACTTAAAATACTGTTTTGTCACACATCATACCACTCTGAACACATTTAATTCTCCCTGCCTTTCAATCTCAGTGCCTCATCCTTCACTTGGTGTAGCACTTGTCCAGAACACAGCAGCATATGTCAACCAGGTTATTACTGTCTTTCTTCATTTCAAATTCTCTGCAATATTACCTCCTTCTCATCATCGGAACAGCTTGTTGATACATCTACACAGGACAGTTTTTTATCATACTTCAGTTCCATTTCTCTTCGCTTACGCGGCACATTTTGCTGTGTGCGAGCATATTATTGGGTACAACGTGATCTCGCTAAAGGTACCAGTAGAGCTACTTTTGTCTATCTTCACTTTTCATTTCGCAAGCTTCTACTCAGTGTTACCTCACCTTCACCTCTTTCCTCTGTATCACTCTCTTCAGCAACACTTTTACCTCTCCTCAATTTTGCATCGCTATCTCATCTTACATCTTCAACACAAAACCTTTCGCCCCGGCCTACCACAAATCTACACCTTGTCAAAACAACTCCTCAAGCATAACAAGAAAACAATCACAACACTTCTCTGTTAGTATAATCCCCAGTGCTACTTTGCCTTTTGTTTTTCTTCCATATACCTCTGTCTGCCTGTTGGTCTTTCTTATTCCTGTCTATGTTCTAGGCTCATACTAATCAGCCAGCTTTTCTAAAGTTTATCTATTGGATACTCGCCCAATTATATCAAAATGCCAATAAAGTGGACTCCGGAAAATGATCAGATTGTATGTCAAGAAACCTGGTCTTGGACCACTTGGGTTTCCTCCTCGGCCCACACGGCATTCAAACTATTTGACCGTGTCCATCCCGGAGCCTAATCATTGAACTCCCTTCTCTAACTTATTCGGCAATAGCTTCTTTTGAAGATCCTTGAAACTCACGAGATGAGTGTCGACACCAAAAAGGTGTCGGACGCATGGCGTAAGTGTATTCACACGCTCCAATTTAACGAACGATATCTTACTCTTTTATAGCGAATGGGGATCCAAATGCTATCCCGACTCCGCGAGCAATCACGGAACGCCTTCACAAAATCAAGAAAACCGCGAAAGAAAGTATCGGCAATTTGGGTGCGACACCTAAAAAAGCTGCAACCACCAAGGTCAAGACCCCAGGTAGCGCCGGTCCGCGCAAACGCAACGCCAAAGCTTTTGGAACGCCAGGCCCTAAGCGCATCAAAAAAGAGACTGGATTTGACCCCGACAGCTCGCCGCTCGGGAGGAATGGGTATGGGCTCAAAACAGAGGACCAAGATTCCGATGCGACCCTTGGTGCTCCTTTGGAGGATATGACATCTCCCCCCCGCCTTTCTCAGCGCGTGAGGACTGTCCCCCGCATGACTTCGGGTTTCGTTGTTTATGATGATGAAGATACTGACCGTGATGCTAAGTATGAAACGGATATTAGCGATTACATTGCCGCTGTCCAAACCGAGGAAGAGTATGCATGAGATTCCACTCGCTTTTGACCCATTGTACCTGGATTTGTTACTTTTTTAGGTATCGTGGCTGTCTCGTTCGTGGTGGCTATGATCGATACATTGGGAAATCTGTCTTGAAGCTGGTATCTGGAAATTGACAGTCGGTGGAATAGTGCCTAGCAGATATGCCGAGTAAAATCTCAATACTGGAACAACTTGCGCTAAAACCGTCCCCCTATTTCTTGTCCCAATATGATACGAAGAGAACTCATATCTAGGAAGTTTTGTAAACTATATTCGGTCGGTGGAGAGGTCCAATGAAGTTATTCAAGAGGGTTTCATGTTTGAAGTAAGAACTGTATCACTATAAGTCCACTATCCTCCAGGAAGTCCCATAACTGCCCATGAAGTTTGCCATATACCCACATGATACACAAGCATAAAGTAGGCTCCTCAATAGTTGCTTTCCATCCATCGAGCACGGAGACCCAAAAAGGAAATCTCACACATAGTTATAGCTCGTCAAACGTACAGTCAGCAATTCGCAACACAAAAAAGGAAGCATTTGCTCAAACAATATCAAAATCCTCGTTTTCATGTTTCACTTTTTTGCTCTCGCCTTCTTCTTCCACAACCGCTTCATCCTCAGACTTGACAGCCTTGCGCTTTCTTCCTGAAGCTTTCGGGGTAGTCTTGGATGCCGATTTGGGGGTTTTTGGCGTTTTAGGTGCCGAAGACTTTGATGTTTTCACCGGCGTCGTAGGAGCGGACGCCTCGCTCTCACACCCGTCCAGTTCCCGAAGCTTCCTTAGCCTGTGCTGCAATGCATACTCGCTACAGTCTGTATGATATACCTGTTAGATCACTTTATACCATCTGAAGAAAGAGATAAACGACGAGAGCCGGAGTAAGTGTTAAGAGAGATATGGGCAATCAAATAAACAAGAGAGGCA
This sequence comes from Amauroascus niger, assembly GCA_001430945.1. Classification (NCBI taxonomy): domain Eukaryota; kingdom Fungi; phylum Ascomycota; class Eurotiomycetes; order Onygenales; family Onygenaceae; genus Amauroascus; species Amauroascus niger. The sequence continues at coordinate 248,650 of LJPK01000606.1, forward strand.
CTTACCCTCGCCCATATACTCGGCAACGGACTTCAAGTTTATTTTAGGCGAAGTCTTGATGATTGCGAGAAGGAGCTTCGGGCAATCTAGTTAGTTTCCATGGATTCACCAGTAAAAGGACGTCGCGTAAGAAAGACTTGATGATGAGAATTCTGCATATATCTAAAGGACATACCCGGGCATCGGCCTGCGCATTCCAGGTCATCGGCATTTTGTAGGTGTTTGGAAACAGCTGCGTGCGAGAGTCTGTTTGGGATACCTAAGGTAGAGAGAGCTGTCGAGTTTCTGGGGAATCAGTATGGCTTTTGCAGATATCAAAACAAAGAGGGTGGGAAGCAGATGTGAAGAGTCTTGTTTACATAGAGACGATATGCGCTAACTAGTTTAAGTAGGGGGTTACCCAGGTGTGCAGGCCACGTCCATATGCGAGTGTTGCAAGAAGTAATATGACTATGGGGGATCATAAAATGATGGAAAAAATCAAGAACTATTCTAGCTAACCCGTAAACCCCGAAGCCGAGGAATTTATATATAGCCTGACTCAATATCTACCACGAACATCGTGAATATCGATATCGGCCTTTCATGTTGCTGAGCCAGCGTTCAAACAATATGCAATAAAAACGAACGAGAAAAGAGACCATATTTATGGGCTAGTAAATAGCCAGTTGCGAAATTCTCTTCCAGGGGTATCAGCGCCTCATATCAAGATTTGTATCATCATATGGGCATGGTTCGCCATTTTATAACAGGAGAGCAATTGATACATGAAGTAGTAAGCATGCGAATCACATATGCTGAGGGAAGCCCTCCACAGCCGCCGGGTGTTTCTAACTTGTCTAGGGGCGTGTTGAACACCTCTTCCAATTCAAAACCCTGTTCCTGATCGGTGGCTTTGGTTTTAAGATTTCCTGGTTTATAGGCTGCGTCTGATTGTTATGCTGGTTGGAATTTGCTCGTGACCAAAGGTTTGGCTTGATGCTAGGTATAGTCACTTGGGGCAATATAAATCCGCCGTAACATGGATGCCGAGCTTTCATTGTGGCGTGTATAACCCCTGACGAAGCACTAATGTTAAACGCGAGATAAAGATAAAGTGTCAAATAGGAGGTTGTCGGAAGTCACATACCGTAGCTTTACCATCTAATTGCCCTTCCGCTAGAGGAGTTCTCTTTTAGCCGAGTGGCAGTCGGGTTGTAAAGAGATTCCAACTGTAGAGATTAATATTGCTGTTGTTTTTGTTGCCCAAAAAGCAGAAAGTAGGAAAGGACCATAAGAGCTGCTTGTTCTAGTCTTTTAGTTACACCTGCAGGTAAACCTTTTAAAGTCACTCGCCTGAGTCGGAGAACTTGAACTTCTCGTGAATGGACGTTGTGGGAACGAAAGATGGAGGTGCTGCTTGTGTGGATTAACATGTAACTAGTTAGCTAGTCAGCAATAAGGTTTGAATGGCTGGTGGTGCAGTAACATCGATATCGGACAAGCAAGGCAGTTCAGGCAAAGATGGTCAATTTCTGTATCTACAGCACGGCTATCTATGTATGTCGAGGTCCTAGAGTTGATCAAAAAATATCACTCGACGGCAGATTCAGTCCAAGCTGGCAATAACCATGGTAATCTCGACTCGACGACCAAGCGTTTCCAAGACACAAAGAGTCGCTACGCAGGAATACTGTAAAAACAATTAGCTTACGGCTTCACAAGTCCAAATGTTAATGAGGAGAAATGTGTTGATTGTACCAACCTTGTGAGCTAAACGAAGGTCAGTGGAAGCGAGGCCCTTCTATACAGTTTCTGCCTCATCAGGGGCATCTGAAGTTGTCGCATCGCCGGTCGCGGATTCGGCCTGAATTCTTTTGGGTGTCTTGCGAGCCCGTTTGGTGGGGGTTTCGCCAGGAGATTTCGGCTCTCTGGCCTTACGCTTGCGCGGGGTGGGGGTAACGGGGGCGCTGGCACTAGCCTCGCCTTTGACATTTGGGGTAGCACTACCGATAGTGCTTTTCTTGAGTCTCATAAAATGCTGGCTGCTGGAACATTAGAATGCATCTTCAAAGCAAAAACGACGATGTGCAAAGGGAACAGCAGAGTGAGAGACACAATGTTATGAGGGAGACCCAAACCCTTGCTTGGTTGCTCGGATCCAGGTCATCTCAGATTAGGCCAGAAATCTCTGATATACGCAGCCAAAACTAAGAAAGGAGATGGCGATGTAATCCATACCGGCACGACTCAGCAGTGAATTCTGGGCCCATTGCATTAGCAACCGGCTCCCAGCCGATTTTCGCACCACTCTGGTCCACGATGTGGAGGAGCAGCTTAAGGCTCGCAGACGAGTCCCAGGATACAGGCATGGCTATTGATTGTAGAGGATCTTAGTAAAGGTTGAGAGAATGTGGATTTGGACCTTCAGAACGGAAGCAAGGTTGCAAAACAGAAGCAGAGTCGATTAAAGCAGGGGAAATAGGTGTAAAGGAAGTGAGGGAAAGGAAGAAAGGTTGGGTGAGATTGGGGGATTTTATATTGGTGAAAAAATAGAAATACGACAGGTAATGTGTGATACAGTTCCCTGTCTCATAAACAAGTCAATGCCATCTCAAATACGGCATGTGATTGTGTCTGAGGCCCTTTTTATAACAGAGCAAACCAGAAACTGTTGTGTCGTAAACATATTTGTGACCGAGAGGGTGAACATGGGGGTTTTGAAAAGATCATACTGGTATTCCAGGATGTGAGAGAAACAGACCTGCTCAAGCTGATCCCAACCAAGCAATAAATATATATATATATAATTATTATATATATACCTGAATTTCAATTCCCACCCCATTGGTATATACCGCCAGTGGCAGTGCGCAGCTTTGATTTATTTTCAAGTCCAGGTCGGATCTTTGAAGGAAGAAACCATCACTGTCAATCGCAGCCACAGGGAGTGGCGATCTCAACAATTTTGGCCTTCCAGGTTGGCAAGAAATCCATTTTGACTTGCTCAAAGCATTGACAAGCTCCGCAGAATATGGGACATCTGATGCTGTAGCTATGTTAGCATGCCAATGTTGCTTTCGGGATAATCCCCAATGCTGCGCTGGCGCAAGCATACTTTCGGATGAGGGTCATATACTATACATGGATCACTCCAGGCAGTCTCTCAAGACTGGTCATGAAAATGAGCGCTTTCGCTCTTGAGTAAGCTGATCACTGGAGATATAGAGATATTAATTCCTTGGGAAAGAAGAAGAAAGAAGTATTCAAATCAGAGTTGCCACAACCCACAATGATCTTTGGTATCCAGCCCATTTCCCCCTGGATTGACAATATATATATAGAACCCCTATTTCTATATATATATGGAGGATGGAATGTTTTTTGAAGGAGGTCTTTTTTTGCTTTCAAGGGAACCTTTTCATGCAAGATTTGTGCGCCTTTCCAGGAGAGGCTTAGCGTGCCAGATTTAACGCTAACTAGATTTTAGCGCTAGTTTAGTTGCTCAAGAAGCGACAAGTTTCTTCACAAAATGTCCCAACGCGTTTGTTTCCTTCAACCTTCCTGTCACCTTCTACTACCTTTAGGTTGCCGCCTGTTGCTTCTCTCTTGCTCCCGCAGGGCCAGGGTCCGTCACAAAGAATTTGTCTTCAAAAAGCCCCTTTTGCCTTGATGCTTCGACATTAGAAATGCCAATGACTCTTTGAGAAAAGCTACCCGCTGCTCCGCTTGTGTGGCACATTGAATCATTGTCCCAACAGCCCTTTGCAAATTAAATCGAAAGGAAAGCTAGCTCAAGTTGCCCATCGATGGCATGCCGTTCTTAAGGGAGCACGTATGCTGTCTCGGCTAGTGACATTGCTCCGATTGATACCCGCGGCATCTTCAACAAAGAAGTAGAAGCCGTCCATTCTCTGACAATGTTACAAGCTGACATAGAGCTCTGCAATCACATCTCACAGGGAGGTGACATATTAATAGAGATAATTAGGAAGTGCATGAGCCGTGGGATGGTTTGACTTATAAATCTCATTCCGCCCTGCACAAGCCTACATCATAGTGCATTCTGTCTTTTTTCCACAGAGCCTAATCCCCAGGATTGCTGATTCTCAGTGTTTATATCTCAAGCAAAGTTATATTTCTAAGAAATACGAGTAACTTGTTTCTGGAACCCGCCTTGGATGCTACTTATTCCCCCAAGTCCCGCATCTCCATGATCCATCAGAAAATGTCTGCCCTTAAAAGGAGTAAGACCCTACCGGCGGACGGGCAAACCGCGAAGTTCTTATACACGATTCTGAAGCAACTCGATCTGAAATCGGTATGCCCGGCACCTTTTTATATTATATCGTTTTACTGCTAACATGGCCTCGCTTTGGAGATTGACTGGAGTTTAGTCGCATCGCAGCTAGACATTTCCAATGGCCACGCTGCAAGGATGAGATTTTCCCGCTTCAGACAACATATGGAAGGGATAACAAGCACCCCCAGAGCTGCGCGGCCGAAGAAACCGAAAGCAGAGAAGCCAAAGCCGAAGAAGCAGGCTTTCAATGATTTGAAAGCGCAGCCAGAGACACCTCAAATCAAGCTTGAGCCGGTCTTCAAAACAGAGCCAGATGATTTCAGTCAAATAGATCCCTGTCTACTTGCATTTCCCGGGACTCCGCAATCAATGCAAACCCATCCCTTTTCAACCGTTACGCCCGCCGATCTTGCCAGGCCCTATCAGCCCCGTGAAATACCAACTGCGTATCTGCGGCCGCCTATTGGGGAGAATTGGCCTCGGATTAAAACCGAACCATGCGATCAAGAAGTCATTATGCAAGATGTGTTTGTGAAAACGGAACCCGAGAATTGACTGCCAAGGCATGGCTGTGATCAATATACTTGCCGCCTCTGGGATACCAAAACTTCTACTATTTCACCCAATTCTATGTAATGCCCTTTTGATGCGTTTTATCCATGTCATTTTTACACTATTGTTGAAGGATGGTTCTTATCAAGTGGCCTTTTTGCATAGATGCCACTTGATAGATTGTCATCCGGTTGCTGTTCGCCTTGATCTTGTAAACAATCTAGTGAATCCTATGGGTTTCACGTTTTCAGTCGATTCGAATGATATCTGTTTCGCTCTATGGTGTTTCCTACATCTTCCAATCTCCCTGTCTTTATGCTTGGTTACCAGGCTGGGAAAATCTCCTTGGATTGTTGCGGTGAGAATAGCTTACGAGTGAGATGAGCACTGGCCTACTGAGGTATACAGTGAATGTTTGATACGGGTGCTGTAACTTTGGTTGCAAATACGGGTCCATCGCATCGTTCCCGTATTGAACAGGCCCATATTAGCTTGTGAACAAAATTCTCATATCACACTCTCCATCTTCTCCTCTCCTTCTCTCAGAAACCTCTCTCAAAACACGTGTTCACACATATTCACCCAGGATATATTCTCTCAGCTGCTGTCCACAATCAATCTTAGATTCTCCAGATATTCAGCCTGCCACAGAAACCTGTTAGCAAACAGCAACATGGCTGATAATACCAACCCAACTGAAACTGGGGCCACAAAGGTCACTGATGAAATTTTTATGATGGAATGCTTCAAGCATCTCCAAACCCCAGCTGTGGTAAGTGATTTTTGATATTGTGTCACATTTGGATTGTATGCTCCTGAGAAAGCACACATTGCTATCTACTGACATGAAACCCTTTCCAGGTGGATGTTGGGGGTGTGGCAAAAGTCTTGAATTACTCCAACCCAGTCTCAGTTGCGAACCGTCTTTCCAGACTGAAGAAAAAATACAATCTTGTCGTCAGCACTGTTACGGGACCGATTCAAGGCGGCGAAGAGGGCGAAGCGGCTACTGTTGCTACCGCTACAACTACTCCTCGCAAACCACGAACTCCGAGAGGTCCCGCCAAGGCCAAAGCAGCAACCAATGCTGAACCCAAGGAAGACAGCCCAGCCAAGCCGCCGAAAAAAACTGGTGGGCGCAAACGCAAGGCTGCTGAAGCAGCTCCTGGACAGAACCAAACTGAGAATGCGCCGGCTCCCAAAAATGCCAAAACTGAGAATGAGGAGGACGAAACTGAAAAGATCGTCGTCAAGCCAGATACAGCCGAAGAGGAGTAGAGTCGTAAGTGAACGCACCAAATACTTTTTGTAAACCCAGTTGACTAACTTCGCTGGACGACTTTGCAGCAGACAGGTGGAACTCGTGTGAGGTCAGACATACGCTCGCCTGGGCCTTTTTCGTTGGACTTGGATGAATCTGTGAAACCCGCATGCTTTGACATACCCAGGTTCTGCATCAATGTCATAAGTTGCTCTCCCAACTTCTTCGCTCGACGGATTCATATTCAAGCAACATTCTGGCCTTTTACCATGTCTTCGCACCACTCGAATGTTCTCTAATTTTTCCTGCACCGTCGGCTAATCTGATACCCTTCCTCGTCAATAACACGTTCTCGTTACCTTCCCCTTGTTGAGAATCGCTCGGATTGGTATCATGATGCTCCTATTTCCCGAAGTTATTGTTCTTAATTTTTTGCTTTTTTTCTTCTTGCCCTTTTGGCAGTGTTTCAACTTGGTGGGATGCGTTCTTCCCCAAGCCAGAGGATTGGAAGCCTTGACAAAATGGATAACTACTTGCTTGGGTTAGCCTTCATTGCATGATGCTAGGCAGTTTAGTTTAGAAAATTAAAATGGTTACTGGCCACTCTTTGTGGTTCATCCTCCTAGCCTCTTTATGTGATACTCCTTGACAATGTCTGCACACTTCGGAAATATGCACGCATACTGGATGCACCTTGCTCGAGGATTTGGGATTGAACTCAAGGTTGTGTGAAACGGAATCAGACTACATGTCATTTTATACCCGGACAGAAAAGACGCTTCACAACGGATAATATCAAAAGGTAGCTCCACCAGTATAGTCACATCATTCATATTCCGTTACAGTATAAAAAGGAGCCAGCTTTAAAGCTTTCAAAGCTATTAATATGAGAGTACAGATTCATTTGGTATGAGAAATTTGAAGCCAAAAAAGCCAAAAGCAGAAGATTGCTACAGATTTCAGCATCAGACAATCTTTCCCCAAGCACATACCATTAACTATCACATTGAAATACCATCACCGGCATCCTCCGTCCCCGTCTGTGCTTGAACCCACACCAGCAAGCTATTAAAGCGATTTTCCTCCCTCCCTTTTTTTCAACTCAACTTTCCTTCTTGCACCCACCACCATTGCCTTTGATACCAACAATCTTCTCATTTTTCATGTAAGATGCCTGACATCTCTGCCTTCACTCTAATACAGAACAGCTTCCTTTCTGGACAGTTATTGACACGCCATAGTTGTTTGCTTCAGGCACCTTTTGTTGACACAGTTAGAAGATCTTTCATCTTCAAGATACAACAAAAAACAAGGTGAGAGGGGCTTTTTTGTGAGCTGTCCGGGATATCTCTTGCATTGATTTGGATTGCCGTTGAGGAAAGAGATCGTCATTATCAGAACTCACCTCACTTTTGAGTGCTTTCATATCCAGAGTGATCAAAAGCTCAGAACGCCAATCTAGCGACCATGGCAGAGAGGTTGATTGTCCAACCTTTTGCTCTTCATAATTGTCCACCTTTCTTTGATCTTTTGCTTTTTCTTCAGCACTCTTGACTTCTTCTGTTCCATTGTTTCTTTTGCTCATCCAGCCCCTTCCGCCTCTCCAGAATACAGCATTGGCACTCAAAGAAAATCGAACCCCGTCTAACATTGAACTCATCAGACACCATGTCTCGCATAAGCAGTGAAGACCAGCTCAACTTTCTTCTGAGTTGTGTCAGAAACTCCAATGGTGGGAAGGTAATGCAAAGTTCTTTTACCGCCCGTTGGCTTGCACGTTCCTCCCTTTACTGACAACAATATAGGTTAACTTTGATGTCGTCGCCACCGAATGCGACATCGTCAGCAAGGGCGCTGCGTAAGTCTGTTTTCAAAAGTGCCATTTCCCCGACGTGCTGCAATGTCGTCGCATTTGACCCATATACCCTGGCCTGAGCCGAGCCCACCATTCAATCGTCCAACTGGAAATCAAAAAGTCACTAACCAGCGAATCTATAGTGCCAAGCGTTATGAGCGTCTGATGAAAGCTAACGGTATTGCTCCCAACGGTGGTGGCACCGCCGCATCAACTGAGGGCGAAGCAACCACCCCGGCCCAAACCCCCAAAAAGCCTCGCAAGGCCGCCGGCAGCAAAGCAGGGACTCCGAAGGAAACCAAATCTGCAGCTACCACTCCGCGCAAGCGCAAAGGAGGCAAGGCGGCGGCAGCTGATTCTCCCACCAAAAAGTTCAAGTCTGCTGAAAAGGTCGACGAGGAAGATAGCAGCGACAATGGTGCGAGCTGTGGTGATACAACCAAAGCGAACGAGGAGGAAGAGACTGATGTCGAGGCCTAGAAAATATCTCTATGCAGGATGTTTTTTTTTCTTCCGGCACCCGTTTGCTTGACCTCAACGACTAGCTGAAAATCGGGATTCTTATTGGCCCTCTTTTCTTTCATGAGCGAATCTTTCCTATCTCAATATCGCATAGACTTACTTTCACTTTTGGCTTGACATCATGACGACGTAAGTGAGTGCTTGGATAAGACGAACTTCGATATTGTATTTAGAAAAGAATGGCGACTCTTATGAATGACGAATCGGTCGGATATAAGCATGACATTTCAATACATCTTCAGTCAGGTCGCAAAAGTATGAGCTGGCTGGTGCACCCAGAGAGAAATTACAAGATTATACAAAGCTATCGAAAAGGGTATCAAGATGAGAGAGTGGCCCACAGCCACAAAGCGGATTGAATTGGAAAAACAAGAGCCTACCCCTCTATTGTTCAGAACCCACAACCCAGAGGTATAAATGATATTTAACAGTGCTACATCTTAGACATCATCCATCACAGCTTCAAGTATTTTCTTTTTATACTGCCGCAAGACAGCATCTCGCTTTCGTATTTGTTTTCGAAGGTTCAGGTATCGCTGCTTCCAGTCCACGCCAGTCTCCGTCAAGAGTAGATCATCCTCTGAGTCATCGATTGAGACCTGTAAAGCATCCTTAGGAGCTCTGTTCGGCTCGTGTGAGTCGATATTGACATGGTCTCCATGGTGCTGTTGGTCTAACGAAGGAACAAAAAGTTGAATCGTCGTCTTGGTCGTGATACCAGGCGACAGCATCAAGTCATAGTTGAGAATATATTGGATTCTTGGCTGCACATGGGATGCGTTGTCAAGAGCTGTGGAAGGTGTGGGTATGGAAGTATCCGTCTCCCGTACAATTCTGATAGTTAACTGACCAACCCGCTTGCCTCCTAGGCCAAGTTGCTGACCCAAGCCCAGATGAATTGCGCAATAAACCGCAATCATATGGGGAGAACAAGCTGGGGCGGTTTGGGATCTGATTTGCTTGAGTATCGCATCAGTGATAGCGCTGGCCTCTTTCTCGCTCAGGACGGAAGGCCTTCCCAGGACTCTAGCCCGTTGAATCTCAAGCGAAAATATGGCTGCGACTTTATCTAGGGATAGCGTAGCAGAGCTACTAGGAGGAATAAACGATTCGGTATGTCCGATATATGCATCTTGTTGGGTATATTGAATCGTGGATTCTTTGAGGTCATGCCCCTCGAAGGACGTTGAAGGTCGACGGAACTCTCCATTTATGAGTAACTGTGGAGTTGCCAATCGAACAGGTGGTCTAGGCGACCCTTTTGGAACTTGAAGTTGAAGTTTCACGGGTCGAGCGGCGACCGCATCGTTTGAAGGAAGGATAGAATTATGTAGGCTTGGCGCTGTGTTACCAGCTATTTCCACGCCTGATGGATCGGAGCTGATATGTTGAGAAGGGCCATAATTTGCAGTATTTGGAGTGTGAAATGGGCCTGTTACATCTGTCCCCTGGGTATTTTCAAGCGCTTGATGACTGCCCTCTTCACTTGGAGGGATATTACGTGATGGAATCCATTGAGAGAATTCCGGTTGGTCCCTCCGTCGGTTATAATGTAGCTTATTTGCAAAGCCAGGTGTGATGGCCGATCGTGGCTCTCTGTCGAAGAAAGTATCCTGAGTAGCAGTACGGGGCGTCACGGCTGATTGGGGATACCGGAGTGGAGAAGAGCGTTGTGGTCCAGGAAAACCCCATCGCGGACCGACTGGTGGTGGTATTGTATGTCGATGATGCTCAATGTGGCTTCCGGTACTAAAAACAGAGTTGGTTGCCCAATTGTCATGCTGCTCAAAGTCGTCCGGAGCTGCACTCCAAGGCACATAGGAAGGATTGCTGTCGTCCCGTGTATCTAGACGGGGTCTTTTCGGGTTATTATGTTCGGCCAGCACCCGTTTACGGCCTTTTCGAGGCTTCCATTCGGGGAATAACGCTCGTAACGCAAGGTCTTCTTCCCTTGGAACACCGTCTTGATTGTCCCCATTCTGATCATGCAACGTCCCGACGCTGCAATAATAGGGATGCTGGTTTCCCAGACAATAGTCGAAAAAGGCATCCACGTGCATCGCACGCATCCAGCGCTAGGCGGAAATCAGAACCGAGCCGAGAATTCATGTAAACTGATACGAAGGAAATTGGTTCAGACCTTTAATCGCACGGCATATTGCTGCACCTTTTGTGTGCTTTGCTTTTTCTCAATGGACGGCGGCTCGACTCCGAGTTCAATGGCCAGCTGAATCCAGGTCTTGAGCTCTTTACGGTCAAACTTCTGCATCAGTTTCCAGAGAGAAAAGATGCTGAAGCATTTCCCGTCGCTCCGGGGCGGTGATCGGAACACTCTTCGGAGTTCCGATGTATTGGTGTCCGCCGGCACACCCGGATTACAATAAAAGACGAAATCCACATAGGCATCGTCCATTGTCGCATCGGTGATGTCTCGCGAGGGCAGAGCACGCGACTCAATCGACTCCACGACCTCGCCATGGCGCACCGGTACGGAGATGGGGGGCGACATCGATGCTGCCGAGTGACTTCTCCGGATGAGCTCTGAACGGGGGGCTCTAGGAGAGGGCTGAAGACTCCCTGGGGTATTCCTGCGGTACATGGGGGGCGACATTGCACTGTGAGAAGGCCCTTGACTCAATGGTCCGGGAGGAGGTGAATTACGTATAAGCTCCGAGGTGCTTTCGGCCTGATGCTGTTCCATGGCAGATGGGATAGAAGACGAGCAGCTCTCGCCAGCAGCTCATTTGAGAAAAGAAGAAGAAGAGGAGGAAGAAGAAGAAGAAGAAGAAGTAGTAGTGATAATAGTAGAAAAAGAAGAAAGATCTCTAGAAGGAGCAATAGTAGCTTTCCCGACCATGTTAGAAAAGAGAGATAGAGAGAGAGAGAGAATATAGATAGAACACGACACCTCTAACTGGGGTTTCTTTAGAGACGGGTTTGAATTGACTAGCATCGGAAATTACACAGTACATCGAATGAAACACTCAAAATTGAGTCGACTCCAAAGCGCGTTGTGAAGGAGCCGGAGAGAAACGAGAGCGAGAGAGAAAGAGAGAGAGTGAGAGGACGGGGGGGGGGAGAGAAGAGAGAAAGCTCTGCGACGGGCCTGTTCTTTCCAATTAATTGGGCGTAAAAATAGAAACAGGAAACGCTTGGCAGCGAGACAGAACTTCGGACGATCTTTCCCCTTGACCGCCAAGGATCGGCCCCTCCATGGCGTCTGAAAATAGAACAATCAAAACTAACTAGCAAATAGCCTAAATAGGGGGTGGGAGCGATATATTATTTTGGTTCGCAGGCTCCGAACGGAGCCGCGGGTTTCGCATTCACCTTTTTCTGTGGGGAAAAGAATTCTGGCATTGTTCCTTTTAACACACCCCCCCCCAACCCAGATATGAACATATTAACTACCTACATAGGTAGTTCACTTACTAACCCAGAATGCCCGGCCCCCAGAGAAAGTTCGAGATCACTAGAGAACGGTGCCGAATATGAAAATCCCCCGTCTGTGCCGGCAGTTTTATTACGGGCTGATACCAGACTCCTCTGCAATCAAAAATACTCGGATGATTACGCAGAATTACATAAGCAGCAAATGACCGATCTGGCTTCTTTGTCTTGGCGCAACATCTCTCACTCTCACAGTCTCACTCTCACTCTCAACTTTACTCACTCTCTCTCTCTCTCTCGAGCATCAATTTTCTCTCATCATCACTCAGTCTGTCAGTCTCTGGTGCTGTCACTTGCATGACTGTTCAAGTTAAAGTCTCCTGCCCTGCTTCCTTGGTTGTCTGTGGTTGCCAGTGATCTTCTGGTTGCTTCCTTAACCCCCCTCCCCCTCCCCACGTTTTGATGACTGTCAATCCAAGATCGAATCTATATCCTCGATTCTTTGATTTTTCCTTTGCTGCGTTTCAAATAGTATCTAGTAGGCATTGCCTTCTACTTGGCTTTTCCTTAGAACAACCACCATGGCGCCAGTCCTTCGGACAGCCCGTCGGCGCCCAGCGCACCGCCCTGTTCGCTCCACGCGCGGTGCAGTAGTCTCTTATAAAGAGAACTCAGGCTCGGAACCTGAAACTTCTGACCCTGAGGATTACCGTGATGCTCAGGAAAGACAGATGGGGCGAGTGGTCAAACGTAGGTCCACTCAAGCCAAAAAGCCAAGGCTGGGTCGCTCCAACAATCGACCCTTGCCCACTTCAAAACGTTCGCACAGCCCTACAATGGATACAGGTCCACTAGCAAAAAGGCCAAAATCAGAAATGGGTGAGGCTAAGCCTCCATGGTCCACCCTTCCATACCACATCCTCTTTGATATCTTTCTCTATCTTTCTCCTTTTATGACAGAGAGCCAACTGGCCCATACCTCTCAATCCGCAAAGCGCCTGCTAGGGATCTCTCGTCTATGCCGAGCTTTCTTTGAGCCAGCAATGTCCGCGCTGTACTTTTGCCCGCCTTTGCACCCCGCTGGGAAACCGAAAGGGTTGCTGGATCTCTTGACGATGGGCCAGGATTCGTTGTTTATTAACTATCAGGACAAAGTGAGACATCTTGAGTTGGACATCAATCGAACGAAACCAATGTTGATATACTCGCTACTTAAATGCACTCCGCGGCTTAGACATCTGCGCCTCTATGATTCAGGAGAATACGATCGCAGGACCAACGTCACAAAGGATATCCCTCGTTGGTTGTTTTGCGATATGCCCCAGTCAGAAGCCTTGTGCAAGCTGCGACTGCATAGCTGGGAGTGGAATGGAGAAATCAACTTTTCATCCATCAAATCTGTCCATAGCCACCCAGCGTTTTCATCCCTTCGGTGTGTCCGTTTTTCCCAACTAGAACACCATGGCTCCGGCAAGCAAAATAAAAGTTCAGAAGAGCCAAACTATAACGACCTGGCTGTCCAAGCCAAGGAATTGGCCTCAGCGCTCTCTCTCTTGCCTCACCTCGGACGATTGGAATTCAAGTCCTGTGACTTTGCAGGCGACCTGTTGCCGCTTCTCCCAATGAATCTACATGCACTGTCAATCATCGACTGTAGCAGTGTTGAATCGACCATCGTGGAGGAGTTTTTATCAACCCGTGGGCAATGCTTGCGTGAGTTGGTTTTGGCTCAAAATTGTGGCCTCGATATGTCTTTCACCTCTCGCCTGGCAGAATTATGCCCTCATCTACAGGTGTTTATCATGGACTTCAAGCCGTCAGAGCAGTCACGCTTGAGGCGGGAGGCCAAACTATATGAAGCTTTGTTATTGGATTATGAATCCCCATCATGGCCGCCAGCTTTGCAACGGTTGGAACTACAACATCTGTGGAGATGGGAGATCCCCACAACGGAAATTTTGTTTAACTCACTTGTTGAGGCCGCTCCACATCTTCAAGCCCTGAGGGTCCTCATTATCACTGCAATGATAAATATTGACTGGCGTGATCGAGCCAAATTTCGTGAACACTGGATGGAGAAATTGGAGCAAGTATACCTTAGAAAATCTATCCCACTAAGCGCGGTACCAGAGGTTTTGCAACCGGCAGTGCCTCTTCAGGCTGAAGTATCTTCCAGCGATGCAAGTGCCAGAAAGAGCCAATCGCCTGAGGTTCCGCAAAGACGAAGTAAGCGCCTCGCTCAACGGATTGGCTTAGCTGAAGATGTACGCGGTGTGCCCAACATGGAAAGGAAGCAGAAAGATCCCTCGCCAGAAATAGAATTTGATACATCAGCTCAACATGCCCAGCATGATGTTGTGCAGGGGATGTGCGACGTGGTGAAAATCCGTATCGATAATCTACGGCCCGCTCCGGTTCTTCTGGCAGCCGAAGATCTTAGTGGTGAAGATAGTGGTGACTCGGACTGGAACGGCGTTGACCCGGAATTCGACACCAGCTATGCCTGGTAGCATCAAGGCATTGTCTGCATTCTTTACAAATCTTTTGACAAAACGGGAACGGGAGTTATATAAATTGTGAGAGGTACACATCATTCTTGAATTTTGCTGTGCCTTGAAGCAATTGCTTGTACTAATGATTAAAGTGATGCCTGGGGCTTCTTATTGTTACGTCGAGACCACCAGAATGATGATGCCAATTCTTAATGATTAATTAATGGGCAACTGGTTACTACATATATCCTAGGCTAAGTAGGTACCGTAGTTATATCTTGATGGCCACTTTGAATGTATGTATGGTAGGTGGTATACATCAGGAGATTTAGAGAGCAACTCCACAAGCCATAGTTGAATCTCTATCTGTTCTACCTTGTAGTCGGATTTGACGCGCTTTATATGAGAACACATGTGTATGCAGGTATGTGCAGGGGGATCACAAGGTCCAATGCTATTAGTGCACCCATCTGTGACCAAGGCTGGTTGAAGTGCATACTCTGCGACATCAGGTAACTACCTAGCAGCAAGCATCGGGCATGAGACTCGCGCCTAATCCAAGCTCTGCATGGAGTAATAATTTGGGCCAAGGGAGTTTTGACAACTCTAGCCCTAATCAGCCCTTGCTCATCAGTTTAAAGTTGGTACTTCCCTTCTTGTGATTTGAGGTCTTGGTCATGCAACACAGGACCACCTACCCACCCACACACACAAAGACACACCCATTTTTGCCCCCGCCCCAGTTAACTACTCGAACATCCGAAGAATACCACGATCGTTAAAATAATTCAGTTCTTGCCTGCACTGACGTCTGGTGTCTTGACATTTGAGACCAGGACGTCAAAGAGTGGTTATTCACATCCAGACTCGAAGACGAAGCGGACTCGTGGACTAATCACATCGCTTGTCACTTCCCACGATGCCGCTGCTCAAGTCGTCCTCCTAGGTAACTAGTTATTTAACTGGCGATCAAGCGTGACTATCCTAACGAATCACTCGGGGAGGGTGGCCACTGTCCCATCTGTCGCTTGTTTTCCCTGATTTCCCGTCTCCTTCGTTCAGCGCCTTCCCGTCTTTGCTGGCGGGTAGCTAGGTAGTTTGCCCTATATTTTGTTTCTTAAAAGGCGAAAATTTCCGTTTGTTCGACCTGCCCGTTTTCCGCTCTCTAAACCTACTCTAATACTTAATACCATCGGAAATATCTCTCGTTTTTTGCACGATCATCACCCCCGAGCCATCTTTTTTTATCGTTGAGTGGCGCATTCTGGAACCGATTTTCGTCTTTGATTTCTCTTCTAAAACATGAGTCCACACTCATCGAGGGTACGAAGCCCGGCGGACGTGGGCGGGCCCTCGACTTCTCCACCGCCATTACCAGAAGGATGGTGAGTAACTCCCATTTAGTCACTATTATCCTTGTGGTTTTTACTGATAAAATATGTGAGCTTAGGCTTGCACAATGGGAGGGAACGCTTCGAAAATTCTATTATGTCCAGCCTGCGACAGGAAAGTCACAATGGGAAGTTCCCACTGAGCCTTTTATCCCAACACCGTCTTCCACACCTCACTCTATTGCAAGTCCTGGTCCATACCATGTCCCACGAGCGGCAAGCCTGGCACCCTCCGAAACCGAAGCTGCTTCAAGAGAATTTCAAGAACTGAGAAGTGGAAAGTGGTCGGCGAGCGGTGGTTTCTCTGTACGTATAGCCACGGTGTATTATAAAGATGAGATGCTTGATCTGACATGCTGCTAGAATTCTGCATTTGGAAGCGTGCAGCCTTCACCGTATCAGCAGATTTCAACTCCTGGGTCGCAACGCACCCCGACTCTCAGTGGCACTCCAACTTTGAGCGATCAGATGCACTCCTCTCGTCCACCTAGCCAAGGTATTCTTGGACAGGTTGCGTCTGATCTGGCCAATCGAGCCAACTCCGACGAAATGGTTGATGTTCAAAAAACAGTACGTATGACAAAATGTCCTTTTGGAAACGTTGTCTTATAAGATGCATCTGACATATGTTGTTAATCTCTACATCCAGAATACTCCCAACCAATATACGTATTCCTCACCGTACAGTCAAGTCCAGGGTACATCGAATCAACTTCAAGATGTCACCATGGGACAAGAACCATCGCAGCTACAACATGAGAACAAAAGTGCAGGTACCTCTTTTACATCCCAGCAGAATCAAGTCCCAGTTTATGCCACACCGGATCATGGCCAAAATCCTCAAGGAGCCCCAAGTGCCCAGCCCCATGGAGAAAGCCAGCTTTCAATAGTTCAGCCAACAGGTAGCGCCCCAATGGACCCCGGATCCCAATATCAGTATTTCCCTGGACAAACAACGCCAGCCC
This sequence comes from Amauroascus niger, assembly GCA_001430945.1. Classification (NCBI taxonomy): domain Eukaryota; kingdom Fungi; phylum Ascomycota; class Eurotiomycetes; order Onygenales; family Onygenaceae; genus Amauroascus; species Amauroascus niger. The sequence continues at coordinate 265,360 of LJPK01000606.1, forward strand.
AGCAAGGAATGATGGCCTATCCTAGCCAGGGTCATCCACAGTCGGATCCATATTACCAGAAAGGGTCATTTCCTGTTGCACCAGGCCAGTTTCCACACAAGATTCCTTCAGGTTCCCAGCCAAGGGAAAATGTTATTACCGTAATACACCCGGACCCTAATTCGACTCCGCTCTTCCCAACCCGCTATGTTGAGGCAGAGCGTCGACGCCAGCAGGCGGGGATGCAAGCCGGATATAGCAGCCGCACACCACCAGGACAGGCCTATCAAGTACCGCAAGGCGGTCAGTATACCCAGAATATAAACTCTAATCAGGGTGCGCCAGGGTACTCCCAGTATGATCAGTATGCCCCGAGAGGTGGCCAGAGACAAACAAGCCAGGGAGGTGGCCCGCCATGGGATTATGATAGGAGCCAGATGGACCCGCAAGGAGGATATCCGATGCATGCGAGGTATACGCCGCCACAACCACAACAGCAGCAGCAGCTGCCGCCACCACAGCAACAACAACAGCCACAGCCACAGCATTACAGGGCTGATAGTGGAGGATACAATGGAGGTTGGGCAAAATGACCTGTGTTTTTGATTTATTATATCTTCTTTTTCTACGCATTGTTTCTAATGAGTTTGCTTGAGGATGCCTGTTTTGCAGTTTCATATGATTTTCAAGGGCAATGTATCATGAGGTTCACGACTTATTGAGGCTTTCAAAGAAGAGACATAGCGATACATATTAGCGGTCATTTATCCTATCAACCTCTCCTGTTGAGATTCATCTTTGCCCACCCTTTCAAAAAGATACAGCTGTCGGTTTGGCGCTTTTGGTTAGATAGATATAAGGTTTGCGTTACTAATCAGGAAGATATGAAGGCGGTGAACCCGCAAGCTTCGAAAAAAGATTCTGCCGTCCTGATATTTTCCTTCACTGCTCAAGCTGTTCAAATTTAGTTGCAAAGCATACGCCATTCGTTAAGCCAAATCAACGGGGGCCAATAAAAATGGCATCGGTTTACAAGTCAATATCAAGAAAACGAAGGTCCGACCCAATGGATGATGATCGCGACGAGGACATGGTGATGGAAGAGAGACTGAGCGACGAGAGTACCGACACCGAATCTGAAGACGAGATAATCGAGGACAATAATGCGAATGGCGAGACAACCTCAAAATCCAATGACAAATCAAGTTCATTGGGATATATGCCCAAAACCAGAGTTTTAATGCTTACATCGAGAGGCGTAACGCACAGGTGAGTAGAAAATCCGAGAAAAAAACGAGAAAAACGCTCGCTGCGCGCTCCCTAAGATTTCGATTTGATTTAACGTTCTAAATTCCTTGGGGGAAAATTCAGACATCGTCACCTTCTTGCCGACCTTAGTGCTCTCCTTCCGCATACCCATAAAGAAAGCAAACTTGATACCAAGAAGAAAACGGCCGGTTACAACTTCCTCCTCAATTCCCTCGCCGAGCTTCACTCCTGCAATGTCATTTTCTTCCTTGAGGCGCGGAAACGTGGTCAGGATCTTTATCTCTGGCTCGCGCGCCCACCGAATGGACCCACGATTAAGTTCTCTGTGAATAATTTACACACTACGGGCGAATTGGGCACGGGGTTTGCCGGGAACTGTTTAAAAGGCGGGAGGGGCGTGGTGGTTTTTGACAACTCATTTGACGATGAAGAAGTTGCGAAGACCGGAAACGAGTGGAGAGGACTCGTGCGGGAGATGCTCAGAGGGGTGTTTTGCGTGCCGAAACGTGGTGTGAGGGGCATGAAGCCGTTTATCGACCGGGTCATCAGTGTTTACTGGGTTGATGGGAAAATATGGATTCGCGTCTTTGAGATCCGGGAGACGGATGGCAAGACGGAAAAGGATGCTGACGAGGCCGAAGCTGCGGACAAGAAGAAGTCGAAGAGAGGAAAGGATGGGTTGCCGAATGTTTCTCTGGTTGAGATCGGTCCGCGGTTTGTGCTTACGCCTATTGTGATCTTGGAAGGTAGTTTTGGGGGGCCTGTTATCTATGAAAACCGGGAATATGTGAGCCCGAACCAGGTACGGCGGGAGGTCAGACTGAAGAAGGCTGCCAGGTATGTTTCGAGGCGTGCGGGACAGATGGACAGGACGGTGAGGAATGCAGGATTGGGACTGGGCGCCGAGGGCAAGGCGAATAGGAAACAAGATGAGCTTGCTCCGAATGTGTTATTTGCATGAACAGGTTGTCTGTGAGCTCTTTTTCTTTCATCAAAATAAGTTCTTTCAACCTCGAATCATGTTCAGTATTAATGTAGGCCATCTATCTGCAGTTTATTACTCCCCTAAACGACAATCACAGGATTATTGCTATTTAAATCACTGTATACATTCTGTCAATATCTGAATCAGAACAGCTTCCCTTAAACTACCCAACTCTCTCCGCTTGCAAAATCTCCCTCCCTGGTCGATTCGCCAAGTCGGATATCAACCCCAGATTTGCTTAGATAAGCAGCTCGCTGGGACCGCTTTTGAATTCGCCCCTGGAAATCCGACTTCGACTTCTTTTCTTCCCATTTGCTTCGAACCAACAACCATGGGAACACACAATAATCATCCAGGCCCTATGCGCCTGTCGGCACTCCGCGATTCTGATCCGGCGTCAGCCAGCAATTTGCAGGACGATGTGACCCTTTTCCATGAACCCCCAAGTAGCGGGGCCGGCGACAGCTAGATCCATACCTTGTCTCGTCTACAGAAGAGTTGTATTCGCGATATAGCTTTGCAACACCTCTGTATCCTTCCTTTAAAAACCTGCCTGACGCTTTTGCGACCCTATACATCGTTCATTCACAGGACTCGAAAGTCCGAATCGACATACAATAGAGAATCTGTTTAATCCGAGTCCGATAGAACGAAATCTAGAGACTTTGTCTTATCTTATATCTAATAGAGGTATTGGATGCTTTTGCGCGTTGCTGCTACTACTACTTGTGTTTCCGGCTGACCTATATGAAGTTCCCTCTCTCTCTCTCTTTACCAAAAAGTTAAAAAAAAAAAAAAAAATGTTTTTCGAATTCCTAGCCACGGAGCTCGTGCTCCACGTCTTCTACTCCTGCGATTCGATGGCCGACGTGTTAAACTTGTCCCAGACATGCCGCCGATTTCATGGGATCTTTAGTGGCTCGCAAAAGTTACCCATCCTCGCCAACGCTGTTGAAGCGGAATATGGCCCCCTGAACGAAGTCATTCAATTAGTCACGCAAAACGCAAGCCAGCCCGCACATCTCATTCGGCAAGCACCCATGTCAATCAACCTGCTGGAACAAATCGTTCAAGTCGGCAGAGTAGCAAAGCACTGGGAGGAAATATACCCGATGAAGAAATGGAAAGTTGACTATGCAGACCGGCGACTCCTGACAGATCTAGAGCGGTTCTATCTCCGTCGTGCTATCTACCGGCTCTGGCTCTATTCGCGGGCGTTTCATTGTGCTTTATTTCCGCGTACTTCGCGCGCCATCCCCGTTGTCGTGCGGGAGCGAGCGGAGCTGCTGCATAATTGGTCGACGAGCGAATTGGCGGAAATCGAAGACGTTCGGTTAGTTATCCGTGACGTTGTGCAGAATCACATCTGTCCCAGTAACGGGACTATTCAACGCAAATTCCATAAACGTTTTCCGGACGCCAGGAACCCGCTTCTGTTTGACATACATCTCAATCACCCTCCACCGGCGATAGATCCAACCAACAGCCACAACACCTTTGATGCGTTCTTCTTCCGCTCGCGCTCCCCGAACGGTAACGAAACATTCCGTCATCACACGCCTCCAGCAAATAAATACGCTACGAAATTCCGGTCTGACCTTTACCATGAGCCTGGTCTTGAAGGCTGGGGCGATGAAATACCTCATTATTACGTGGTTGAGGATATGCTCAAGCTTGACCCAAGCCAGATCCTGTGGTTGCGGGAGAACGCGGCATTGAAAGAGCAGGTGGAAAGGTATATAAAATCCATGGGAGAGTGGTTTGAGAACAATGGAGAAACGTTTGCGCAGACTTTGGAATGGGTGGTCAATGAGCGTGGTGAGGATATCACTTTGTTTAGAGATGCGATTGTCGATGGAGAATCGGGGATCACGAGGGTTGTTAGAGGTTGATAAGTAATGTAGGAGTATTTTATTCAATTAATTTCGATCATGATTACAAGTGTCTACCTAAGTGAATTATGGGCAAGTAATATCTCCAGGCCTGGGGAGTGACTAGTGGGCTTGCTCTGCTCTGCTGCCGGCGTAACATCTAGTTATAGCACTTACAAGTGTTACGAACGCCGTGTAAAGCAATAAAGGGCAAAAATTATATGCAATGTATGGGAAAAACTAGAAGAACCTAACATTATAGAAAAAAAGAAAAACACGATTACTCTGTTTAAAGGCAAGTGGTTAATCAATCTCTAGTTCAAAAGACATAGAACATGAAGAGAATAAAGGAAGTCGTAAACAAATTAACCGACAAAGGGGACAAGAAGAACTAAGGAAATAGTGAAAACCATTTACCAGCCGTACCACTCTCATTGTTCATATCAACATCAAACTTGATTTATGCGTGCATCGACTACCGCCTACCTTGTGTGGTCACTGGAAAAACGAAATGAACAGACAGATATAGGTTGGGTTGTGGAAGGGTAAAACAGGAGGGTTAGCTGTTCATTTGCTCATTCAATTCAAGGAAAAGCAGTGCAAAAAAAGAAAACAGAATTCATTATTCCCCTGTCATCAAAAAAAAAAAGTTGGCCTTGGAAAAAGAAAAAAGCAGAATGAAAATCTATGCCCATTTAATTGTCCGGCAAAGTCGTGTAGTATCGCCGCCCTTGAGACCTAGCAGCATCCCTGCTTGGATTCGGGATCTTGCGTCTTGGTGATTTCGACGACTTTTCGGTCGGAGAGGGGGTTTTGGGCGGAGTCACCGCTGTCTAGGGCCTTACTGGAAACAATGCGGAAGATTTCTGTTGCCCGTCAGCGAAACTCAATAATGATCAAGTGGACAAAATATACCTGTGAGAATGTTTTGGAAGGCGAGTTCGACGTTGCTCGCATCAAGCGCAGAGGTCTCGATGAATGAGAGGTTGTTGTCACCTAGGTTTATTATCAGCACAGTAGATACCGGGAAGGTACACGGAGCGCCATACTGGCGAATTGCTTAGCCTCCTCTGTGGGAACCGCTCGCAGATGTCTTAAATCGCTCTTGTTTCCAACGAGCATAATCACAATGTTGGAATCTGCATGATCTCGGAGTTCCTTCAGCCACCGCGTGACGTTTTCGTAAGTCTGATGCTTGCTGATGTCGTAGACAAGAAGTGCACCGACAGCACCGCGGTAGTAGGCAGAAGTGATGGCTCTGTATCTTTCCTGGCCTGCAGTATCCCAGATCTGGGATTTGATAGTCTTGGAGTCTACCTGAATGGATCGGGTTGCGAACTCGACGCCGATGGTGGATTTTGAGTCAAGATTGAATTCATTGCGTGTGAAACGACTCAGTAGGTTGGATTTGCCGACACCAGAATCCCCAATCAGGACCACTATGTAGTAAGAAAAAAAGTTTCGTTAGCTGTTGATGTCTCTTGTCGTGCGGGAGGATTTGAGGATGGGCAGTTCGCTTTGGGGAAAAGGATTGTTGAGGCTTACCCTTGAAGAGAAACTATTGAACAAGGAATGTTAGCAAGAGAGAGTAGGAAGTCATTTAGCAGTGGTGGAAGGATAGTTAGACGTACATCGTATTCGTCGTTGGCCATGGTGGCAGGCTTCTGGTTGAATGGCTGTAGAGATGATGCGGGAGGTTGAGAGCGGTAAAGGGAGGAATGGTCAGGAACAAGCGAAGCCTGGAAATCAGATCCGGGCCTTTCAAACCAACACTGGGAAAAAAAAAGAAGATCCAGTTGCAGAAACGGGAAACACGGGATATCTTTGTTTTGTCTGTGTGGGGAGTGAGACGGGGGGGCAAGGGGGGAAAAGGGAGGTTTCTGGTCGTGGAAGAGGCAACAAGATAAATAATTGACGAGAGTGTTTGAGATGTCGCTCCCTCCAAAGGAGTCCCAAGGAGGGTTCTGGCTCTTTTTTGGGGGAGACAAGGGCTACAAGTAGAAGTACCTGGATTCCAACCTAAACTAGCAGTGAAGACAGGTATCTGGTACAAGCAAAAGCTAATCTGCGGAGAATTGTTTATAAGCACCGAAGTCGAAAACGCGACCGGGGAAGGGTTACAGCTTACAGGGAGCCATACATAGATTTCAGCTCGGTCGGAACTTGTCTGGAGGCTTAAACTACATCACAAAATGCCCAAGACCAATCTACTCTAGCCTGCAAGCTCTTTTTCCTTTTTAACTGACTGTTGGTAACTACAGAGCAAGTTAACTAGTTAAAGCGAGTGAACGGCTATCCCAAAAACATGACCATGAAATCCCCCTCTCCCCCCCCAAAAAAGAAAAAAAAAGCTTGGCAGTCGGATTTCCACGTTTGGCCTAGAATCAATCTTTCATCCTTGGGGAACTTTCCTCCCAACAACTGCTGACTTCCTACAGCTAGTTATATCAGCACTTAAGAACACCCAACAGGAAAACAAAAATGAGCTCTAGTGATGCAGTGAGCTACATGGCTTCACAGTGGACATGATCATTGTTGTTATTCATACACCGGCACAATACCACCCGCGAAACTGTAAGGATTCTTTTTCTCTCGCTGGTCCCTGCTTTTGGAGACCTTTGAAGGAGATGCTATACAGAATTGCCTGGTACTTCTTCCTTGCTAGTGTGTTGTTCATGGGTAGTGTAGTCACGGACTGAATTATTTTTGGTTGCATTTGTCTGGTTCTTGTTGTCAATTCTTTTTCATCCATCAGTTATGCATGTTAAACTTGTTTACTGCATTTCAACGCTAACCCTTGAACTAGAAGAAACCCCCCAAAAAGTGACACCACTCTCTTGTCTTCTGCTTTTCTCTCTTGATTCAGTTTATCTTCAACATGCAAGAAAATGCTGGTTTGAGTGATGATGATATCTCCATCACTTCTACTGCCCCCAGCGAGCCTCAGGATGAATATGAAGTGGAAGATATATTGGCCCAAAGAGCCTACAATGGAGAAGATATGTATCTTGTTAAGTGGGCAGGATATCCTATGGAAAGGTGCACCTGGGAGACCGAGGATATGTTCCTCAACCCTCAAACGCTTCAAGACTGGGTTTCAAAGCGGGAGGCTATAGCGCGTGGAAAGCAGCCAGCTTTCGACGTTAGGGCACTCGAACAGACATGTCTAGCACTTGAGGCTGCCGCAGAGAGAAGACGAGCAAAAAGGAGGGAAAAACGGAAACGCCTTGGGCATCTACCTAGCCGCCCCGCGAGGCGCGATTCGGAGAATTCAGGCATGGCTGGCTTTGTGGTCCCCGATGGGGAAATAGAATGTGAAGAAATTTCATCCGGAGATGAACCACTCGTGAATAAAAGATTGAAGACAATCGCAGGACGACAACAAACTCCTCAGACTGCTTCAGGTCAGCCATCTAGCAGCGAACCTGAAGTAGCCAAGCGACCTGTTCAGCCACCACGGTCGTTATCCGGATCTGCCAACAGGGTTAGTAGCGGTGTCTCTGCACTGCCATCCAACCACCGTGGTGGGCCTGGGAAGCCCATATTGAAAGTAAATACTTCATCCACGGCACCTGCCCTACCCACTTCAGCAGAGCAAACCCCGTTGCTTTTCGGGAATCATAAGGCTCGGAAATCTGTCTTGACTGGGATTACAGCGAGACGAGATGGCGAACTGTTTGGCAAACTTTCAACACAGAGAAGATGGGAAAAAACTCTCCGGCGTGACAGGGTTCCAGACGTATCACAGTTGGATCTTCGAAAGCCTCAGGACTGGCTACACCTGCCAAAGGGTTCGAATCTTCAACAGCCGCCGCCTATCCCCAGAGATCGTCAAAATTCATATAACCTATTCGTGGAACAAGATGACAATTCCCCATTGCCCGTCCATCCGGCTTCACCTCCGCAGGCTCTACAGGCCCCTTCCAGAGATGACCACCATACACGGAAACCCACACGGGACCAGCCTACTCTGGGAAAGAATGATTCGTCCACGAAGTCCGCCCCCTTTCCCTCTCCCTCTCCCTTCTCTCCTTACGACGAACAAAAAAAGCAACAATTACCACAATCTTCTGAACGCCGATCATCTACGCGCCGTTTGTGGAATCCTGGCGAGGTATTTGTAACACTAATATTTGGAGCTGTGGACAAGGTCATTGGTGATGTGCGGATATGTGGCCTGAATGGGGCCACTCGAATTCAACTTCTCAAACTGAAAACAGGCGCAATTCATATCAATTTTAAGGATATCTGTACCCCTGAAGAGTACAAGAGGCTATGCGATCGTGTATGTCTTATTATCCGTAATTCCGGGTTTCATTTCTTATTTTTAAAATATTCGTCAGGCATATACTGATGATTGTTTGGAAAGCGAGTCAACAGAAAATACGCGAATGCATGGGTTGTCGGTTATGAAGATACAGTCGGAGAGGTCAAAGAAATGGCCAATTATTTGCGTCAAAATAATTTAGCCGCCATATGGCATCATCCGGCTGACGATGTTCAGACAGTATTCATAGCCTATGCATCCGGCTCGACGAGTTGGAACTTTTTGGATCAGGGAATGGAGTTTCCACCTAATTCGAATCTTAGAATTGTTGCTCGGAGCTATCTTCCTCCTGCTAATACCGATCAACAAAAACCTTCATATACCATGGAGTCTCCAATACATACTCAAAGCCCAGCAACAGTAACCGTTCAGGAATCCGTTATGATCGATGATTCGGTGGTTGCAGCCGAAAAAAGCATGGCTCCTTCGATTCCCATTCCGAAAGACTTGGCGAATTTGGACATTGTAACTCTCTTCCGTGACCGTTGGGGCATAACTTTCGAGGAATTAAGTCTCGTTAATGCTCCGAAAAGAGAGAGCGTCGCTCGCGCTTTTTACCTTTTCTTTCCACAGAAATCGGAAGAGGAGTTTCAGCTTGTTCTAAAATTTTTAAGAAAACGCACAAATGCCATTTTCTCAAATCGGCTCAAAGGAGATTGGGAACGTTTTGCTGAGACTGTAACTTCTGGAACTGTCCTGGTAAGTGGTCATGTACATTTTAATTGGCATCTTATTAATGTGGTCTTCTATAGTTTCACCAATCTTACGCTTGGTACGAATTCATGCCTGGTCTGCATAAGCTCCTACGTAGACATATCAACATTTTCAACATCAGCCTTGCCAGTCCAATAAAAGATGTCGAACCCAAAACGCATCTACAACGTCTATTTCCGCACGGAAGCGTGATTCTCATGACAGAGGACTACATGCTCCATGAAACCGAGGCTGCTCTGGAAATTATGAAGTGGTTTCGCGTATATTCTGAGAAAAGGTACCCTGGGACTTGGAAGATGTGCTTCCGGCCGAATATCCTCGGATGGTTATCCGATATATTTGACAAGTGGCCCGATGATAAGTGTGTTTCGCTCGTCTCTTCAGACCCTTCACCCCGTGAAACCATTTTAGCTAACAAAGCACTCGTAATAGGATGTATCAAATATACTGCATCATACAGTACATGATTCCCGAGTATCCAGAAGGTCACCACAATTTGTACAAGGAGCGAGGCACTCCGGACTCCCTTGACGGGGAGACTGACGAAGAAGGTCGACACCATCCATTCATTTCGCCCAGTTTTATTCCAGATTACGGGATTCGCGCAGAAGATGCGCATGAAAACGTTCCAAAGGGCCTGGCGCAAGAAGAACGCAATACAGACCACCTTGTTGAATTCTTCGCCGGCTGGGCAATATGTAACTGTGACAAATACAGGAGGTTCATCGTCCTGACGCATTACAAGCCACAGCCCAGGTGGAAGAAATGGCAACATGTAAGTTTCGCAGTCCATGTCTTGTAGTATTCTAGAACCCCGAAAACAATTAACCTGACATGATGAAAATGTCTAGCTTGAACAAATGAACACGGGGGAATTCTTCCGCTTATTTGTCGACAATGACCCGAAAAAGCCTTCCTCTGGTAGCCATCGCTCCCCTTCCGCCCGCGAACCCCATCAACCGTCGCGTAAGCGTCCTCTTCCACGCCCTCATTCATGATAACAAAGTAATTCTATGAGGTTTGCGCAATACGTACTGGCGGAATCTCCACGTTAGGGGTACCTCAGTTTTTACAAATATTGGGCTTCTTTTGCCTCCTAGTGTATTCTGGACATTGTCCTATGGGGTTTTGGGTTTTGAGTCTCGGTAGTGGTAGTGGTAGTAAGGGCGCATGTTTTTAGCGAACTCCTTTGACGAATATATACACCTATCTGGATGCCGAAACAAAAATTCATTTGTATGCTTCATCCACTGAAACCACCAGAGAAAATATATGCGGAGTAAAACCATGTTCAGAACCAAGAAGCGCTCCCACAAAAATTTAAGGGACATGTATATATAATCAGCAACGGCAACATGGATGAACAGGGACGAAACACCTGAATCAAACCGAATGCGGAAACGCCCAAAATCTCAATAACGGAACATCCATAACACCGTTAACTGTATTCGTTACGCATCATCATAATCAAAAGGGCAGAAGGGGGCAAAAAAAAAAATAATGCTTCATGAGAATCCTCCGACGGCGGAACTTCTTCTCCACGCTTCAAAGCTATGAGCCTGTTCTTCTCTTTCGCGCTCAGCCTTTTGCTTCTTTATTCTTTCTTCCCATTCACTCTCTTCCGCCGCGATCATTGCATGGAATTTGCCACCTTGGCCACGGGCCAGGTACACTGCTTTCTCTTTCCTCTCAGCGACAGCCTTTGTGACAAGGACAAACTTCACACTTGACCCTGGAGCTTCAAACATGGCGTCGCCAAGGATAATCTCCATTTCTGTTCGTAAAGCACGGGCACCGGTGGACACCGCGAAGGCGTTGGCTGCAATTTTGTGGAGTGCTGGCGTGGTAAAACGTAGCTCAATTCCAGAGAGTGCAAATAATGTTGTGAATTGGTTCACCAAAGAGTTTCGAGGCTCAGTTAGGATACGCAAAAGAAGGGGTTGGGAGAGAGGAGACAACGCGGTGGTTATAGGTATACGGCCGACAAGTTCTGGAATAAAGCCATATGATTGCAGATCTGGAGGGGTTAAGAGGTCGAGGGGATTGAAGTACTGTGGCTCTTCATCAGAGCCGGGAACCGTCGGGGTTGGTGACGGTGTGAAAAACGGCAGGTGTTTCTTGTATAGAGCTTCTTCCTCGGAGCCGGGAAGGATAGGAATAGGCGCATTGTGCGATGCATGAGACGCATTATGCGAGCTAAATGGATTTGTGGAAGAGCGAACGGGCTGGCCAAAGCCGATAGATCCGCGTGATATGCGATCCATGACGACCTTCTGGAGCCCTACAAACGCTCCTGAGAAAATGAAGAGAATATTGTCTGTTCGGACATTATAAACTTCCGCTTTGCTGGGCGACCCTGGAGTTGACGACGAGAACGATGAACCTCCTACTCCGGAGCCAGGGAAATTGTTCGAAGATCCTCCATGCCGAGGTGTATTTCGCTCGGGTTTTGCTTGAATTTGAATGGTAGTGCCTTCAATAATCTTCAATAGGGCCTGTTGTACCCCCTCTCCACTGACATCCTTCCCGTGACTGACTTTTGCAGTAGCAATTTTATCTACTTCGTCGAGACAAATAATTCCTTGCTCCGCTTGTGCCACGTCATAATTTGCAGCAGCCAGCAGTCGTTGCACGCAGACATCAGCATCCTCTCCAATATAGCCGGCTTGAGTGAATGGTGTGCAGTCAGACATGCTGAATGGCACTGACAGGACACGGGCCAACGTCTTCGCCATGAGCGTTTTGCCAACTCCTGATGGCCCTAGCAGTAGGATGTTGGACTTCTCCAGTGTGAGAGGGGACGTATCAACAGGATTATCCGGCCTTGCTCGTGCAAAGTCATCCCTGTATTCTTCACGAGACGGCAGAGATACCGTCCGTTGCTGGCCTGGGAATTCAGCTGTAAAAGCCAAAAGTGTGGATTAGTATATACGCAAATTCATCAATCGATTCAATATGACAAGATAAAGGTAAGAGAACGCACATTCCAAAGGATGACCCTCGGCAGCTTCCCTCCGTGCTTGCCGAGCCAGATATGCCCCTTCTTCTGCAATCCTTCTCTGCAGCTCTTGGACCCTCTGGTAATGATTATAAACCGCGACACTAAGCACCTTCTTTGCTCTATCTTGGCCCACGACGAATTGATCCAGATGCTGCTTTAGCATCTTCGGTGTTAATCGTGGAGCACCAAAAGACGGTGCGGAACCCAGCGGGCCAGAGGTCGGGAGCCCCGTTTCATAGCTGCTGGTAAAAGGCTGGCCCGTAAAATCGGAACGGTGGAATTGAGAAGGTCGGGACGGGCTAGTTGATATTTTGCGTCTCACCGAGTATAGGGCGAGATACGACGAACGGGCCTTGCGGGAAGTCGAGGTGATCGCCGTCAGACTCATGTCCAGTGGCGCAAGTGGAGTGTTGAAGGGGCGGAGGAACTTCATCAAGCAAATAAAGAGAGCCAGGCTGGTCAGTAATTAGCAGTATATTAGTGACATTCCAGTGAGGAAATAAACGATTGCATGCAGGTTTGCGAGTTGCAATGGCACGGAAAGACCAGTCTGTCTTGTCGGGTTGATCAGTCGTGATGAGTCGATTTGGGGGGAACCTGGAGTTGGGGTAAGGTTCCCCGCACTCCCAAACACGTGATCGACAAGCTCGTTCAACCAAGAAGCCCTTCTTGCTTCAAAGAAACTCCTCATCTTGTATCAAACCAACTTGATAGATGGCTTTTTGCAATGCAAGTAAATGCATGTATGGAGTACATACAAGGAAAACTGGAAAACAGAAAGGTTACTATAAAGTTTCAAATGGATTAAAGGATGGACCCTTATTAAGTTTCTTCTACACAAAATCAGATGATTGGCTGTGAGGTTAACTGACTCTCAAATATCTCATTCAGTGCCGGTCAGCAGAGCTCATTGAATCAACTTCAGAGGGCAAGAAAAATAATTTTTTCGTCTAATCATGGGCTCGCACTCGACAGAGTCCATTCTCATCCCAGTCCTCACTCCCCACTCCCGCACGAACAATGAAAAGGCCTTTGGGATCCCACTTCTTCTTCAACCGATATAAGCGCTCATAATTCGAACCCCAGAAGCTGTTTTGGAAATCTTTCTCATTCGGATCAGCTTCATTGACATACGCACCCATGCCTGATTCCAATTTCTTAAACATTGGTACTTCAACATTCGTCAGGTTGGATTGGACAGCCCGCTGTTCTGCGAGGGAAGCATCCTTTTCCCAGCTACGAGGGATAACAATATGCACGAGTGCCTTTCGCCATGCTGGATTAAGGGAAACTTGAACGTTCTTGTTCTTGGAGACCTGGCCTCCGGCCACCATATGACCGATGACTGGGATGCCGCGTTCATGTTTCAGCTTCTTTAACACAGAGACCAGACTGGAAGGCCCAGTTTTGCTTTCAAGAAGCTTGCGAGATACCAGTCGTGATCCAAGGACGGCTACTGATCCAGTTCCATCCGACCCTTCGAAAAGAGGCTCGTATAAGGATGCAGAGTTAGGTAATTGCTCAGACGAGTAAGCCACATTGAGACCCGGTATATTTCTTAGAGATGACAGTAATGGTGCAAAAGCCTTGTCCACGCAAGCAGTGTCTTTGTTGTTTGCAAAAAAGAAAATTAGAGCTGTAGCGGCAAGCTGTCCAACCTGGGGCAGTTCGATATTTGGGATCATATAATAATAACCCGAGCCGCCTGCGTCACTCAGAGCCGGGAGATGGGCATGGAGCCTTTCCACCCCATTCCAGTAGGATTCGCTCGCATCGCCCAACTGAGATATGTTCAAAGCTGTTGTCACAAGCGGGGCGTCAGGAAATGTTCGAAGCGTTACACAGGTCACCACTCCAAAGGTACCACCGCCTCCCCCCCTGAGAGCCCAAAAGAGATCCTGGTTTTGATAGTCGTTGGCCGTGATATGCTCTCCCTATATGAAATATATTAGTTGACCGCAGTGGATTCTCCTCAGTACTTCCTCATTTGAACTGCTTACCTTTGCTGTAACTACACTGAACTCAAGGACATTGTCCGCCGCCATACCTTTCCACGGACCCAAAGCCGAATGCCCACCACCTTGTATATATCCACCTGCAGCTCCCACGGTATGAGCAAAACCTGCAACCACGGCCTTATTTTCCTTCTTCGTTGCTTTATACAGTTCTGAAAGCTGCACACCAGCTCCAATTGTGACAGCGGACCCGACAGCCCGTCGATCGCGTTTTCCTTTCGGCACAAAACCGTTCGTGAACTCAATGTCCTTCATCAAGTGGGTGAAGATCTGCAGGGACTCCGGCGCAGTTGATCGTCCAAGGAAATCATGTCCGGTATTCCTCACCACCAGCCGAAGGTTATTCGCAGCAGCAAACCGCACTGCATGCTGGACATGTTCCGCACTGTGGGTGATGGCTGAGTATCTTGAGATCCGACCTTGGCCACATAGGGTCTTCTGTTCTGCATCAACATAGCAGCTCTGCTGCTCTTCTGGCCATGCTTCCCAGTTTATATACTGAACTGCACCTGGCTGCTGGGATCGCCACACAGAGTCGGTTTGCATTGCAGTAATATTCGCGCACGCATCTTTGTTGAAAGTCGGGTTGTGGCATACATACCCCACAGGTTTGACAGCAATGAGGTTTCCATCAATTGATTCATTCAACGCCTTCCATCTCCGCGGTGAGGGCCAGCAGCGGTCCCGAGACGTGCACCGGCAATGGAAACCATTCGGGATTGCGAGTGTAGCTCTCAGAAATTGGAGACTAAGAGTAGCAAGAAATATAAATGTTTTCATGGTAGCCGTGTCGGTATTCGATATAAGTCAAAATGACACCATACAATTAGAAACAATGTCTAGACATTGAGGACTGGCACGGCATCGCCTCCACATCGAATACAAAGGCCCTCTTATATACACTTCAAGCACGGCATCGGTTGAATTGCCCGCCATTTTCTAGCTTTGCAATGAAAATTTTCTCGAAGCGCACAGGATCAACAATTCCGATCCGAAGGTCCGCGTAATGAACGGCCAGGGAAAGCCTATCATCAGCCTCAATCATGATGCAATCATGTTTACCCCAAGGCTGCCGAATTAACTAGTTGAAAGGGCGATTTGAACTCGTATTCGGTCGAGAGGCAGTGCTGATGGCGAACCGGATAGTCTGCGGGGACATTGCATGTTTGGAACTTTGGAATGCAGCTTACCTGCTGAGCTTGCCGTATGACATGTATAACTCACTGTAGCAATGAAAGCGGTTTCAAGTTCTCGTGAAAATTTCGTGTCTGAACGATCGCAGCACCTTGGCTATTCTAGTAATTACCTTGTGAGCTCGATTGCATGCATGTCAGTCTCAGCTTCCAGTATCATCTAATCAGCCTTGTAAACAGCAAGCAAGAAGGAGTATGGAATGTCACGGACGAGGAAATATGCTTTCTTCAATCTTTTACAGAGGAGAATGAAATGGCAGCGGAAGACTGTGTAGTGACACATATACAAAAAGGAACCGATGAAACTCAGATTACAATAACAGGCGGGGACGACCCCAAAAGGCCAATGACACATAATTTTATATCTACATGGTTAGAATTTATGAGGATTTCTCGAGTTCAGCCAAGATCTTCTCTCCCTTCGCGCGAGCGGATTCGATGTCACCGACCATGTAAAAAGCAGCTGTAGAACGTGTCAACACTATCCAAAGACCACAGGGGATATAAGATATAAGATTAAACGTACCCTCTGGAAGATCATCACCCTCACCATTGATGATGGCCTTGAAACTTCGAATAGTGTCCTTCAAGTCAACTAGCTTACCCTCGATACCAGTGAAAACGTGGGCGACTGTGAAAGGCTGGCTAAGGAAACGCTGGAGTTTACGAGCACGCTCGACAGTAAGCTTATCAGCTTCAGACAATTCGTCCATACCCAAGATAGCAATGATATCCTGGAGGGACTTGTATTCTTGAAGCATTTGTTGGACACGAGTGGCAACCTGGTAGTGCTCTTCACCGACGATACGGGGGTCAAGCATGCGGGACTTGGAGTCAAGAGGGTCGACAGCAGGATAGATACCCAATTCAGAGATACCACGAGACAAGACAGTAGTGGCGTCCAAATGGGCAAAGGTGGTGGCAGGAGCAGGATCAGTCAAATCGTCAGCAGGGACGTAGACGGCCTGCACGGAAGTAATGGATCCCTTCTTAGTGGTGGTGATACGTTCCTGCATAGCACCCATGTCAACAGCGAGTGTGGGTTGGTAACCGACGGCGGAAGGAATACGACCAAGCAGAGCGGACACTTCGGAACCGGCTTGAGTGAAACGGAAAATGTTGTCAATGAAGAGAAGCACTGCACGAAGAATTAGCCTCACACATCACAACTTCTGGACTATGCAATAATTAAACCTACCATCCTGGCCCTCCTCGTCACGGAAGTACTCGGCAATGGTCAGACCAGTAAGAGCAACACGGGCACGGGCACCAGGAGGTTCGTTCATTTGACCAAAGACAAGAGCGACCTTGGATTCTCCATCAAGTTGAATGACACGAGTCTCCTGCATTTCATGGTACAGATCGTTACCCTCACGAGTACGTTCCCCGACACCAGTGAACACGGAGTAACCACCGTGAGCCTTGGCAATGTTGTTCTAGGTATCGTTAGGACCAGATATAGTTTCCCGTTGGTAGCAAGACTCACAATCAATTCCTGAATAAACACAGTCTTGCCGACACCAGCACCGCCAAAAAGACCAATCTTTCCACCACGAGCATATGGAGCAAGCAAGTCTACAACTTTGATACCAGTAACGAGGACTTCAGCAGATGTGGATTGTTCAACGAACTCTGGGGCTTCAGCGTGAATGGGGGCCATCTTAACACCCTTGATAGGGCCACGCTCATCAATTGGGTCACCAGTGACGTTCATGATACGACCGAGGGTACCAGGGCCGACTGGAATTTTGATAGGAGCACCGGTATCAATAGCCTTAGCACCACGGACAAGACCCTCGGTACCTATGACACGTTAGACGATCAAACAGATACACAAATATTAGGAAATCTACGCGAAAAATTTACCATCCATAGCAATAGTTCTGACGACACTTTCGCCCAAATGTTGCTACACAATCGTATCAGAGATGCATTGTCCAGTATAAACTGATCCGCCCAGTCAACATACCGAAACCTCCAAAACAAGTTTCTGTCCTCCATTGGTCGTTTCTAGGGCGTTGAGAATTGCGGGAAGTTGGTTGGTATCGAATTTCACTGTTATCTCCCATCAGCATCCAAATCAACCATGTGCCATCGACTAATTTTGTGAAAAAAGATTTCACGCATTTCCGATTGGCCGTCGCATCATAATCGGTGAAGAATTTTTTTCCACTGCGAGGTAGGGAGTCACATACCGTCAACGACGGCACCAATGACTTGATGGATCTTGCCGGCATTGACAGAGTCAGTGCTGGCATATCTTGCTGAAAGAGCTCGCAGAGCATTGTTGCCAGCGGTAGATCTGGTGGATGAAAGGAATGTGGAGGCAGGTCGTGCGAAGGCAGACCGTCCGAGGGTCCGGGCAACGCCGCTAAAAGAGAGGAATTGGCGTCAGTAAACAGTATTGATGGAGATTACGAGATTGTCCGTGGTCAATTGAGTTTGATACTGACCTTTTGAACATGATGGCTGTTGTGGAGGGGAGGGGGATTCTTGAAGGAAAAGGAAGAGTGAGGTTGAGAGAAAGCGAGAGAAAGCTGTGCTCAATTCGGGTGTTGGTTGCAGTCCAGATACGGCTAATTGTATTGAAATGAAATTACATGTATCAAAATTATATTGTTACCGTGATCTGCATGAATACCACAAAGTTTCCTTCCGAAAGTTGCCGACGGCAGCGTTATTGCGCGTAATGAGTGTGGAAATACCTTTACAAGGAAAGGCCAGGAACATGACGCTAAGAACATCAACCCAAAAAGGTTCCTAAGTGTATTTGTTGTCCGAAATTTGTAGGTTTGGAAGACAAATCTGAGATTGCTCCACCAGCAAAACTGCGATGAATTCTCTTCATGCTTTTCATTGATAGCCCCGGACCTCGCGCATCATTCTTCGGAGTGCATCACACCGCATCACACTATACTCCCTCTGTTGTAATTGTACTAGTTACTGTAGTTTCACATATATTTAAATGCAAAGTTGATAGAATTATTATCTTCTAGCCCTGCCTTCTTAACTAATCCGTCGATGGAGACTTGCGAGAATAGGTTATGCCCTAGAGCGTGTTTTCCAGAGCGAAGACCTTGGTTTGTTCAATTAGATTATATTGGAACACCAATAGAAATTATTTTTTATGGAAACACTTACCAGTGCTGTTCGTGAAGGGATATACACTTGCGTGTAATTTTTGCGCCCATTCCATTCTTCTGGGGTCGTGAAAAACCTCGTCTCCTTCGCATTGCGATTGAATCCACCAAATTCGCTATCATCAGTATCGATAATGATCCGATAAGTGCCTGCCTGTTCGACCCCAATTCGATAATCTGTGAAGCTTTGAGTTGGATTAAAGTTGAAAACCCACAGCAGCCCTGCCCGTTCGAACACGATGACTTTATCGCCCTCGTGCTTGAGGCTGACATATGCCTGGGGTGAATGGAGCCACCCATATCTCTCTTCAGTCACCTGCATTTTACGGTCGAACTCGTTGAGGAATTTGTAACGGAGAAGGTTATCCTCAGTAAGATTCAGGAGCCTCCGAGCATACAAGAAGCTGTTATTATTCCCTTCGCGAGGAAAATCAAGCCATTCAGGATGACCAAACTCGTTTCCTTCAAAGTTGAGATAACCTTCTCCTCCTAAACCGTGCGTGAGCAGGCGAATCATTTTGTGAAGACCCATGCCACGCTCAATGACAGGAGTAAACTCTGTCAAGACAGACATATTCGTGTACATCTCCTTATCGCAAAGCCACATCATCAGTGACTTATCTCCCACCAACCTAATGAAGTGTTAGCCGTGGAGTGTTTGTTCAGTCTTACTATGGGAACTTACGCCTGGTCATGGCTTTCAGCGTATGCGATTGTTTTCTCTCCGTGACGTCGATTTGTCAAAGTAAAGGTGAGATTGCCCATATCCCACTCCTCATCTTGCTTCTCCTTTACAAGTTTGATGTACAAGTCAGGGACCGCCATGGCCAGTCGGTAGTCGAATCCAACACCACCAAGCGAAAAGGGTAAACAGAGAGCTGGCATTCCTGATACGTCTTCTGCAACCGTAATGCAGTTCGGGTAGAGGTTGTGTAACATTTCATTTGCCAACATGAGATATGTTAAACCGTCTTCATCGACAGCTGGTCCGAAATATTCATGGTAACCGCCAGAAAACCCGCTAGGTGCCTGGTCATTAGCTATTCATAGAAGGGGAGCAATTCAACTGGTCCTTACGTTCCAATTCCATGATGTGTATAAAGCATGCTTGTGACGCCGTCAAAACGGAAGCCATCGAAATTATACTCTTCCATCCAGAACCGCAAGTTGCTTAGGAGAAATCGCATCACTTCGTGGTTTCCATAGTTGAATAGACGGCTATCCCAGAGACCATGTGTTCCTTTGGGTCCGGAATGAAAGTAGAGATGGTCTGTACCATCAAACATATTCAAACCATCTAGGACATTCTTCGACGCATGGCTATGAACCACGTCAAGAAGGACGACAAGACCCAAACTATGGGCGGTATCTATAAGCTCTTTCAAATCTTCAGGACTGCCGTAGCGGCTGCTCGCGGCGAAGAAATTGTTAATCTGATATCCGAAACTGGCATAATACGCATGTTCCATGATGGCCATCAACTGGATAGCATTGTAGCCAAGGTATTTAATGCGTGGCAGCATCTTTTTCGTAAAGTTTTTGTAGCTCGCAACGCCCATCTCCGGTGAAGATATTCCTACATGAGCCTCATAGATTCGAAGGCTTTCGGGCTTCTTCGGCCGGGGGTGTTTAAAATGGTATTGTTCTTCCTTTGAAGGGTTCCAAAATACTCCCTCATAGACGGGCGAGACATTGAGATCCTGAGTGACTCTCTTGATCCATGCTGGAATCCGGTCAATCTGCTTCCCCTGAGGGGTCGTCATCGTAATCTAATCAAGAAATCTGTAAACCGGGGGGCATGTTTCAAGATTGCAGGTAAGAAACATTTGGCATCTCACCTTAATCTTGCTCTCATGTGGTATTGCTGGCACTCCATCCCGCGCAGGGACGGTGACTTCCCAGACGCCGAAGACATCTTTCTTCATTGGGGTTTCCGTACGATTCCAGTTGTCTAGGGATTGTCCATCAGTTGAC
Organism: Amauroascus niger; assembly: GCA_001430945.1. Taxonomy (NCBI): domain Eukaryota; kingdom Fungi; phylum Ascomycota; class Eurotiomycetes; order Onygenales; family Onygenaceae; genus Amauroascus; species Amauroascus niger. The sequence continues at coordinate 285,828 of LJPK01000606.1, forward strand.
TTGAAAGAAACGTTAGAACCACTGGCACATACTAAAATCTCCAACGAGATGAGCATTAATAGCATTCGGTGCCCATTCTCGATAGACAATATCCCCATTAGCTCGCACATTCAGCCCCAGTCGCTCATAACCCTACTCGATGGCGTTGTAAGCTACTCTTCGAGAATGTAGATAGCCAATTGAGTTCAAAGGAGGTTCGTACCCTGCTAAAAGTGTCGAGTCCACCCTCCAGCTCGTTTATTTTCTGTATCCATTCGGTTGTATGCTTGTGTCTGTTCCTTAACACTTGTTCATATGGTCTGAGATATGGATCCAGATCGATAACTCCTGTGCCCCACTATGTAAGCCAAAAAAAAGGGACAACTTCAAGCGCATTATGAAATAACAATATGGCAACTAAGAGGCTCCAAGGTGAACTTGCTGACCTGTCCCATCCGTGGCCATGATAATCTCCTTTGCCATTGTGGCTTGGCTGAGTGTCGATGAAGTTGGAAGTGCCTGGAACCTTGGGGTATCTCAGTTCAAGATTGACAATTGAAGCAAGTGGTGATGAAAGGCTTCTTGTGAGACCAACAGCTCCTTTTGAAATGGAAGAGTAAAAAAAGCAAAAATTAGCACTCAAGTCTTCATCTGGAGGTTGAATTTAGGTTTTGATGTTTCAATTGCTGATAACATTGTTGTTGCACCCTTCACGAGCAGGTTCTGGATTGTATGAGTGGACTTGGACGTCATCGTTGGCCATCATCCCGGATTCGTTGATAACACAATCCAACAACAACCTTCTGATAATCCCTATTTTACCGTTTCACTGCCATTTTGCTCGTAAACTCGCTACGTTTCCACGTTGCAGCTTATACTGCATACAATCCCTCGGCGATTGATAAACATCCACATCGCGTACCATGACTATCCTAACTCCCTTCGGTGACTGTTTAAGTATACACAGGGATGGCATTCTTCTTTCCCACATTGGTATACTTAGAGAAGCCTTTTTGAACCAAATCAGATACACTGCAATTTATCCTATACTATAAGTATTGTACAACTCAAAAGCCAAATATCTACTCCGTAGAAGGGGTCCAGATAGCAAGGGAAAAGAGCCATGGTACTTAGAAAATGATTGACACAAAGAATGAGCGAAGATCTGAAATCAGGAAGACAATGTGCAGAACAAACTAAGGAACTGATGACACCAACGCATGGAAAGGCAGCCTGTCCCATAGAAGATTTGTTGAAAGTATACAGGTTTTCCCATTTTTCATTAATACATAGTTCCTGAACTGCACAAAGAAAAGCCTTGAGAGTTGCATAGCAGTGGCAGTACACACACTGAAATATTGCATGCAAATCCCTCTCCCATAATGCAAAGATTTGGCATATAGCCTCCACGTCTATCTCTCTTCTACCATCGTCTCTGAACGACCGAAGCGCCATGTTTTGTACATGGACAGCCGAGCTCTCTATTGCTTGGTTGCCGATGGACTTTGAATGAAGCCTTGGCCCTTGTATCCTGCGCTGCTAATACCAGTAATGGGTTCCAATTTCTCTTTCTGTTGGGTGCGTCACCCATTAGTAGTTATAATCACGGAGGAAAAAATAGGGAGGAGACGTAGAGAATTCGTACCAGGGCGTATTCGTTGGTAGCTTCCTGCCATTCCTTGGACATGGTCTTTGGGGTGGGATTGGCAGCCAAGCGAAGTGCATAGAAGACACCAAATGAGATCAACATGTATTTGGCGACTTGAATGAAAACTTTCATTCCTTCACCCTTTGGAACTTCGGCACGAGGACCATGGGGTCCAAAAGCGATCCAATAAGCTATTCTAAACATCAGCTATGCTGAGGCCAAACCCAAACGTCCATGTCGAACACTGGGAAGAGCATGCAGCCATCAAAAACCGGATTGTTTTTCAACCGCGATTTTCAAAGGACGCAAGAAGCCTCCGCCAAATGACATGAATCATGTGATGAAAACCACGTACCCGCCTTCTTCTCTTGCAAAGTCATCTCATGCCAGTCCACCTTCATCCGGTCTCTCAGTTGCATCCACAGTTCGGCCTGTTCCTGGGGAGGCATGACCTCCCATCGCTTCTCAATTCCAGCAAGAGTAGGGTTGGCAATGGCGTGCTCAGCGGTAGAAGCAGCGCGCGTTTGCTGCTGCGTTATGCCAGCAGATTGGGCGGATTGAGAGACACGGGCATAGAGGCAGGAAGGAGAGGGACGGACAGATCCGACGCTGCGAACGGAGGCCGCAATGGACCGGGAAGCGGTTTTGAGATACATGTTGAGGGGAGAGACCGCAAATACGGAAGCGGAAGGAAGGATTGGTATAGGCGAGGGTATTTACAGTAATCGAGAGATTGTCACCGCATTAGAGGTCAATCGAAAGTTTGGGTGGTGTGAGGTTCTTGAGTCTCAGTCTCTCTGTGTAGCCCTTCCGAAATGACTAAGCCGCCAGTTAATTAATCGTGTGCTGGTGATTGGTCAGTTGAATTTTGCTCCACCAAAACAAAATATCCCAGGCTGCTTGGTGAAGACGCTTCCAAGGGTTCCTTGCCTGTCGCTAATGAAAATTTGCTTGTTCCCGCGCAACTTCCATGAACACTCACTTGAGAAATATTCCAGGTTGAATTGAAGCTCAAGGTGAGATTTTCATTTTGATTAGTCTTGGTTGTTTTAAAGCCCAACGGGACTGCGAACTACACTAGTGCGTAACTAGGGAATGTCGGAATGAGATGTCATGCCTCGCGGAATTCTACGGGAGGCGGACTTTTGGTCCAATGGCACGAAAGGTTGGAAATGCATGTTGATTTCAACGCATTTCTTAACGCGATTTTGAACATTAAATAAAAAGCGTTCAATATTCTCGCCAGCTGAGACATTTGGAGTTTGAGAGTCATCAAGTTGAAACTATCTGTGGTATGCTTGCAATGCGATTCAATCACAGACGCTGGAAAGAAAACCGCCATATGAAGAGCTTGATCGATCCCAGCACCAATTAATTCCATTCACGCAATGCTTGAGCAAGTCATCCAGCCGATACTAACAGGCGAACCTATTACTAAGAGCAATATCTATCCATGGCTATCAGCGCGTTTTATTTGGTAGCCTTGCGGCCGCTAGCCTCGCTGAGAACGTTCTTCCATTCAAGCTCGGACTTGTCGTCGGCGTGGATGCTCGCATGTGGATTAATGGCATTCTTCAACGTCTGTCGGCTCGTCGCGTAAAGCATCGACCACTAACACCAATTAGCCGGATGTTCATTCAGCTCCAGAAAGTAGAATACTCACGAAGGTTGGCGTTTCATTAGGCACCCATGAAATGAAGACAATTTTGCTTCTGTAAACAACGTCAGAGAATTTGAAGAGGCTAGTGCGGCAAAGTGGAAGCCTTTTAGGCATCGCCGAAAACATACCGCTTGCCCTCCCCGCCCTCAAGCTCAAATTCAACATCGTAGACCGCGTATCTTGGGGCCGGGTTCCCTTTTGAGTCTTTAGCTTCCTCAAGTTTGGTGCGGAAGACCTCATAATCCATCTCATTGGAGGCTTCATCCACAACAATCTCTCTTCGGTTGTCTGCGATCTTGAAGATAATGTACTTTATCTTTCCCCGGCCGAGTCGCAGTTCGTTAAAAGCAGTGATGCAGTCAGGCTGTATGGAGACTCTGTATAGCGTATCATAGTATAGTCAGCACAATGTATCAAGTTATCAACCCGTGCCTCGAAGTTTCTCGGTGGTTTGCAGCCGCAATAGAGTAAAAAACTAGGGGAGACGTACCCCGAATCGACCTATAGAGAGGTGTGTCAGCGGCGACTGTTTGGACTGTGGAAGGGTTGATGTGTACATACCGACATGGTGTGTGATAAGTCCGAAACAGATCTCTACTAACGTACTTGCAGAGGGAGCTAGAGAATCAATATATTCGAGGTCAGCACTCCGTACACTTGGTAAGATCTGGTACGATGTTGGAAGGAAAATAAGGGGGAGGGATCAAAATTCCAGAGAGGGGCTGTTCTGAGCTCGCACCAGAGCATCAAGCTCTCCAGAAATTGGGTTGAAAACGGACAAGCAGCAGAGAGAAGATCGAATTACCTGATAGAAAGTAGCCCAGGGTGAAAAAAGTGATGATAATGGGCGAAGAGGGAGGTGGTGATGACGATGGAAGATATTGGTGCAAACCAGGTGAAGTAGTTGATGAGGCAACTTGATAAAAAATAGCGGGGCTGAGTCGTAAGGTTGGTGGGGGGGGTCAACCAGGTGTTACGAACTTGGGATTTCCCCCCTTAACTTAACCAGTAAAGTTGATAAAAACTGCCGCATAAGAACTTCACAGGCAGTTAATGTTGAATCTGTCACCGGGGCGACGCCATACATCCTGCTTTTAACGATCAATACGGAGAACTTGTAAGTCGTCCATGCGGAGCAGGCTTCATTGAAGTGCTAAGCGGCTCGACAACCCTTTAAATTTACACCAAGTTACAAGTTTACGTTGGATGGTTTTGTGACCTTAAAACATTTCATTTCGCAGAGACACCTCATCAGAAAAAACATTTCAAAGTGACCGCGCGGCGTCTACTTCGTAGGCAACCAACTTATTAGTTATATCTCCTTGGTAAAGTTTGCAACTCCAGAGTTCTTTAATCCTCCTGGAGCTCAAACTTTGGTCTTCGATGAACGTATGTCCGATGCTATGTGGATGTGAAATTTATTAGATCGCCTTCGAACTGAAGATCTTGTAAAATCGAAAAATTCAATTCAACTCATAACTCGCAGCTACATAATGTACATACAGCACGTTGTTTGCATCCATAGAGCCATTCCAGGCTAATACGTCCGCTTTTTGCCGCCTCCACTTCTGCCATAAAAGACATGCAAAACAACGTCACGCACAACTCCGACAAGGCGGGTGCAAGATGCTCGACACGGAGCTTGCTCACAGTGACATTCTTCCTTTCCAATCATTTTTTGTCTATGCAAGAGCTGCGATGGGAGAGTTTGGGGAAAAGGAAGTGACGCGAGGATGCAAAGAGTTGGCCATAGAGTGGGGTGATTCTTTTCAACAAAATTTGTGAAGCACTAATGGTTAGGCGATTTGTAAGGGACTGGGACATTAAGGAGAAAGAACTCAGAGGGTGATAAGATATATAGAAACACAGAGGGAAGAAGTAAGGGGTTATATTAGTATCTTGAAACATGATGGCGAAAAAGCACGTTTACCGTAAAATCCGTGAGCCTTTTAGTACATACCGCCCATTCCGCCCATTCCACCCATTCCACCCATGCCGCCCATTCCGCCAGGGGCGGGACCCTTCTCCTCAGGAGCTTCGACAATTGCGACCTCGGTTGTACCAAGCAAGGAGGCGACACCGCTAGCATCAATGAGAGCAGTGCGGACGACTTTTAAGGGGTCAACAATTCCAGCACTAATCATGTCAACGTACTCTCCCTTGGCACTATCAAAGCCTTTGTTGAATTCTCCGGCAAATTCATCGGTAAGCTTGCCAACAATAACGCTGCCTTCCATGCCAGCATTTTCGACAATGGTACGAGCAGGTCTTTGAATGGCGCTCTTGACAATGCTGATACCAAGTTGCTGGTCGAAGTTGGCTGGTTTAACATCTTTCAAACCGTTGGCGGAAGCCTTGAGCAAAGCAGTACCACCACCAGGGAGAATGCCCTCCTCAACAGCCGCACGAGTAGCATTCAAGGCATCAACAACACGGTCTTTCTTCTCGCCAACTTCAACCTCGGAGGCGCCACCGACTTTGATGACGGCAACACCACCAGAAAGTTTAGCTAGACGCTCCTGAAGTTTTTCCTTCTCGTACTCGGAGGTGGCAGGGTCGGCAATTATGCTTCGGATTTGCTCGCACCTCTGAGCAATAGCATCTTTGCTACCCTCACCGTTTAAGATGATAGTGTCCTCCTTAGTGATGGTGATGGATCCGGTAGAACCAAGCATATCCGGGGTAGCCTTGTCTAGCTTCATATCCAGCTCATCAGTGAACACGGTAGCGTTGGTCAAGATACCAATGTCACCGAGGATGCTTTTGCGGTTGTCACCAAAGCCTGGAGCCTTGACTGCAGCGACTTGAAGTTGGCCACGAAGTTTGTTGAGGATGCAAACTGCAAGAGCCTCGCCCTCGATATCCTCAGCAATGATGATTAGCGGGCGACGGAGGGTGGTAGAGGCCTCAAGGGCGGGGATAATATCCTGGACCGCGGAGATTTTCTTCTCAGAGAGGAGAATAAGAGGTTTTTCGAATTCAACCTTCTGAGTTTTGGTGTCGGTAATGAAGTAAGGAGAGACATAACCACGGTCAAATCGCATACCCTCGGTAACCTCAAGTTCGTCTTCAATGGTCTTTCCATCCTTGACCGTGATAACGCCTTCCTTTCCAACACGTTCCATTGCGTTGGAAATCAATTTTCCGACATGTGTGTCGCCATTGGCAGAGATGGTGGCCACCTGCGCAATCTCTTCGCTTGTGGTGATCTCTCTCTTATTGGCTTGGAGATATTCGACAACGGAGTCAACGGCGGCCTGAATTCCTCTCCTCAGATCCATCGGGTTGCAACCGGCAGCAACATTTTTTACAGTCTCGGAAAAGATGGCACGCGCAAGGACGGTTGCGGTGGTAGTTCCATCACCGGCAGTTTCGTTTGTCTTGGAAGCGACGTCTTGGAGAAGACGGGCGCCAAGGTTCTCAAATTTGTCTTGCAATGCGATAGCTTTGGCAACAGTAACACCGTCTAAATTTGTAACGTCAGTCACCGGTAGAGCGAAGGGTGTCAATTTTGGCAAGGACAATATAATATACCTTTAGTGATTTTTGGGGAGCCGTATGAAGACTCAATCAAAACGTTTCTTCCCTTAGGACCCAATGTAGTGCTAACAGCTCTTGCGAGTGTGTCGACACCTTTCAGGAGCGCAGCACGCCCTTCGACGCCGAATTTGAGTTCCTACAAATACGGACCAGCAGAAGTTAGTATTGATAGACCGGATCTCACACAAACGACAAAGAGAGAAATAACAAGAACTACCTTGTGAGCATATCTTTGCTGTTGGAAGTTCAATCCAGAAGACAAGGCAGGTCTGAAATAGGATAGCTGTCCACGAGTCGAAGCAGCAGAGGAAAGGACCGAAGCCCTTGACGAAGCTGACAGAGCTCTGTGCATATTGAATGGAAGAATGATGGATATACGGAAAACGACGGAATCAGCCCAAAAAGTCCTAAACTCCAATAATGTGACAAAGTATTAGGCGTGGAGATGGTACAATTGCAAAGAACCAAGTGTAGACGAGAAGGAAGAGAGAAGAAGTTTTGGACGGGCCGACCACGAAGAGGAAGAAAAAAAAAAAAATCGGGGAAGAGATTCGAGCAACTTCTCCATGCTCTTGGCGCGTTTGCTAGTTAGCTAGCCTAACTAGCCTAACTCAGAGAAGCTAAGCTGGAAGCTCCCCCAATTTAGAAGTGCCACGTGACCTGACTATCCACGTGACAAAACCACCTCGCATCTGAAAATTCCACAAGAAACACAACGTCCCATCACACATATCACGTGCACGTGACATGTCATCTAGGAGTATGAAGGAAGAAGCAGTGCAGATATGTATGCCCTCTGTGTGGCTTGAAATGCATGCTTCAAATGAGGTGTTCGTTGTATTCAGTTTTCTTGGGCCTTGGGATCTTTGGAGTTGGAGATTCCCATTTGACGTGAATGCAGACTGCAACTCAGAGGATTGTCGAGTTAGTTAGTTAACTAGTTATATGGTATTGAATAACTACTAACTAACCCAGAGCAAAATGAACAGGAAACCACCTAACTGCAATTCGCTATGCAAAGAACCCGAGCCAATTTTCACCTGCAAATTTGAGCCCTTCTGAGACAAATCAATGTCCGCCATAAACTATTCCTCCTGAGCATGACCTCTAACCAACCTGTGTTTTTGTATAACTATGCTAATGTGCAATAAACAACAAGGATATGGGGTGATGAGGTGTTAGTGTGAAAAGGGACCAAACGCAGATGCCATCCAGGTAAATCCACTCCATAAAGCCAAAATTGAAAAGAAATTGAAAAATCGACATAAAGGATATGAAGCTAACTGATACGCCCCGATGAAAAGTAGGATATTTTGCAAAATTGAGCAACATCAATAAATGACACAAGAAATGTCATTTTTTTGATTTTGTTGCCTGTGTTTCTTGTTCAGTTTGTGCTTATTACAAAAAGGACAAAATTTTCTCAACTTACCACTGAAATGGATGATTCATTGATTCAGGAATGCAGGGTCAATGAAATCAACCATGTTGAAACTATCATCAAACCAGCTGAATGGGTCGTCTGGCATGGAGTCGAAACTTGGGTTCTGCGCCGCCGAGAAACTTCCGCTAATTGGGTTTGAAAGATACATGTTTGATGCCGAGTTGATGTAACCTTGGCTATAATATTGGCTGAGATCATCGCTCGTCTGGGGAGGTTGAGTAGATGCCGCAACCGGAAAGTGGTTTTGTCCAACATGGTCTTCAATTAGATGCTCATGATAGCCTCCGAGGATCGTTTCCGACAACTGTGGGGTGGTCTGAGCGTGCTGCGCTCCAATTTGCAGTAGACTCTGCGAGTCAACTGCACTTCCTTCCATTGGACATACCTCGCCCTGGGTGTCGGGACCACCTTGACAAGCTTCAACACCATTTCCAGGCGCCTCCTCTTCATCTGATGACTCGTGTACTTCCTGTTTAATGTCCAGGTGCTCGCTATTGACCCTGTTCCTATTCATAGGGGCTTGTGCAAGCCGCCATGGTGCAATGCGGAGGATCACTATGTTGCTAGACGGAGCCTTTCTTTTCTTTCCAGCCACTACGTTATCGATTTTGCCACAAGCTTGAGTGCTTCCAAACCTCAGGAAATTCTCACCAGCCGCAACATCGTCATTGAGGCGAGGTTCACTTCCACTCTCCCTCGAATTAAGAGGGGTTGTAGACATATCGCTGGAGCTGGTGCCAGTGATTTCGTTTCTCTCAGGCCATGTGTCGGTAGTTCCATACTTTTTCTTTGCTGGATCCTGGAACTCAGTTAAATCATTATCCAGGCTCGCCGCTGTTGCCATCGAGTTTCCGAAAGAGGAAACCCTTTTCCCGCCGGAACCTCCTCGACGCAGAGCAGGAGGGACAGGGATACCCTCGCTTTCCATTCGACAACGCAATTTGGCAAGGTGCTGTACAATTGCGCCGTCGGTGATTTTGTTGCCCATGAGCTCGGCTACTTGCGCCCACGGAATTTTAATCCCTGCTGAGTTACAAGCAGATTGGATTGAAAGGAGTAGCTGCCTATCAAGATCGTCTGGACATCGGTTAACTTTCTCTGGCTACGCCATAGAATTCAAAAAGCGAGAGTAAGGACTCAGTTCGCACCATTCCAGCGGACAATGGTCCTGGTTGCTGGTCGTTGCTTCGAAACTCTTCCAGGAGTCTTGGCTTTGGATGCAGACGGCATCATGCCGATGTCAATATCGTTTTTCTTCGAATTCTTCGCCATTGATGCTTTGGCAAGATAAAGTGGAATGTGAGAAAGGGATGAAGATGGATAGAAAACAATTTGGACGGGAACTGTTCTGGACGAAAAAAGGTTAGTGAATTTCCTATGTTTGCATGGGGCAAAGAGTGGTAGTGATTGAGAATGTTTTTCTGGGAAAGGTGAATGCGTTTGACGCGTCCCATAAATCCTTTGTGAAGGGAAGTTGATGGGAGCTTATGAGGGCTTCTTGCTTACCTATCTGCTCTTTCGAGTCAGTGAAAGCTTTATGCCTTTCTGAGAGTTTTAGCTGCCCAAGTGATGGGGTTTTGGGGAAGCCTAGAGGCTCTTGCTGCTCTATCTGCCAAGAGGGAGATGATGAAATATTGTGAAAGGGAAATCAGAGTGTCCAAATGGCCATTCTTCTCTCAAAGAAAGTGAATGCAAAATAAGAGACCATGGAAATTGTTCTGGAGGAAAAGGGGCACACTTACTTCTCTTGTTTGATGGCTGAGAGAGTGATTTCAAAAAAGGGCGATAGAGGGGAGGCAGAAGAAGAAAATAAGTGGACGATATAAAAAAGTCGAGGAGCACATTATATCTGGGCACCAGGGAACCAAATGCTTGGGAATATAATTCTGCACCTAATATTGCACTTTGCTATATTGTTTCCTGTGGGACTCCTATTGATGCCCAAAACCCAAGGACGTTTGACTCTCCTTACAGTTTAGTTTACCTATACTATTTTCTCTGATGTTTCAAGCTTTATGCCTTTCCATTCACCATTGACGGCCAAACCCGTTAATAACTTTGTTCCTCGCACTAGTTTGGTGATACTATTCGCCCCGAGTTCCCGAGATCTGGAGCTTGGGAGCAGGCGGAAAAGGCAACCCCCTCATTCCTTGAATTCGGGCCTCTTAGCTGTAATTTACTATCGTACGTGGTTTTTTGTGATTTTCCAAATCTCTACTGATGTTGGGCCTGACGGTTTAGCGGGCGTACCGATCATTTGGAACCCGGGGACCCTGCAGTTGTTCCCCCATCCCTTTCTGGGCAATCTATGTCCATTCTCTCGGGACCTTCCGACCCGTGCCCTCGGTAGATTCCTGCATTCGCTGTTCCCTGAATACGAAGGGTCGAGAATCAGATTCGCCCTCACCGCTCGCGCCACGGAGGGGCCCAAGTCACTTCGCGAGGGCGGAAATGCGACCCGAGTCTATGGAATTGGAGGACGGGAAAGCGGGATGGAATAACGAATGGTGGATACGTAAGTGAGATACCGGTTCCCAGGGGTTTGGGAGAGCAAAAATTCGGAATCGGGCCAGTCCTGTTGTTCGTCCACTGACATATTTTGCTTCCGCGCACATCTGTAGTTATCCACTCTTTGTCAGACTTGATAATAGACCTGCAAGGCTGGCAGGTGAACATGGTTTTTATTTTTTTTGAAAATACTGCCTAGCTGTCCTAGGCCATTATCAGATCTGCTGTCCAAGCCTTCCCAGTCGCATTTTCAATGATGTTCTCAGTTTATGTCTTCTTTGGCTTGATTTATGCAGCTAAAATGGGGGTTACTAGACAAAGACAGCCCGAAGCTGGGAGCGAATGATGCCAACAAGCTCTTAAATAGGACATACCAGTGGTACAACTCAGAGATACTTTACAATCTCCCCCTTATCATTCTTCTTCATACCACAATTCTTTGCATTGTATATCTTTCTAGACTCAATTCACAACGATAAGCTCTGGAGTGTCTGCAGTAATCTCTGAACAGCATCGGTTGGCTTTCAAAACTCGTTGCTGAAATATAGACAGCTGGTCTCTTTGATGAACCGATGTCCGGGCTTTCTTCAGGCCCATTGCGCAGGCCACACAACTGGGCAGCCGGAGTAGCCTTAGATCTTCCATAAGAGGCTTTCACCACAGAGCTGAGAAAGTAAACCACATGCGGCGCGTATGACAATGCTTTTCGGGTATATTGTAGGCCAATGCCTCTTATAGCTGGAATGAATAAAACAACATTCAGCGAGTGACTGTAGAAATGCCTGTCAGTCTTTTTATGTTAACAGGATTAAAGCTTTCCACACAACTTTTCCAGCAGCACAGAGCACATCTTTTGCTCAAGCAAGTTGTAGCAGTAGGTGAAATACCTTGAGTCCACCATTTTGATATAAACGTTAGACAGCACACAGCCAACAGCCAGCCCTCTGCGATCATTCCCAGCGAGCCAGCGGCCGTTGTCAAGTCAAACTATGCTGTTCAGTTCTGCAAAACCAGAAATTTGTAGAAGAGCGAACCCTACCCCCGGCTTTCTTCTTCACCACATGTGTGAAATGCTGGGATAGTTGATAAAAAGCAAGCAGAAAGAAGTTGGATGGTTTTGCCCAAAGAGTCCCACCTTTCTTTCTTGAGGTTCAACGAGCATCACGTGGTCACTTCTTGGCAAGATCGATTGGCTTTGAGGGAAACCAAAAGACTCCTGTAGAGAGAGAGAGAGAGAGAGAGAAGATAGAGACCAGTCCACCCTCCTGTAAACGAACACTCGATACCACGATGACTTTCGCTTGGAAAACTGCTGGTTTGACGTAAGCTCGGACTTCCTACTACCCGCCGCCGCTGCTATTCAGTTGCTGACCTGTCTGCCTTGACAAAGTTACAACCGGTATCTGGCCGTCGCCGCCAGAACCGTCCGACGATCCCTTAAGCCGGAATTGAGACTCAAGGCGGAACGTGGAGTTGCAGAGATGAGGTTCTCCAAGTGGGAGGTCAGTATCCTGTGTTTCTCACTGATTGTTGCTTCTCGGACCGGGACGATCAATTTTTGCTAACTGCGGACGTGTTCTCTCCCCGAATAGAACGGAAAACAAGGCGAACCGCAAAATCTGTCCGCAAAGAGCGAGCAAGCGACCACCGAAGCTGCGTAAACGCATAAAAATGAGATTTCAAAGGCGAGCAGATGATGTGTACTCTGAGGATAAGCGAGCAATGAGGAGCGGCGGATGGGTGACGGGAGCGCGCGCTGGGTGTACTTGTACATTTTGATGGCCGAGAGAGACACAATATCGATTTGCTTCCCGGGAATTGATATGAACGGTTAAACCGCTTTTTCTATAGACCTCCTAGGCCCAGAGTGATATATCTATCAACTAAACCAATTCCTCAATTGCTTACTTTTGATGCTTTGGAACGTTGGTTGAGAGTAAATTTTGAAAGTAGTTATTATAACTCTCTCCGCCAGAGCCCGAGCGTTCTTTTCCCTTATTTAAGAATTATTTTGTCGCACCACCACCATCAAACTGCCTCGCTGCGTCGGCAATCATCGCGGGCGACAATCCTGAAAATTTTTAACAATATAACCGAGTATTCAACATTTCCGCAACCTCGATTCTCTTAACTAGACAGCTCACAGTCGACTGCAACACAACCATCATGTACCAAACCAAAGGGCCTCCCCGCATCACATCGGAAAAGATGCAAGCACGGGATATCACAGAGGAGTTCACAAGGGCCACTTCGAGTACGTTCCAGACACCTTCCTCCGGAATGCTGCCAACTCCCTCTTTGATCAGGAAAGTTAACGTATTCTGGTAGAGCTGGACACTGGCCAACTTGTCAAAGATGAATTCTTCACCCTGTTCGAGGCCGTGGGGGCTCTGGAGGTGGGAAAACCCAACCTGCACTTTTGCATTCGTTGGCTCTGCGCCAGTTTTTCCGCTTTTTCCTGCGTTGGCCATCGGCTGTGAGAATATAATGCTGACGAATGAGCTGTGAAACCCAAGAGTGTATAGATTATGGATTCCAAAATGGACAGTGGATATCTTGCCTCGGGAGAGACATTAGACGATGAATACGATGCTATGAGGGAACTGCTTCCGGAAGAGGTTTTGGGCATTATGGATCAACTTTTATGCTTAGAGGTACGGCGCGTCCGTTACCGTCGTTGCGGGCAAAGAATAACTCGGGATGCGACGGGGTTATTGGCGGTTGACACAACTTTTAGCTGATCGCAATGATGTATAGGTCGCATGGCACATGGGCCATCCATTGTCCCAAACCCTTTTTACGTCAATATATTTAGATCGTCTTCTTTGGCCTGTTCCGTCTACACTTGATGAGGCCCGATTCCATCGATGCGCTCAAGCAGATTCACGAGAGAAGGAAGACGACCAGGGAGGCGGACGTGACAATGGCCCAGGGTTGGTCTCTATTGTTTTGAGAGCTTACTGTTTGGCGCTGGTCAAAGCTTGTGATAGCGTCATTGCGAGGGTGAGCTCGGAATATTACTATGAGGTGAGTAACTCTATTAAAACGGGCTTCCTGATCCTAAAATTTGCTAACTCCCTAGAAAAGGAAGAAGATTTTGTCACCCAATTATACAACCGGAAACTGCTGTCTGATGTGGAGTTGTCAAAATTCCATGCCCTTATTGACGACGCCATGTCATGGCTTAAGAATCGTGATGGGGATATAGATAAGCCTGTTATGAAAGCTCTTCTGGGCCGATTAGCATTTCGCCGAGAATTTTTAACTGCTTTAGATTTGGATATCTCCGTGTTGCAATTCAGAACCACTGAAAGCTGGCAGGCTTGCCTTGCCCAAATAGATATCATTGAAACGTCAATGGCAATTGGGAGACCTGTCGAGGAATCATTCAGCCGCAAGATCCAGCGACGTTTAGCTAGTACAGTACCTCCGCGACCCATGGTTAGGATCGATTCCGCCGACGCAATTGCGTTTCTAAAGCGCTTCTGCCAGGATGCTATTGATGTGCAGGATATCATTGTTTCTGGTAGTTCTTACGATCTGCAGGTAAGTATGCCAACATCCCATTAGAAATCACCATTTCTAACACCTTAATTTGGTATCGAAAGAAATCGGTTTGGGCGTTGCAGTCTCGAAAGCCTCAGCCATCAGTCTATATTCGCTCTCTTACACAATCATTTCTTCTGAACAAGATGCGCGTCCTCGGCTCTCAATCCATCAAACAATTTTGCTACAGTGACTTAACTGACCTTGTCTTGCCATGGAGCATACTGCTCGATAAGAAGAATGAGGACATTGAAATGCCTTCCGACCCTCGATTTCAGATTGCCAAAAACATGGACACTTTCATAAAAAGAGTCGCCCAGGTGATTTTACCTTTTCGGCACATCTATGCCATGCTAATTGGTTGATAGCCTTTCATTGACACGTATCGAGCATCATGTCTCAATCGTTGCCGGATACGGCGCACACTTTGCCATTCAGTGATTGATTGGGATCATCTTCAGGCTGAGGTGAGAACAATTATTGAATAATTTTCATGAGAAGTCTCTAACATCTTGTTGCTTACAAGGCCGAAGAGATCGATGTTCACCTTCGCAACTTGACTTCAGAGCCTGCAATCAGTCTTCATGGAGACGAGCCCACATATTCTTACCCGCTTAGCAGCTGGGTATATCACCAGAAATTGAGGCAACTTCGACTTCTCCTGCAATTAGGCTTCGAACTTTCGATATATTCCCCAGAAGAGCTTCCCGGTCTATATTGGTATCTTTCGCACATATGTGCTACACATCTGACCCACTTGGATCGCATAAGGTCCTGTCTTGAAGCAGAGTATCAAAGAGGAGCGACCCAAGCCGGAGATTCTACACAGGAAACCCTAATTGAGCGAAAACGAGTGTTTGATCGGACGTTCAAGGTCATTCATAGATATTCAACCGAACTTCTCGCAATAGATGCATTCGCCATTGCATTGCATGCCTTGTATACACTTATATTACGATACGACTTACTACCTTCAACATATTTGGCTTCCTCTAAACGCTATTCATCTGAGAAACTACGGTATGAATTACGCATGAAACCGTTTTTCTCTGTGTCACTACCAGAACCACTTCCTTTCGAGTATTTCGAGAAAGAGGTAGAGCTTTCTGGGGTTAGTGACAAGCTAGTGCTTGACAGGGCAGTAGCAGCAATTGCTGAAGCAAGGAAACTCTTGGAACAGTGCTTAGCAGAAGGGCCGTTCCTAAATTCCGAAACGACAAAACAAAAAGCGGAACAAGGCGCGAGGATGGCTGTGCCACCATCCGGCCTCAAGGAGGACTCGATCAAAGACGTGAAAGATTCATTACGAGCGTGTATTGCGACCAGCATCGCCATTGGGTCGTTTAAGAAAGCTCTTTCGGCGCGCACACCTTCCTCGCCAATAAAGCCGCAAGATAAACGGAGCAATATCGAGTGTATGAGTCGCGCGCCGAAGGGATTAAATCTATCAATCGAGATTCCAGACATAGGCTCCAAAGCGCGCTGGCACGATTGGTGGATCGTTCCAAAGGTCTCAGAGGTCCTTCCTGTTCGCCCTGCATAATTGCAGACCGAGATTTGCAAGGGTTTGTGTTAATTTACCCTACGAAGGGCCATTGCCATGTATCATTATTTATTGGTGCCAGGAGCTTTATCCATTCTTTGCCTTTTTGGCTGTGGTTAATCTTATTGCTTAGGTAGAGGTCCATATCTCCAGCTGTTACACAAGCGTATGCTCAACATCATGAGAAGCTTAGAAAAAAAAGGTTCAAAGAAAAAAGTCAAGAGTGTCATCGAAGCACCCAAACACAAGCCGTACTCCAAAACGGAGACTTGAAAGGGAAAAAAACAAGTAGAATCAGTACAAAGAAAACCGCCAAGCGGCTTCATCACATTCCTGCTGCTGCTAAAATCCCCATCGCACCCGCCAGGGCAAGCGGATTCCCCTTATCCGCACCAGCAGAGACTTGACCACTACCCTTTCCTTTCCGGCCGACATTATCGTCGTCATCGTCGTCGTCGTCATCATCATGATCGCTACCTTTCTTATTTCCCAGCAAATCGGTAATGCGTTTCTCATAATCCTTTGCTGTCACGGGAACAGCCACCTGGCCCTGCGGACAAGATCCTATATCATTGTCTCTGACAACGACATGTGATCTGGCGTGAGCATGCATTGCAGTATCGTCTCGTTTAGACCTGCGCACTGGGACGCAGCAATGACCCGCTAGTTTGCCGTTTATCACTCGCATAGACAGTTCCCCAGGGCAGCAACGACGGATGCCATTGGCGGTTGAGCAAGATTCAGTGAGTGAGAATTGATCTCTGGCGGAGATGGGTTTTGGTGCTGTGGTATAGTTTAGCAGCGGATTCACAGAAGGGGCTTGATGGACGAGAACGAACCTGCGAAAGTGGAAGGGATGATGGCGCTCAATGCCACAATAGTAATGAAAGATTTCATCGTGGACAATGTTATTTTTTATAGTGGTGTTTTGATTAGTGGGTGATAGGACTTTAGGTACTTTTGAAGGTGATATAGAGAGTATCAAGCCAGCAGATGGAAGACCCAAGGAGTGATCCTGGCGACTGTGAAAAGGAAGAGCAGAGAAAGTTTCTGAGGACCCAGAAGAATGTGAATGGATTGTTGGTATTGCTCAGGTCGGCCCCGGCATATTTATCTTTGCAGTACTCAGTAGAGGCGAATCTCTTCGGGTGTTGTCATCAAAGCACGCATCTCAAGCTTCGTCTCATCCTGACAATCACAACCAGATGCACAAGCAATCAAAACTGGGCCATAACCGCCCATATGTAAGTCCGCCAGCCCCCTCAAGTCGCGCCCAGTCCAAAATCATGATAACAAGCTTCCGAGTTCACTGAAAAGACGCTGGCCTGGGCAAGTCTAGATCCTCCAATCTGGACGAGGCATTTTGAGTCTGCTTGTCCCCTGTGCCGGTCTGTGATTCGTTTGGCGTTCAGCCACCAGCTGCCAGCGAGCGAGTTTCGGGCATTCTCTCGTGGCGAGATGTTACTTGTGTCCATCTTCCGGTTCAGCAGCTGGTGGTTTTTCCAAATGCAGCGAATCAAACGAGTGGATAGTTAAACGGCGCAAGGCTGCAGCGAAACCCCCGGAAGCGAGAAATTGACCACGAAACTCAACCAAATAAGCTTGTTCTCTCGGACTAATTACTCTCTTTAGGGTCAGAGCCCCGGTCAGATTGGTCCCTGCCCGTACGCACAGGCATACATATATATGGAGTGGTCGATATGTGCATACAGAATGTATGTACGCACTGGACAATTGGACACAGAAAAGGTTGACGTTTCATGAATCGAGTTTGGAGAGTCCAGATTGGCTGGATGGTAAAATTGCTACTACATACATCATCAATCGCGAAAGGCGTTTGTTGCTTCACTTGCTAAGGATAATGTTGGACATTCAATCTTCTCACGATCAATGGTCAATCAATCAAGCGCCAAATATTCGTCAACATCGACCCCAATGCCCCTTGCCATTTCCACAATCCACCCCTCGTTGACCGAACCGCTCGAACTGACCGTGAGATTCACATTTAAGGACCATTTCTCGCCCCCATCAATGGCGCCACCGGATGCGGCTGCTACAGATGATGCGGGAATAAGCAAGCTAAGTCGCTGCAACGTAGCTATCTCCGGGTAAATAGCATCAGCCACAGGCAGCGCAGTAAAGGGTGGATTTGGGTCAATGGCATGAAATATCGCGAAGAGGCGTTCCAAGGCAAATGGGCGGGCGGTTAGCAAATTTGTAAGTCCTTTACGATCACCAAGCCGTGTAGAAGAAGACACTGGCGTTGGTTTGCTGGCTCGGGACTGTGCTCCTGATTTCCTACCACTCTTGCTTGGTGTTTGTGTGGGGTCATCCAGGTCTTGATTCTGGCTTTGTGGCTGAGACGCCTGGTTGAATTTACCTCGACGACGACTCCGCTTCTTTTTTGAAGTTGCGAATTTCGAGAAAAACACTGTGTCAAGTCGTTGAGGTATAAACGCAGCTAAAAAGGCCGCTGTGAGTACTAGAGTCGGCAGATATGGGAGCGCCGGGAGTTGGCCCGTCGGTGTAGGCTTTCTCAGAGATGAAACGCCATTCTGGGTAGACGAAACACTTTCAGGCACAATACGATGAACGAGGACGTGCTCCCCTTGCTGCTGAAACAAAGAACGGTTCCTGACAAGTAGTCGAGAGAAGTCCCACTCGCCGCCCGGCGGTTTCTCTTTACTCACAATCGGCGCCACGAATCTTGGCCAGAGCTTTTTAGAAACAGACCGAAAAACAGGTATTGTACCAGCAATAGGCCCGATCAAGGAGTCGTATAGCGTTGATAGGAAAGGAGCATATAGTTTTACCCCAATCTCCTCAGGAAGCTCGATCACAGATGGCCGGGGCAACTTTGAGACTATGGAAAGGATCTCATCGCGAGAGTAGGGCGGAAAGTAGATATGCGGCACGCCAGCAATTTGCAGAAACTGGGGACGAGGCGTGAATCTCGAAACAAATACAACACAAAGAGGAATCTGCGAGTTAAATCAATAGCATGTTAGTCCATACAAATCAACCACGTCGAGTTCAAAAGGAGATGTCAACGATACCAGCTCTCCCAGCCTCGCTAATGCCGCCAGGAGCATTTGTCCGCCTTCTCGAAGCTCATCCACCCCATCAAGTAAAATCACATATTTTTCGCATTTCGTCCTTCCAAGGATATCGTTTAAAACCGCGGGCAGCGCGCTAACGTGCTCGCACCGGGCCTTTTCAACAATCTTCAACCACTCTTCCTCTGCACCTTCAAGAAATATTCGCGAGCCAGCATTTTGTATCGCGGTGATTACACTAGTCACGATTTTAACCAGCAGATGTCGTGAAGTGATACACTCCGCAATCTTGATTGCCGACGAAAGGAAAAACGGCGTGGCCGGATAACTATCCTGTACACGTTCCTCCTTTCTCCTCCGCTTCCTTTTTCTAGTATTGTCTTTTGGAGGAGTATCTGCGAGAAGGTTCGACTCGTCTCGGGTGCCGTACGCGTTGAGGATTGCTCGAGTTACGCTTGATTTTCCAGACGCCTGCGGCCCGTGTATGAAAACGGCGGGTGGAGAGGGTAAGACAGGCTGTTCTTGTCGCAGCGTTATCCATTAGTTGAACAGATCCACGAGGTTGATTAAAAACAGAAAAGGGGGATGTGAATCACGAACGCAAAGTAAGGTAGTCAATTGTTTGATTTGCAATGCTCTACACGGCCACTGTTGTGAGATTGAGGTTATGAGCTCCTCCGGTAGCATCGACCCCATTGTTATCTCTCTGGTTGAAAATTCGACTGTGATCAAATGAAGATCCTCAAAAGTCGCGTCAAAAGGTCGCGAAAGGCATTTCAATAATTTGAGGAATTCGCTATTTAACTAATACCTAGCTTTTAGTTTTGCTAGGGCTGAAAGCCGATATCAATTCCTCGATGGTCTAACGGTTATGATTTCCGCTTGTCAATTGCAAAAGCAATAACAAGCGCGGGAGACCAGGGTTCGACTCCCTGTCGGGGAGACATTTCTTTTTTTCAATTTTTTTTTTGTTGTTATTCCCGTCGTCTTATCTTTCTCTTTCTTTTTCTATTTTTATTTCTGTTGTATCTAGGGTTAACTAGACGGCGGGGATGATGATAGGTAGTTCATGATGATGTTTCAGTCAAGTCCATTTGGCAAAGGTGGATATTCATTGCTCTTCCGCTATGGTAATTGTATGCTAAAAAAAACCCTGCAACTGGCCTAACTGTAACTGGGGAATTTGGGAAATATGAGTACATCTATTCTAGATGACAAGGCCAATCATGGTCATGGTACAAGGCTGGGACATCATAAAAAGGGGAAATCATAATTTGGGGGAACCAATCGTGAATACAAATCCTCGAAAGTAAATGATAGTAAAAGAAAGGAACGTGTAGGCCCAACGGGCACTTAAATGGCACGAGTGAGATGTCAAGACAAATTCAAAGGACAGAGAGGCAGTCAATCGCAATCAGTCATGAATCTCTGATAGAATCCAAGAAATTCTTGTCGGAGGATTTTATCAAGCCCAAGATAAAAATACAGCAAAGCCATAGGAAAGAAAACAAAAACTCGTGGTTCCATTTCAAAAAAAGGGATGTCAGATCGCATTGACTTTTGTTGTATTCCCTGACACAAAGTCTGCTTGTTGGGTCCTGTGTCAATTTGAATTCAGGGGAATGGTGGAAAGTATTGATCAAGCATTGGATCGTATCCAAGTAGATGAAATGGTACCAATAGGAGTGGACTGGTTGCCAAAGATAGACGAAATATTGCACTAAAGGAGTGAAGCACAAATTTCAGAGAAAAAAAGCGCTGAGGTGAAGAGCGCACTGTCCAAAGCTGTGATAATCAGAGTGAACAGTATATCTTGATAGAAAATGACTGCTTCTCTGAAATCGTTAAATACCAACAGCCAAAAAGAACACTTGATGTTGGGAGCATTTGGGGGGGGATTGCAAGTAGTACAATGCTGATTGCGCCCTTTTGTTGGAAACACCAAAAAAAATTGCATCATCAAGATCAAGAGAAGATTGCTTGGCTGAGATCCACAAATCTGTTATATGCCAATGTTTTGTCATATCCCCATGCTTGCACATGGAACTTTATCATTCTTCTCTTCCTTTTTCTCGTGTTGCAGCCGTAATCATCATCAGTCATTTCGTCATTTCATTTGGTGGTACAGTCTGTAATGAGACAATAAAAGGACAAGGTCGACATCAAGGGACGACTAATAAAGATTAAATCCTTGAGCGCCGCCGCTGATTCCGTTAAGGACACTAGCACCTTGCTGTGGAATCGGGCAGTAGATAGTTGGGTTGGATTCGGATGTCGGGGCAGTAGATCCTGCACTCGAGATTGAGGAGTCACCTGTAATAACCGTCATAGAGGAGCTAACACTCAGGTTACCAGAAATATTGACGTCGAACTGTGGTCCAAACTGAGAAATCGCTGGGCTGGAAAACGGCTTGACTTGGTGATAAAGTCCATTCTCATCGAGTCCATTTGGAGTAATTTGGCCATTAGTGGCACCGCTTGTACGATTCTGAGAATCTAGGCTCATAATTTTCCCAGCAAGGCGTCGTCCGTGAGGGGTTTGGCGGATAGCAGGGAGGATTGGCCGAACTGCTTCAATGAGGGCGATACGGGTCTCAGGATCAGCGTAATCCATTGCGGTTTGGACTACGTAGTTTGCAAAGGAATCTCGGAGCATCCTTTCAAGCTCAATCGCAGGCAGCATCTCCTGAATAAGGAGACGTCTACTCTGGAAATCGGCAGTTCGAAGGCACTTTTCGATGACATTTGAGCTGAACTTTTGTTTGGAGAGCATTGATACTTTTCCGACGAAGGTTTGACAGAGGGGTTCTGTAAAAGAAGGCTCCGCAAGGTCCACTACGAAAATTAGTAAAGCCCGAGCCGGAAAAAGGGAAATAAGACTTACAAATATATTGAACAACATAATTTCCAAAAGGATCCTGCACTAGAGTGTAGGAGTTTGCTGTAATTTGTGCAATCAATTGTGCTCGCTGCTGTCCGGAAGCATGGTCAATGCAACGCTGGAGGACACAGCAGCCATGACGATGAGTACCAACTGCAATGCAGCTAGCACCAACTGCATCATAGATAAACTGGCAAAGCTAATTAGTGAATCGTAACATGAAATTTGCGTAGTGGGGCATACTTGAGCATCAACAGCAGACAGTCGATTGAGACACTTTTGGATGACATGGTTCCCATTGAGATCCTGAACTAGGTCTACCACCTTGTCTCGCAAAGCGTTTATCACTGTTTGTGTCTGGAAATATTATGTTAGGCACTTGTAGAGAAAGAAAAAGAGAGAAACAGCCCCGACTTACCTGCTCAGGAGTAGAAATAAATTCAATCATTTTCTGAAGAGCACGGGTTCCGTGTTGGTTCAAGGCAATAGAAACCAACTGGGAAGCCGCATTGTTAATGAGTGCGGTTCTCTGTTCATCATTCGAAAACTCGAGGAGCTTCTGGCAAAGATAATTGCCAAATGGGTCTATAGCGCTCGGATCAGTTGAAATCCTAAATAATCCTATCTGAAGATGTTACTAACCTGTCATAAGTTCGACTACATGCATGTGAGTCTCCAAAAAGATCATTTGAACATTCTCCGGAATGCGTTCTTCCAATTTCCGCTGCAAATAGCGGCAACCATGCTGGTCTTTGCATAGTCCATAAAGCTCACCGCAATACTGTTCAAGAGGAACATTGGCAAAACGAGAGAAAGCACCAGCTTCAGTCTCACCATTGCGGCGAGCTTGATTCCCTCTTACTGGGTTGTCAAGGAATCGAGAATAAGCCGTAAAAGGTTGTGCAAATGGAGGGTGGGTGGCAAGGGCAAGTCCATGATTGCCGTTGTTTTGCATGGGACTAGTAACCCAAGGCTGCATTCCATATCCATAACCAGTAGGTAGAAAATGATTCTTTGCCGGAGTGACACTACCGCTAACATTGGCAGACATCGCTGTAGGAGCCTTTATGTGAGTCGAGAAAGGCAGAGCAGTCGCCTGGAAGCCAGGTTGCAGAGATTGCACATTCGAAATAGGGTCGCTATGCTCAGATTGGGGGGTCGGAGGGGTATCATTGAGCTGGTGTGGATTATGAGAGTGTGGGGTAACACTACCGCTAATGGGGTGATCACTGCTCGATCCGGGTGGAGTGATATTGGTTGGGAATCCCCCGTTTCTCATTGTTGGGACATCGCTTGTCGAATAGGACATTTGCAAAGATGTCGGCCGGCTGTTAGACGGTGTGCTATTAGTAGTTGAGGGACCAAAGCCTGAAAACCCTCCTTCTAATGAAAGTCGACTAATATGGCGAGATTGGTAATGCCCATTGGGTAATGCAGAGCTTGTAACGGGAACATGAAATTTGTCGCTTAAATTTTCACCATGAACCCAGCCAAAAGCATTCTGAGGCAAACTTTGATGGGCTGAATGATGTCGCGGATGAGCACGATATGTTTCAGGGACTGGAGTGCGAGAATTTGCCAAGTCCAAAGCAGCAGAATTGGCCGAAAGCTATACTCATTATATTAGAAAACAAGTGCTTTGATGGTCTGTTCCTAGGAGCACGTACCATATTTGGATCTTCATCATGGCGAGTTAAAGTGGGAAACTTATCGTCTGGATCAGTCATGCGCAAATAACCTTTGACATCAGGGGTTGACATTCGTTCTTCCTCTTTGGGCTTATCATCGTCTTCGCCCACAGAATGCTTGCCGGCATAAAATGAACCGAATCCCAAGGAGCGGTCAAAGCCACCAGAAGATGCAGATGATTGAATCGAAGATGGGAAGTTTGTAGTCGATAATGAATACCTGCTCCTAACATAGAATTGAAACATTAGTATTAATACTGACTGAGGAAAGTTCAAAAAATACTGGACAGGTGGCATTGAGAATATCCCCTGGATTATCCGAAGGGTTTGAACCAACGAACCCTGGCTGAGAAACCCCAGAAATTTCAATAGCAGTCAACTCGGTGTATCTCGAAAGAAAATTGGGACTCACAAATGCCGCGGGCGATAAGCACCAAATCCATTAGAATGAAAATCATGTTCGGAATTACGTCGAGAATTCATGGTCGATGCAAGGGAGTCGCTACCATTGAGACCAAATGGAGAATTTGTATTGTTGGAGGATGGGGATGTGAACTGAGGAGAGAACAGGTTGCCTAATCGACCAGGGGTAGATTGGCCGTTGGATATAGAGAATCGAGCAGGACGAGAAAGAGCAGTGGGAAATCCTGAGTCGTGATGCTCTGGAGGGGTAGTTGGCTCGCTCACTGGTCCACCCAGACCACTGTGGGCGAGATCTCGAGCAATCTGGTCCATTTCTTGTTCTTCTTTCTCTTGCTGGAGGTTGAGAAGCTTTAAATCGGCCTCGAATCTCTTTTTCTGTTCTCTCATGTACTCAATATGCTGTCGCTTCTTCTCGAACTGGTATCAAAGTTAGACTTGGGAGTTGAAAAGAAGAGGATCTGGAAAATTGAGAAAGTAACAGAAGTATGGCAGAGTGAAAGAAAGGGGGACTGGGAGTTAAGGAAACTGTTATGAAAACTGAGAGGGTGCCCCAGCAGAAAAAGGCAAAAGGTGAGAGCTCACAAGCTGAGATTTATGCATCCGAGTGGCCTAGAACAGTTAGGAAAAGCTAGTCAGTAAAGTGAAGATAAAAGAAATGAGTGAAGTTGGCACAATATAGAACACAACCGCATTGAAGCTTATGTGAAACAACTTCACTTGAAAGAAAACTGAGGAGGAACACAACTGCTTGGATCCATAAGTTTCAACCAGCAAAGATGAGAGACCCACCGATGACAGTATTTCCAACGATTCTGGCAACGGAGCAGGTTGCGGACCTAATCCAGTCCATGGTGAGAACTTGGTGGAATCGGTGGTGAAACGGCGTTGGATCGTTGAGCGGACGTCCGTTCCGACAGTCGAATTAAAGCCAGTTTGGCCTGCTGGAGGAGAAGGAAAACTAGCGAAGGGGGATTCCGAGAGAGACGAGCGAGGGGAGGCAAGCCCGAGCTCGTCGAGTCGGTCACTGACGCCGTTTCTAAAAGCCATGTCTGCAGACATCTGTTCCAGTCAGTTGCTGAGCATGACCGCGCACAATTGAACAGCGAAAGAGGGGAAAGCAGGGAATTGGGATCGATCAGAGTTTCATAACGAATGAGTTCAATAAAGATAGCAACATGAGCAAAGAGGAAAGCAAGTAGGACACATGAAACGGAAGAGCATTGGGTTTAAAATAGCAAAAGGAGAGCGAGCGGAGAGGTTGACGCTTGAGAGGGGTTGTTGAGGTTTGGGACGGGATGGCTGGCGCTGCCGGATTAGTCCAACCAAAGACCGGGCAAAAGACTCTTCTCTTGGTCTTACGAACGCCGTCTTACAAAAGTGAAAGCCAACAGCAACTCGACTAGCTCAGGGATTTCACGGAGGGTTCGAGCAAGAAACGCCGAGAATTATCAAGGCAAAGATGAGGGAACTTACAGCGGCTTCGCTTGAGATGTGCATTTGGACTCGGTCAAAAAAAATCAAAAAAAAGGACTCGATTACCCACAGCGCCTGCTGAGAGGATTGGGGTTGTTCGGCCTCTTTTCCCACCTGCTTCAGCGGCCTGGATGATCGAGAGCGGTGTTTTCCTGCTGCCTGGAACCTTTCAGTCGCTGTAATCCCGTCTACGAGTTAAGAGAAGCTTCTTTTTTGAGGGCCTTCTCGGTCAAGGTTGAACAATGTAGGGTGAGACAGAAAGGAAAAGAGGATTCGGTGAGTTGTTTCTAATTAGTCCCCTGTGTGCCAATCTATGCGAACAGAATCATATCAAGGAATTCTTCACAATCCGAAGAGGTGAATACCGGTATTCGTGAGTCAACGGCACGGAGTATTGCCCACAGTCATACGTTTCATTGTGTGCGGAGACCAGGCCTAGGAAAATAAGCAACCGATAGGGAGACCAACGGGAAGCGGCCAAGATTGGG
>LJPK01000606.1:316877-369104 GCA_001430945.1 Amauroascus niger
GTTCTTTTTTGGTTTGTGGGGGGGGGGGGGGAATCAACCCCATTTCGTCATAGCCCAGCATCAAACCGACAACTCGTGACCTCGAAGGGTACCTAGTTAATGAAAGACAGGACCGGCACTATCCGTCTCTATTAGAGAGTAACGGCATCAGTCATTTTGAGGCCATTTGGCGGGGAAACCGGCATCTCAGGCCATCTTGGTGCAAAACTGAAAGCAAATCAACCTAAGACTGCGCTCCAGACAACCCCGCCCAAAATGCAATGGGCCGAGAGTTGTCCGGTGCCGGCGTCAGGTGACTAGGTCACAAGGTAGTTACCCACGGGCCATAGTTAATCCGCAGCATATAGACTTTATTCGGATTAAGTAATATCCGGCATCCGCATAACTGCGGGCGGGCCCCTCCATAGCTGTCTTAGTTAGTCATCAGAAAAAGATATCAGATGGAGTTGCTTCTTCGTCCGTAGGCCACTGTCGAGGTTTAATTCATGACTTTTCGACTCATTTTTGCCCTGATGAAACTTTTGAAAACGCTGAACTAGCTGGGATGGCCCCGAAGAAGAAGCCACAGGTCGCAGGCAAGCAGAGTCTGTCTGTGCAAGCGCTAACTGTGTGTCACCCCGAAGTTTGCGACTTGCTTTGTGCAAAGGCGTTGAAATCTAGTTACTGGATTGGAGACATATGCTAAGATTTCTGTCTAGTCCGCTTCTGATCCTTCTGCGCCAGCCACCACGAACGTTTCAGGTATGCCAGACGGAAATCCAAAGCGGAAACGGGCCGGAGACACAAAGGTCGGCCGAGCCGAAAAGCAGGACAAAACCAACTCTGAGGTTAGGAGAAAGGATAGCTCATCGGGTGAACGTAAAGGGAAAGTCCGAGGTGTACGTGCTCCTGAATACTGCTCCTACACGGGAAAGGAAGACGTTAGCTCACAAAATTACTTGTAGGATTTTGAAGATCTTCTTCAGCCCTTCTACTATAGCAAGTCTTTGACGGATCCGATCAACACCGAGAAGGATAAATGGAATCTTCTTCCAGCGTTCTTGAAGGTTAAAGGTCTCGTCAAACAGCATATCGATTCGTATAATTACTTCGTCGAGGTACAGCTGAAAAAGATCGTCCAAGCGAGTTGCGAAATCCGCAGTGATGTGGATCCGAATTTCTACATTAGGTATGTCTTGTCACTTAGTATGACTAAAAATTTGGATTTTCAATCTGGCATATGGGACTAATTTGGTTCATATCTTTTCAGATTTCATGATATCTATCTTGGTAGTCCTAGACGTGCGGATGAAGAACAATCAGAACATGCGCGATTCAAAGTTGAATCGACAGTTACCCCCAATGAATGCAGGTTACGAGATATGACTTATGCTGCTCCGATCTTAGTCGATTTTGAATATGTCCGTGGTCGCCAACGAGTGAAGCGGAATGGAACAGCAATTGGCCGCATGCCGGTCATGCTTCGAAGTTCCAAATGCGTTCTTTCGAAAAAATCGCCGAGTGAAATGTATCTTTTACACGAATGTCCTCTGGATCCGGGAGGCTATTTTATCGTAAACGGGACAGAAAAAGTTATTCTCGTACAAGAGCAGTTGAGCAAGAACAGAGTTATTGTCGAAACGGATCCGAAGAAAGATATCGTTCAGGCTTCTGTAACTAGGTACGCACGACATTCTATTCTATTTATTGCTGATGAGGTCTAACAATTCAACGACAGTTCTTCGAACGAGCGTAAATCTAAAAGTTATATTATTCTCAAAAAAGATCGAATATATCTGAGACATAATGTTCTCAGCGACGATATACCTGTCGTTATTCTGTTAAAGGCCATGGGGATACAGTCCGATAAAGAAATGTTGCTCCTTGTCGCCGGAGTCGATAGCGTATATCAAGAGGACTTCGCTATTAATTTCGAAGAGGCTATCAAACTTGGAATATATACGCAACAACAAGCCTTGGAATACCTTGGATCCCACATCAAGATCACCCGAAAATCGAATGGCTTTGGTGGAGGTCGTCGGAATTATATCCATGAAGCTGTTGAGGCCATCGCATCCGTGATTATATCCCATGTTCAAGTGGACAATATGAACTTCAGGCCCAAAGCATTGTACGTTGCGCACATGGTGCGCCGTGTTTTAATGGCAAAACACGATTCTAGTTTGGTTGATGATCGTGACTTTGTTGGTAATAAACGGTTGGAATTGGCTGGGCAGCTTCTTGCCCTACTATTCGAGGACCTGTTTAAGAAATTTTGCTTCGACATCAAGATGAATATTGATAAAGTATTAAAAAAACCTGTACGAACTGAAGCTTTCGACGCGTTTAGTGTGGTTGCAATCCATGGAAACCATATCACACAAGGGATGAATCGTGCTATTTCGACCGGCAACTGGAGTCTCAAACGATTCCGAATGGAGCGTGCTGGAGTGACCCACGTACTCAGTCGGTTAAGTTACATTTCCGCGCTGGGTATGATGACTCGAATCTCGAGTCAGTTTGAAAAGACTCGAAAAGTCAGCGGCCCAAGAGCTCTACAACCGTCGCAATTCGGTATGCTTTGCCCTTCGGATACCCCTGAAGGTGAAGCCTGCGGTCTTGTCAAGAATCTTGCGCTCATGACTCATATCACCACAAATGACGAGGAGGAGCCGGTACGAAAGCTTGTGTACGCCTTGGGTGCTGAAGATGTACAAGCAATGGGAGGACGGGAGTTCTACGGCCAAGGAGCTTATATTATCTTCTTAAACGGTTCGCCAATTGCTTTGACACGACGCCCGAAGCATTTCTTAAACTCCTTCCGACGCTTGCGACGAACTGGTCGGGTCTCAGAATTCGTTAGCATATACATTAACCATCATCAAAGTGCTGTCCACATCGCTACTGATGATGGTCGAATTTGTCGCCCGCTTATTATCGTTGAAAACCAAAAGTCAATGGTCGCGGCTCGCCACTTATCTATGCTACGCAATGGAACAATGGAATTTGATGACTTCCTAGCTCAGGGTCTCGTTGAGTATCTTGATGTTAACGAAGAAAACGATTCATACATTGCTTTATATGAAAATGAGATCAACGAAAACACGACCCACCTAGAGATCGAACCTTTCACTGTTCTCGGTGCTGTTGCCGGTCTTATCCCTTACCCTCACCACAACCAATCTCCCCGAAATACCTACCAATGCGCTATGGGTAAGCAAGCCATAGGTGCAATTGCCAATAACCAATTTCTCCGTATTGATACTTTACTTTATACCTTGGTTTATCCTCAGAAACCTATGGTAAAGACGAGAACTATCGAGCTTGTGAAATATGATAAATTGCCGGCTGGCCATAGTGCTACCGTTGCTGTTATGAGCTATTCAGGTTACGATATTGAGGATGCGCTGGTACTAAACAAGGCCTCAGTGGATCGTGGATTTGGGCGCTGCCAAGTCTTTCGGAAATATTCAGCCAACTTGAAGAGTTATTCGAATGGAACAAAGGATAGGTTACTAGGACCTGATCGTGAGAACGGTGTACCCATTCGCAAACACGCCTTGCTTGATAACGACGGATTGGCAGCCGTCGGCGAGAAAGTGAGCAGTGGTGAGGTTTACATTAATAAAGCAACACCGGAGAATGCCTTGTCTTCCGGTATTACTGGCTCAGACGCTGGAGGGCCAATTGCCTACATCCCATCCCCACAAACCTACAAACTTCCAGATCCCAGCTACATCGACAAGGTAATGATATCCACGACGGAAGGTGAAAACCAGCTTCTCAAAGTGCAAACACGCCAAACCCGTCGCCCAGAAGTTGGCGACAAATTCTCTTCTCGCCATGGACAAAAGGGTGTTGTAGGCATCATTGCCGAACAAGCAGATATGCCTTTCACAGACCAGGGAATTGTTCCAGATATTATCATGAACCCACACGGTTTCCCTTCTCGTATGACTGTCGGTAAAATGCTTGAACTTGTTGCTGGCAAAGCTGGCATTCTCTCAGGTCAGTTTGGCTATGGCACCGCCTTCGGCGGTAGTCCCGTTGAGGAGATGTCGGCTATACTCGTCTCCAAGGGCTTCAGTTATGGTGGCAAGGACTATCTCACTTCTGGCATTACCGGCGAACCTCTCCCTGCCTATGTATTCACTGGGCCTATCTACTATCAAAAGCTCAAACATATGGTTCAAGATAAAATGCACTCCCGTGCCCGTGGGCCGCGGGCTATCCTTACACGGCAACCCACCGAAGGTCGATCACGTGATGGCGGTCTCCGTCTAGGAGAGATGGAACGGGATTGTCTTATAGCATACGGCACCAGCCAACTGCTTCTGGAGCGATTGATGATCTCATCCGACCGACATGAGGTCGATGTGTGTGAGAATTGTGGTTTCATGGGCTACCTGGGTTGGTGTCAGCGTTGCAAGACGTCGAGGGGAGTGGTGAAAATGGTGATTCCGTATGCGGCGAAGTTGCTTCTTCAGGAACTATTCAGTATGAATGTCGTTGCGCGGCTTAAGCTTGCGGACGAGTTTCCCGAGGAGCGAGGGATGTGAGGAAAACTGCGTCCCAACGGGTTTTTGGATCCAATGAAGTTTTCTTCTTGCAAAGGTTAGCATCAGCTTTATTTCGTTTACGGGCCTTGAAAAAAGAATGTTAATTGCATATCTTGGGATGGGAAAGAAAAACCCTAGAGTTGATTGGATATGTATTGTACCTCCTAATGATAGAAAAAGTCCAACCATGACGCCATGTATAATGGTTAGTTAGCATATAATGACGATATTACAGTATAAAACAGCTTTTGCATTTCAGAAACATCTTAGGCAAACCAACTAAAACCCAACGCAACCCTTTTTCCATGAAGACTTTTAGCAAACCCGGGGTATCACGCATACATGTACAGAACGAATAGAAACAATGATCGCACTGCTCAATCTAAAAGCATCTAGGAGTCATATCCGGCCATATCACGTTTTATCTCAATTTTCCACCAGTCCTGGGCTTCATCTCGAAACACTAGCTGCAAGTGAAATCAAGGATGTCAGATAATGACCACGAATTAGGTATGAACGGTTTTCACATATGCCATTCGTCGACAACTCTTCCGGCAGCAACCAAAAGGCTTGGTACTCCGGCACCTCCTCCCTTACTGAAATCTCGTTCTTCGTCATTATAGTCTTTCAATAAGTCAATGCGGTCCGGCAGATTCTGGAATTTCACTTGAGAAACTGGTCCATCGTAGCAATACGATGCTAAATTTCGCGGTATGTCCCTTCCCAAGAGTCTAGTGCCCGTGGTACGTGTTTCTTCATTCGCTGCGAGTCGCTTTCCCGTCTCAAGCGAGAAGAGTTGGACGTTGCGAAGTTCGGTTGCTATTATGTGGATTAATTACTCTCGACCTTGCAAAAAATTGATGAAGGAAAGCAAACCACAAGCGAGAAGGCCCAGTTCAGGACAAACGTCTATGTTATTAAAGGTGTTGCATTGCACATCGGAGAAGTTCAAATATGGTGCAGTTGCCCTATGGCTCGGTGCATTCGGTCGAGGGCGATAGTCTGTACGATTGGACGCAAAGCGAAGGTCATACATGCTCAGCTATTCACCAACGTGACCTAATTAGTATCCTAACTTCTACTATCCGTCCAGAGTTTACCGAAAAGCATCTGGAAAACAGTTAACCTTAGGGACGTACCGTGCGATTCGCACCAGCAACGAGAAATTTCCAGTCATCCAATCTTCTGATAGATTGTACACCATGCGCATGCTGAAGTCTGGCTGCTGAGCCTTGACTTCGGACATCGTACAGCCACACTTTCGAACTAATTGCACCGGCAAGGATAACATTTCGACTCAACCAGTCCACGGATCGAATAGCAGAGCTGAACTTTTTGACCACGGCAAGAGTCCATTGACTGTGGTCATTTGTGAGGGTGACCAGATCTGTGCCGCAGCCGACAGTAAAAACACTCGAAGTAGTATCCGGAGAAGGGGCAATATTGCAATTCGACCATCCTGAACGACTATAACAAACCAGGGATTCTACATTTTGAGGAGATTTCTAAGGTAAGCATATGTATTTTGACAACCCAATACACCAAAACGGAAAAACACTGGCATACCGTCAAAAGTCTCCCGTTGGCGGAAGTCCGGATCGCCGGGTGTAAGCAGCCTTCCAACGATCAGGCTGACGCTTACTCCGGTAAAGTTAGAAGAAATTGCCCTTCAATCACATTAGCAGGGTAGATTCGAGAACTGGTGCACCATTTCTAACAGACATTATATGTCCTGGATGAGATATTGAGATCGACTCAATCTATAACCCTGGTCAGCTCTCCCAAAAAAGAAAAAGGTTTTAGGTTTTTAGGCTCTTCTTCAGATATACATATTCATCACGTCTTCCCATGGAGTCATGACATTGAACTGTAGGGTCGTACTTCCATGGGAATTCTGAAGATTGCGGAGGGAAAGCACTTATAACTCATGTTAATGGACTTAACAACTGAATGCGATATTAAGCATACCAAAAACCGGAGGGACCAGCGACGTTGAGAGCTGAGTGCTAATTAGTATTCCAAGCAAAGAAATACCGAGAGCTCTGAGAGCAACTATTAGCATAAGATCTTACTTGTGAAAAGCCGTGCTGTACGGGGATCCCGATCCACATTCTTCACGGCCAAACCCGCATTCCGAACGTGCACATCGACCAGGGTGCGGCGCTCAAAAAGATCAACATAAGCCTCGTTACGGCGGTGTATACGGCCATCTGCTCGTGATACATGCTGCCCAATCTCCCTCTGAAGACCCAAAGTTCCAAGAAGAGGGTGATGTAGAATCCTAGAGCGCTTGATCTTCTCCGAGGCCACACGTTCTTGAAACGTGTCAAGCCTTTTTCGCTTCTATCAAAAGTCCCATCAGCATGTCCAAGGTGGAGAGAATATAAAAACCATATCCTTACTGCTGCGGACTCCTCCCGTTTTGTAATCTCTTCCTTGGAATATTTGGAGCCCTGCGGAACGCGGTGATTTTCCTGGACCTTGAAGTATTTTTTCTTTTCTGGATCTAAGAGAAATGTCAGGACTCTGATCTCAGCTGCCGAAAATAAATCGCAAGGGCGGAAGGAAATATCAAAGCTCAGTTACAGCAAACATGCAATATAATTTGCATGCCTACACACAATTTTTCTCCTGCTCCCAGCTCCCAGTAACACACTCTTACACTTCGGATCTGGCAGCACACCCGTCCACAACAACAGAAGATCAAAGGGAAAAAAGTGGCAAACAAAAACAGCCTGCGTGCCGATAAAGTGTGAGAATAACAGGGACTCCTACACCCAAATTCACAAAAGGCCTTGGATATATGACCTTCAAATGTCGCTGAGGACAAGACTGACAACATCCCCTTTTAAAGCAGGAAGTAAAAGGCTTTCTCACCATAGTAGAACCCAGGAATCCCACGCACATCCATCCTCTGTTCTTCTCAGGACATTTGGGAGTGTTGGAGCTTATTTGCAAGCAAAAAAAAATGCATGGTGAAGGAACAATCTCACAAGAAAGAAGCTGAGAAAGGTTGATTGCCCACGCAGGGAAACTTGATGGCACGTGAGAGGAGCCAATTAGATAATCATGAGATTGATTTCCCTTTTTAGGGGAAGTGTTGAGGACAAATATATGTGATGATGCAAAATAGTATGTCTTTTGATTATAGATTATTGAGTGTAACCTACGTATCAACATCTGAATGACCACAGTTAACTATCCTGTCTGTGCAAGAGAAGGTTCCAAGGATGTCAACTAGTTATCTAGTGAGTCCACAAGCCAACCAATGGCTTTCCAAGCAACCATGGGGTATCGCATCATTGTAGTTAGACTGCGAGCACAGATACATACAAATCACGATCCAGAAAACAGCTCAAGTTTCTTCATCTTGCTCGAGTTTTGTAACTCAAAACAAAGCATTTACGGAAGGATAAAACGAAAGGCCTGAACTCATGGCCCAAAAAACCAATCCAAAACTCGATTGTTGTTGGTGGTGACGATCGGGAGAATACCGAGCCCAATTCAGTCTTCCGAGGAACCCGCCGGCTTTATATGGACCTCTCTCTTCAATTTGTTTTCGTCTTTCACGTAAGGTTCGCCAGCTGCCTCTCTAGCCATATCGTTGATCCACCGACTGTGCGGCTTGCAGGTTTTTCCTTTGGTCATCTCGCTGGCAAGATATAACCAAGACAAAGCGTTACCAACTGTAGAAACTTCGTCGCTGACGCTTGTTTGCGCAAAATCACTCATTCGATCATACAAGTCCTCGTCAGTCCAAAGATCGTAGAGATGTTGCGCCACGGCATCGGTATCTCCAACCTCGACTAGGAAACCGTTCTTGCCGTGCTGGACCTGCAGAGGGATGCCTCCAGCCAGGGTGGCGATAACCGGCTTACCTTTGTGCAACGCCTCGGAGACCTTGACTTCGAAACCTTCTCGGACAGACAGCTGCAAAGCGATTCGGGCCTTTGAAAGGAGCGCGTTAAGGATCTGATCAGATGGAGGAATATGCATCACACAGATGTAAGGCTTGAGGTGGCGTATTTGGGATTCGAGGTACTCAATGACGGCATCGTAAATCACAGCACCGTCAGGATCATCGACGGAACCGTGGCCACATATAAGGAGCTTTGGAGGTGTCGTTTCCGATTTTATCTTGTCAAAGAACTTGGCGTAGGATTGGATAACATCGAAAATCCCTTTTGACGGATCAAATCGTGCGACTTGGACGATGTATTCATCTACATAAAGGGTGGATGCGTCAGCTGGCTTATATTTTGAAACGTATGTGGCCGTTGACAAAGCTCACCTTTGGGGTAATCGATCGTGGTCATTCCGATCTCGCGGCATTTCGCGTTAAAAATACGTCCGTAATACCCGACATCCCAATCTTCCATGGTCTTGTTCAATCCATCCAACCTATGAACAAAGTTAGCTTTAGAGGTCTAGCACTCATTAACAGCCACAAGTTGCAACTCACCAGTCCGTTGAAGCGGGCAAATAACCCACAGATTCCTGGTTCACAGTTGATGGAACAAATGCACTAACAGGATGGCTGATGAACAAATCGGCATGTTTAATACTCTCCCAAAAGAATGCCCAGGCTTCCGCCTGTGGAGTTGAAGGATCATCTACCAAGTCACTTCGAATCTGAATATGACTGCGATATATCACCGGTCGATTTGGAGTGAGTTTCTTAATCAGTGGGATCAACGCAGGCATTTGTGGATCATCAATGATAACAATATCAGCTCCTCCATCCTCTGGGCGATCCAATGGCCCACCTTTTCCGAACCAGTAGCGCTGGGCATTAGTGGTGATCCAATCTGTCATTTGCTGCTTGTTTTCATCTGTGAGTCTTTCATCGAGTCTAGCAACTCCCTGAAGGATGTTGTGATTTGTTTTTGTGATGCGGAACACCCCTGGTTTCGGTCGTGGAACGTACCTGTCTTAACTGTTAGATAGATATTCGGTCTCGCACAAATCAAGGTAAATTCACCATTTTATGTCCGTCCCAAGGGCTTCAGAAAACCTGACAAGAGCGTGTCTCATGAGAGCAACACCGCCACCTTGGGGCGTACTGCTGAAGAAAGCCACTTTGACATTTCGTTCCTTCATATCAGCTGCATACTTCTGCACGGCGGCCCAAGTACTCTCGCCGACAGTCTTCTCGTAGTCACGGATTGTGGCCAAAACAGCGTGGAATCCTGCATCAACCTCAACAGTCCCTCGATAGCCAACCTGCAGCAAGGGTGCTTTGTTTGGGCCGAAGAAACTATAATAATACTATCAGCACCCGACTTTCTAACGTAGGTGACAAGACCATCTGGAAATGCTACTAACGTGATACATTTCCGAGCAATGGATTCAGCTTGCTCATCCAACATCTTCGAGTTCCACATTTCCGTATTAATCCAGCCAACACTATGTACCCCTTTCCCATGAAGCACCAGTGGAACGATGTCCAACTCAGACCATAACCGCGGGCAGAGACGCGGGCAATGAACGGCCAGGTTGATAGGGAGAGCGATGCCAATAAATTTCTCCATATGCTCATGCTTATATTTCCGAACCTGATCAATGACGAAATCCGTTATCATTTGTCCAACATCGCTATCCTCGTCACGAGGAAAATGCTGCTCCGCAAAATCCAAAAAATATGTCGTGTCCCGAATCGCAAGTGCGATGCCAACGTCGGTCTCAGCAGCAGACGCAGAGAGCCCGCCATAGATAGTCTAAAACACTAAGGATTAGCAATTGGTCATGTACCTTTGTTCACAAAGCCCAGAAACGCTAGGCCTTTCCAATGCCAACAACGGCAGAATAGCCATAAGGGCTTGAATTGGGTAGATTGGGCATACTTCTGATGGTGGGCCAGACCATGATTTCCTCTTGATATGTTCCAGGAGCGTGGGCTTCTGGTATATAGACGTACGACGTTCGAACTGCTGTTTCTGGCTTCTTTGTTCCATAACGGCCACCACATATTGTCTTAATTTCGCTTGCCCTTTTGTCTCGGGCGGGACCGCTTCAAAAGAATGGTTTTTCGACGTCGGAGAGTCCATTATGAGAGTATCCTCCAGAGACCCGCTATGTCTGACTATCTCCAAATATCAAAACAATTGAACAAACAGTATCATCTAACCCCTCTCTTAAATCTGGGCAGACAATGCAGTAGCTGATGATAATACGATTGTCGAGCCAGACATCGAATATAAGTTATCCGAAAAAGGTCTTTTCACAGGAATTTCAAACCCATAAGAAGAAGTGTGGAGAGATCACAAGCAGAGATAAACCGGCTCTCTTCATGCGTGGCCTGGTAAGAGGGTCCCATTCAAATGACGCTTCATAATCGCCGTTCGGCCCTCGAAGGCATTGCCATGATCACTCCGCGCAAATTGAGTTTCAAGGCCAGGATATTGACATCATCCGAACCATGCCGTCCGCCGGGAAATAGAATCGGCCCTGCGGTATTTGATTGGAGGGAATGAGAGCAAAGCAAGACAAGCTACGTAGCATAGGATGGTTCCGCTAACATTGATGTCAGAGTTGTTGCTTCGATGCTGCCAAGTTCTCGATGGATTTGAGGATGCAGGGTTGACGTCTTGACCAGCGATTACTCCGTAACCAAGACACACTAACTAACGGCTTTCAATCGATTGCACCATACGAGGTAACTACTCCATGCCTAGGTACGGCACGAAATACACAAAGCGACAATTCCGTGAACTGCGATAAATAAGATGGATTCCCGAATTTATCTATCTAGAGCTTACGATACAACAGAGGGCTTCCGGGGCAAAAGATGCAACCAGCTCGGGTAGGGAGACGCTCGCCTTCGCACAAGAATCGCCCAAGATTTAAGGTAAGAAGGGAATGCAATTGAAACGAGTCAATCGATGAAAAGAATTAAAACACATTAACTAATCAATAGAGAAAAAGAAGAAAAGAAGTGCGGTAGTTTATTCAATGGACAATTTTCTTTGAAGAGAAAAAACAATGAATGAAAAGAATATCACATAATCCTGGAATGTGCCGAATGGGTTTTATAGAAGAACATAAAGAAGCATAACTGGAGTAGTGCAACTTGTGGGAAAGACAATGACCAGCAAAAGGTGCTATGGAAGGAGAAAAGGGTAGTTAGCAGGGCTTGCACGAGAGGATCGAACCCATTTCGGATAACCCGTAGACATCGAAAAGCTGAAGTATGAGACTTGCCACACAGGAAGCGCGACGGAACGCTCAAAAACGGTCTGGTTGATAGTCTATTGAGGCTGACTTCTGTGCTGCCTCGTTGAGCTTCTCAGAAACTTCAGCTGCAACAAGTTTGATGATAGAACCAGAGGGGTCGTGAAGCACAACAGGCAAGTCAAAGTAACCAGCAACGAATAATATATGCTGTCAAAACTATTCAAAGGGTTGATAATAACTGTACAATTTCAAAAATAGCAGCCCAACTTGTATTCAAACAGAATGAGAACACTCTTTACAATAGACAAACTGGGACTTGCAGGGTATTTTCCATTTTTTCGCATCCGAGTACAGAACAGGAATATTTTGTCTTTGTTCTTTCATTTTTTTTTTCTTTTGGGCTCTTGTCCAAGCAAGCTGTATGGAGGGTTCACAACATTATTTTGTAGTTCGGTGTTCCATCGAAGGTCGTTGGGAGAAGAGACATTAATATGCTTGTGGCCAAGCTGTCGCGTTTTAGAAGATGTTGTGTGTGTTGTTCCCATCCAAAAGACGGCATCGTGGGGAAAAAAAGAGAAAAAAAATTGATCTATTCCACTCCACAATTCTATCCCTTGACAAGGCCTGAAAATAACTCCCTTTTTTTTCCCTTTACGAGGTCTTCTCGTGTTGAGTAGAGACACGTTGTAATGAGACAACTGTGAAACACGAATGTTAGTAAGACGTTTCAGGTACAGAGATTTTTTGGAGGGGTTGTACTCACCGAAATCTTCGAGAGAACGTTGCTTTTGAGACTTCTTGGGGCTCTTGCCGTGCATCATGTTATCGAAGCCGGTAGAGCCTTGGAGGATGTAGTAAACACCACCCATCACACAGAAGACACCGAAGGAGAAGATCCAAATACGGACAACGGCAACGATAGAGGTTTGACCGCCAACGAACCATCCGAAGAGAGTGAAGAAAGTGGCGACAATGTCGACAACCAGAATAGCACCAGCGAGCTGCCACGATGGGATGGAGGACCAGAATGGGCCGTTGGCACGGGTGATGAAAATGAGCCAGTTCTCAGTGAGAGAGATTTCAAGGAAGAGAACCTCATCGCGAACACCAAAGTTCTGAATGATACCGCCGTCTTTACCGCCAGCCAACATAGTGGTAAGGGTAATCCAGGTGCCGACAGCGAGGACGATACCAAGGAGGACGGACATACCCCAGAGTTTTGGCAAATTCCACTTGACAGGAGTTTTGGAGAAGGGAGCGTTATCGTATGCAATGGCCAAAGTGGCAATATCGGCGAAAATGGCAATGAAGACAACCAATTCCAGGTTAAGAGAGGTGTTCAAGATGGCAATCCAGAGACCCAAGAAGATCTCGAGATGGAGAGACAAGGCAATACGATACACAACGTACGCATACATACGGTGGAAAATCTGGCGAGAAGTTTTCAAAGCGTCAATGATGGCAGAAAGACCAGGAGCGAGGAAGACGATATCAGCGGCGGAGCGGGCAGCATCGGAGGCACCCTCGACGGCAATACCAGTATCGG
The DNA here is from genome assembly GCA_001430945.1 of Amauroascus niger. Lineage (NCBI taxonomy): Eukaryota > Fungi > Ascomycota > Eurotiomycetes > Onygenales > Onygenaceae > Amauroascus > Amauroascus niger. The sequence continues at coordinate 330,135 of LJPK01000606.1, forward strand.
CCTTTTTGAGAGATGGAGCATCGTTGACACCGTCACCGGTCATGGCAACCAAATAACCACGCTGTTGCAAAATCTCGACGACGTTGTATTTGTGTTGGGGGAAAACTTCAGCGAAACCATCGGCGGCTTCAACGAAATCATAGATGTCAGATCCAGGCATGGTACCACCACCACCAAGACCAAGACGCTCAGCGTTGTAAACGTTGGTTCCAAGACCGAGTTGACGAGAAGTCTCACGGGCAATACCGACAGCATCACCAGTCAACATCTTAATAGATAGACCAAGTGTCTTAGCCTCGTTGATGGTTTTGGCGGTATCGTGACGAGGAGGATCAGAGCAAGGCATAATACCAAGAATTTCCCAGGAACCTTCGCCGCGCTTGCGAGCGACACCGAGAGAGCGGAAACCACGAGTGGCGAACTCAGCGACCTTGTTCTTGTAGGCAGCATCAATCTCCTCTGGAATTGGGTGATCATCTTCAACGGTGCGGAGGACGAAAAGCGGGGCACCCTTGACGCAAGTGATGCGCTCGCCCTGTGGAGATTCAACGATAGCGCTGACCTTCTTGGAGACGGGATCGAAGGGGTGGAACTCAAGGACCTTGTACTGGGTAAGGACAGACTTGGCACGAGGGTAGTATTTGAGAGATTTCAAGAAAGCTTTGTCGATAGCATCGATACCCTTCTTCTTGCGAGAGGCGGCCAGACAGGCAGTCAACATGAGATCCTCAGGATCAACGCCAGCAACGCAGTAGGGTTCGGCGAGAGAGAGCTTGTTCTTGGTCAAAGTACCAGTCTTGTCGGAGCAAAGGATCTCAACACCAGCAAGAGATTCAATGGCAGAGAGCTTCTGCACGATGGCCTTCTTCTTGGCAAGATAAGCAGCACCGACAGCCATAGTAGTGGTGACGACAGCTGGGAGACCGACTGGGACACCAATGATGGTAATGGCCAAAGTGAACTTGAGGATTGTAACGATTCCGTTGGATCGGTAGAAAGACGAAACCCAGACGACCAAGAGAGTGAGAACGACCAAAATGAGGAGGACTGTACCGATGCCGTTGAGAACTTCAGTGAAGTGACCAGTACCAGATGAGGCAGCGCTAACAAGAGCAGCAGCACGACCGACGAAAGTGTTGTCACCAGTGGCAGTGATTACCATGAAAGCTTCACCACGCTTGACAGCCGAAGAGGCATAACAGGTATCACCCTTATGCTTATCCACAGCAAGCGACTCTCCGGTAATGGCAGATTGATCAACCTGAAGGAAGGCATCTTCTGTGACAATGCGACCGTCGGCAGGGATGATAGTACCCTATCCAGGAATAAGTTAACACGGCTGCCCACTTCTTTCATGTCCTTCACACATGTCAATTGCTTACCTCCTCGACCTGAAGGATATCACCTGGCACGACTTCGGGGGCTTCAATTTCGGCGAGACGGCCGTTGCGGAGGACAACAGCCTTGAGAGCAAGAGTCTTTTTCAATTCATCGACAATAGAACCAGCCTGGAATTCTTGAATGAAACCAACACAGGCGTTGAGCATAAGGAGACCGCAGATAACACCGAAATCGACCCAATCCTGGAGACCGGCAGCAAGGACAGCGGCAGCCTGTATCAAGTCAGTCATAGTTCCCAAACAACGCCCCAGTTTTAAATATTTCTTCCAAACTCGACCCGCAGAAAAATCACGGAATAATCAAGACAGACGCAATCCGGGGCAAACTCACCTCCATGACGAACTGAATAGGTCCAATGAAGTAGCTCAAGAATTTGAGAATCATGTTCTCCTTCTCTTCCTTCATCTGGTTAAGACCGAACTTCTTGCGACGAGTGGTGACCTCCTGATCTGTGAGACCCATGCGAGTATCCGTTTGCAACAATTCCTCTGGAACGGGGCGAGCACCACCGGGTTCGCCGACTTCTTCGTCTTCCTCGTCGATGTGACCATCCTGGGACTCGAGTTCCTCGATGAGCGCATCCATGTCCTCCTCCTCCTCTTCTTCATCGTCAGGAATGGGCTTCTTCTCATAGTGCGCCTCTGAAACAGGAACATGCGCTTTCTCATTGTGACCCTCGAATTCTCCACTAGGGACAGAGGTGCCGAGGTGGTTGTGAGGCACACCCTCGCCCTGGGGGCGAGTTGAGCCGGTTGGTTCAGCCATGTTCGGCGATTTGAGAGTCGAAATCCGCGGGGAGAGGAAATCGGAAAGAGCTGATTTAAGCCAGGGCACAAAGTTTGCTAATGCGTGAGAGAAGAAAGGTGGCCTGGTAGAAAATCGGTTGTGGTTGGTTAGACTAGCAGCGGATTGCAAGCAAGTTTTCTAAACCGGCGCGGACGATGGGGAGAAGGAGGAGGAGAGGAGAGGGGAGAGGGGGGAAGAGAAGAGGGAAAGCCTGAGGGCACAGTCAGAGTACGACCGCACGACCAAACTTTGAGGAGAAAAGGGAAATGTATGACCCAAAGACCGCGAAAGAGGTGTCAAAAGAGGAAGAGGAGAGAAGTCAGGACGAAGTGCCGGGAAGAAAGGGAAGATATATGAGAAGTGGGAAGAAGCAAACTCAAACGGCAGAGGTGAAAACTCTAAGAGAAAGACGGACCTTGTCGCTCATCGACACAGTACGGGAGCTATTATGCACCTTGGGTATTCGTGGTACTGGTTGTAACAGCCCGAGAGTCTCCTCTGCGTATCACCCATGGATCATCTTTGAGCGAAAAAAAGAAAAAAATGGGATACAAAGGTAAATTACCGTCAAGGCGAAAGGAGGGAAAAAAAAAGAGAAAAAAAGGAAAACCGGGTCTGGGGTTGGAGCCCTGATTGGTAGATAGACCCGCAAAGAATGAGGTAAGCGCGAGATCCGTCAGGAATTACGGACGGAACAGGTAATGAATCATTTCATACTGTTACCTAGAACGAAACAGAGGAACTGGCTCGCCCGCCGGTCAGTTCGGCGCAGTGGCCCGAGTGCCAACAGGCCGTGGAAACAGGGCATGCGAACGTATGTGTCTTGGGGAGCTCTGACCCCTCCAAAACCGAGCCAACAGGCCAGGTACGGTAAGACCACGGTATGGAAATGAACAAAACAGGCCGACACTTGCCATTCTTGGCCCGCTTCCAGCAAATCAGCTTGTCGTTGATTTGGCCGTTCTTGTGGTAACATTGAAAATTCTGAAAGTATTGACGGGCCTCTTCCCCCGAACCAGTTAGCTTGGTCAAGCTCCTGTTTTGCCTGGAACCCTTTCATAACCGAAAATTAAAACAGAACAGGATTGACACCGCGCCAGATTTTGCACCACATCTTTCGCAGTTATTAGGATCCTCACGCACCGGTACCAGCGGGAGTCGAATTAGGGAATGCTAAGGCAAGACTTTCTGCGACTCGGTATATTTTAGGATAAGGGTGGATCTTATTGCTCCACAATTGCATTCTATGTTGAAGCGCATAACGATATATCCTGAGCACACGATATCTCGAGTGCCTGAGTGCAAACAAGCTCCGGGTTGCTTTGGTCATTAGTTACGCTTCCTCCTCGTAAGTAGTAGTTAACTACCTACTCATAGTATGTAGTTATGTACAGCAACCTAGGGCTACATTCGAGACCCCGAAACAACCAGTAGGAGCAATGGACGTAGTCAAAATTTCGGCTCCAACGGAATTGTCCCAGAACTTTTAATACCTTGACATAATTTCCCTCAGATGCTAATCCGCGTGTCCTGATAGTCGGTGGCCGTTCCCGCCAATCCTTTGTTGGGATTCATATTTTACTCTCAGTGAAGTCCTGACCTGACCCTGCCCTAGTTAACTAGTGGTGACGGACGATAGGCTTGCAGAAAAGAACACACACCATCTGAACGAGCCTTGCAAGGCATTTCCCAAGCCATAACATTTCTGACATCAGTGGCGGGCTGGGGTTTCTCGATTCCCGCCAGAATGATCTCATCGATGTGACAGTATAATAACAACAATAATGATCCGTCGCACTTCCATAAAAATCACATCCATTCGATGTTGTTGTAGTTATCTCTCGTCTTCTCATATCGCCCGAGTTGACCATTCTCACGATCGGGACTCACCGGAAAATCAACACATGGCGAACGCCGGTCTCTCAACTAGTTTGTGGAGCACTCGTGCTGCAAACGATTAAATAGCGCCCCCTTTTCTTCATCGATGGGAGAAGCTTTAGAGAGAAGAGCTCCGTTTCAAAACAACAATGTGCATACATACATATACACGGAGTACGTACTTCGGAGTCATTTTCTCTCCCAATCTCTAATACCTTACTATGATAACTAAATGCTCACATTGACCGCATTATCTATCGAAATCTTCCAGAGTCGTCAAAATCAGTTATCGTTGATTGACGGAGTATTTCTCCTTCATATTGCATGGCTGTGGGAATTGATCTGGATTATTTCTGAGGTAACTAACTACCTAGTTAATTAAGGGCTCATGCGTATAAATTTTGCCGCTATACCAAAGCTCAGACCCCTATTCATCCAGTCTTATTGGAACAACCCAGCTACGGGGCTGAAAATCCTCGGAAAAGCATTGCAGATGATCGCCCTCAAGTCGTTCAAATGGTGCGTCATCCCGATGTGGACAGTGCATAGTGGGAGTTTTGTAAACACAAACACATAGAAGACCACCTGGGGAGTTGTGCATTAGGGCTGCGTGTTTTTGCCATCTCTCGCAAAAGTGTGACGTTCACTTCCATTTTCAAAATTGTCCCACACACGCAGGTATATAAGTGCAATACATATGTACTCAAATTGAAAGAGAAAAAAGGGATCTACAATCTTTTAACTTATTCACAAGACGAAAAAGAACTTGCATCCCAAAAAAGAGTCTCCCCGGTCCATGTATGTAGTTATGGATGTTCGATCGCCAAGTACTTAAGTAACACCAAATCGACCTTGCGCTGTGTGATCCTCCCTCGAACTCGACAAGATAATTGGCCATCTGCCCGCTCAATCCAAGCATGGGCGGAAAGGCGGTCGGCGAAGTCTACATGATAAATATACCGCGCAGCATTGGAAGATCCAAACACCAAGGAGTCTCCCAAGAGTCTTGTAACTCCAGAGGAAGAGATCTTGCAAGGAAATAGAAGACGATATCCAATCCGCCCAGAAACCCCAAAGGCAAGTACCACAATATCGTTATAGGAAACAAAAAAAAAAAAAAAAAAAAAAAAGGCTATGATTCTAGATGGATGTAAATCAGTGAAACAACATTATCAATAAATGCCTTCTCTGAGTCTCATGGACTTTATTTAGTGAAGAAAATACTAGTGCTTTTTTGAGAACCACACTCTTATCCGATTCTATCCCCCCCGGTTCCCCCGCTTCACAGGAGACCCCAGAGTGGGAGAATGGAAGCCAAAAGCGGAGGATACTTTTGGAATGTAGCATATTGGCCTTGGCGATGGGGAGACAGAATGGCAAGCCGGGGTCTTGGCATTTGGCGATTCCGCTGCGGGATAAACGAAACCCTTCTTGACGGTGGGTTGTACGGAGGACACGTAGAGTGGACGCTGAAACGGGCGGAATGGGTTGGACATATGGGGATATGGTTGAAAAGAACACAGTGCTCATGGCAGAGTTATCAAGATAGTGACTTACAAACATTCTTTTGAGGTAGTTATTTGAAAGGAGACGCAGCCAAGGTCGCGATGTAAGGTTTGCGTATCACATTACGTGAGGTAATAGGTAGTTTACCGCCCAGTCTCATCTCAGGGTGCTCTGCAATCCTACCACTGTACGGAGTAGGCATTAATGGTTTTTGTCTGTATATATACACACATTCCCAGGTGCAGTTCCCCCGGGAGCAAACGGGTACATGTCCGCCAATGCAATAGTGTTTGACTTAGTTAAGATCTGCATCTAGGAACGAGGAACCGAGGGAGGTGCATGATTGAGCGAACAGCAGAACCACCACAAAATGAGAAAGGCGAGGTGAAAAATGGAATCCAATAGTGGCCAATATTAACTCATACGCGCGAGAGATCTTTGTCGAAAACATGAACCCTTCCCACGATTCGGTTCGTTTGCCGCCGATATAATTTCCCCACCGCCTTTTTCTTTGACAGCACGTCAATATCTACAAGTTTGCCCCCTTATCGTTTCGAGTTACTCTTCCAGAAATTCGAGGTTCTCCTTATCTTGATATCCTGACCCACACGGTGCCAGAAAGAGAGAAACCTCGAAACCTCGAAACCCGGCAACTTCGGCAATGTTTCTGGTCCAGGAACACACCTGACTTCTTGGTTCCGGATCAAGGGCCTAATAAGATGACATAAGCAGGGTGTTTTCCACAAATGTCCAAACAATGCACACGGAATTCGCGGTTATGCCGATTCAATAAGAAAAAAGTCCAACGATACGGCCGTGGACAGGCTCATCATGAAAGAGACCGGTCTTAGGCGAGGACTAATGGGGTCAGCTCTACGGAGTGCTGAAAACAATGCCAGCCCACCCCAAGATGGTCCGGCAACTTATTCCCTCGTCGAAAACCACATCGAATTTATAAAGACTAGATGAAGTCGGGGACATACACTGGACTGAACTATCAAAGAGGTGAACTCAACCAGCGGTGACGAGCTAGGAAATCTTTCATGGGCAATTTTTGGCCTGTTCTTTTTTAGCAAGAAGTCACGAGCAATCACCCAGACTAGCAAGGGTAGGAAGCAAGATCCGGTGTCCCGAAAAGGGTCGTCCGTGTTATCGGATCGATCTCAGCGCAAATGCCTGCAATTCTGAGACGGGAAGCCTCGCTACAATTCGCATATGAAGAAACTTGGTGACTGAAACGTATGTACCAGAGGCCCCCGGGTTTGGGATGCAAAATCGGAGATGAAAAAGAATAAAAAACTCTGCTCGTAGCCCTACCTACACCTGTCGGGTGATTTTTTGGGTAGGACTGCTTCAACGAAATTTTTCCGAGCGGACGTAGCCGAAGGTATATGGGTGCCATTGGTTGATCAGCACAGGGATGGGAGCGCGGTTGAAGAATTTCCCAAGAATAGCCTCAAGGTATATACATTTGGATGTAGATATGTCTGTCGACACAACCAAGTCTCAATGGCGGAACTAGTTAGTGACTGGCATAAAAACACATTCATATTCACACAAGACCCGCGCTAACCATCCAGACTCGTTCTCTTGAAGTAGTCATTCCACCCATTCGTCTGCCATGAGATACTTGTCCAACAAGACCCATACCCGTCGCACGGACCGTTCCGGCAGTCCATCCCGCTTGCCACACCACCGCCGATTCCCATGCGTCTGGTTCTGACGACTAGGTTCCTCACTTAGGACTAAAGGGAAAAGATTTCATTCTCCCAAGTTGGACGGTTACGGGAGACTTACCTAGCAATATCGATTTTACTCGGGATGATATGTAAGGTAGCAACAAGCTCTGACGTCATTATCTAACGTAGGGGCGGAACGCCATGGCGGAAAGACCGACCCCGATTGCCCCCGATGAGATCTTGCGGTGAGTATTGAAAGAATTACGAACGAATAGCGACCGCTCGCGACTCGGGTTCATACGGCACATCGATTAGAAGCCGCCGCATTCAAAGAATTGATTTTATTCCAGTGTCTACTTCAGGCGTACGGGGCAAAAGATATGGGAAGGCAATGAACAATACTTTGATATCTCACGGGTTAGTAAGTTAACTACTCTGTAGTTCACTTTGAATGCTGAATGTTGAATGCGGGGAAACCGTTTTCCAAGCTCATCATTTCTCTGGCTGTGTTCGACATTCAACAGATCCATTGAAAACGGTGCCGATTTTGGTCTTGGTAGTTATATGTTCAAGGGACCCGCCAATTCAACAACGTCTGAATTCCAAAACACGGTCCTGTCAGCTCTCACGTCAATGATAGGGTGGGATGGAATCTTCTTGATAGGTGGTCATGGCTTCTTGCCTCCTGCGATGTTACATGCGTTTAGTTTACTCTGTAGGTAGTTACAGTACGTACCTAGGCATTTCCGCGGCTGGGGAATAAAAAAAAAAAAAGGCGCCCACCAGGGGAAGGAACGACAAAGGCAAGGGGGGGAAAAAAAATGCCGCAATTCGGGCGAAAAGAAAACTCTGACTTCGCTGACCGGTCGGATGAAAAACCATTTCTCCGACGTAAGATGCTCTACGCGTCTTCTAGAAGAATCAGAAAAAATGCCGCGCGCATTAGGCCGAGAAGGGCAAGGCCCGCATTTGACGGGGCGTTGGCTGACATTTCTGAGATTGATCTACCAATGGGAGAACATGGTCTGTACCAGCCGAGCTGCCATTGTATGTATGGTTGCGTATGGAACCGTATTGAGCGTATGTAATGATGATACGACCATACCGTTCGCCATAATTTTGAGAAGTTTAAACGGAGCTTGGGATCTCCGCGGCGTGTCCATTGAGGAGACAAGTGAGTGGCAGCCGGACTTACGACCGGGGTTGGAACGGCATTCGGTTATGCCATTTTTGCGCCAGTTGATTTTGAAGCAAGGCAAACGGCGCACTCTCGCTTTGCTCTCTCTTGACATCAACAATTGCGTTTTTGAACCGTGGGCACAGACACGGAACTATCACTGTGCCATAGCATCGATCCCAAATCTCCAATTCGGGCAAGGTGTTGGCTTCACCCAGGGGCTCGCAAGAAGAGTTTCACGAGCTCTCTGGCGTACCGAATAGCTGTCGATTAGTTACGCCTAACTACCGTGGGTTTTAGTGGTAACTTATCCTGCATTGTCGAAGCGCATGGTGATAGAGACTGCTCGCAAAGGAGAACGAACAAACGGTGTTTCAAGAGCGAAGTCTGGGCCAGGATTGGCAAAAAGTCAAGCATTCAAAAGCAATCATGCTGCTTAAATCCATCCATAGAGAATTGACAAAAACATGCTTACATTCGGCAAAGCCAACAATTGCCGCATAGCCATTTGCAAGCCCGTTTTCTCTATTTTCTTTTGTTCAGCCTGTCTATTGCTCTGCTCTTGACTTCCTTTTTCGTTGCTTGCGTCGCGTGATTTCAGGCGCGTAACTACACGAGCAGAAGCAAAGAAGCTCGTCGGATGCGTAAAAAAGATTCCTGCTCCTATTTGCTGCGCGGGGCCTGGATGGTGTACGTACATACATTCTTAACCACACCGAACACAACAGGAAGCGCAAACCGCTACCCGTTGCCATGTGGGATCAAGCAGCTAGTTATACACAGACAGACAGGCCTTTCGCAAACCCCGGCCCGGTTCAACCCGTAGTCACCTTCCACCTAAACTCTCTGGCTGCGCACGAAGGTTTTCCCTGCTTTCGCAGATTTCAGTTCAAGTCAATTGTCTCGTTCTCTTTTTTTTTTTTTTTTTTTCCTTCTTCAACGAGAATCGATCCCTAACTACTAACAAGTTAGCAATTGGGAACAGCCAGAAACAGATAACTAGACTAGAAGAGTGGAAGAACGGAGGAGTGAACGTGCTGGAGTTCTGACGACGGGGCGTTCTCTGCCGCAGCAGCCTTCTGGGGTTGACATCGATGCAAGACATGCTAGGCTAGTGAAGCAGTAGTAGCCAATCTTAATGCACGGGGCACTTTGACATCGTTACCGCCATCGTATTGAATCAAAACAACAGATTGGTCCTGTTGTTTGAAATGCTGATCGGCGCCCGATTGAGGTCTGAAGACAAGCTTTGCCAATGTGAATCCTCCATACTTTTCTGTGTGAGATCATGATGCCGCCATCGTCTCGTTTCGCGAAGGATTCAAAGACCCAATCTCGACCGTACACTGTAGGGATATGGGGGGGGGCGGCAATTAGTAGTAAAAAATCTCCAATCGCTGGGGATTAACTAATTAGCTACCCAGTTACGGGAGGTTGTTTGTTTGTTTTGATTTTGCTATAAGTTAACTTCGCTCAACCCCCTGCCCCTGATTCCGCATTGAGCAAGTTTCCCTGTGAGGAAGTTTGAAACGAAGAGGGAGAGAATTACCTAGCTTCTGACGCTCTCGTTCCTGAGAGGTGCGGCCGTGTGTAGGGGGGGGTTCATGAATCAAGTCGCGGGGTTCTCGGGGTCTAGTTAATATATAGCAACTAGTTAGTTACCCCTTTTCAGCCCACCAACGCCCGCCCTCCCTCCCTCCCCTCCTTCGACGGTGTGGCCTTCAGATGTCGTCTGGTCCACACTCACGTCCTTTTCTGATGGGACGTCAAAGATCATCACCTCTTTTCCACTTTATGTCTCTGCTTCGTTCCCAGCCTGGGTGTGGAAGTGAAGAGTGTTCACTTCCTGTTAGCTTGGCATACTAGAAGCTCTACTGTCCTCAGTTCAGCATTGAGCCATGAAAATAGACCTCGAAATCACTTGAACTGTATCGGAGATCTTGAGTGAGCGTCGTGTGGGATAACTAAGTGCAGCTTAGGTCTCCGGGTGCCTACTCTGATCGGATAAGGTGGCGATCTTCATTTGCCCTCCTACGTGAATTCGAGCATCACGATGGGACACAGCGATGTGAGCATTGCGACTCTCTACGTGTCCCAGACATTCTCGACAACAGTTAGTGGCTTCACAGAGACTGAGATTTTGAAAAACGAAAATTTTTCGTTCGGGCCTTTTGGATTAGGTCTTATTGAGGTGTATTTCGCCCTGCTTTCAGTGTACTGCTTACGGATAGTATCAATCATGAACCTTAATCACTTTCTCTTTTTATGCCCAGCGGTATTTGGCCATAAAGTCAACTAACATTATCTTTGTCTTCCAGGCCCCATTCCCTTTCAACCTTTGGCCGTGGATTAACCGCTTGCGGCCCCGACGGCGTTGTCCCGACACATGCGATTGTACTGTACATGCGTGCGCGTCAAATACATTTCAGCAGCAAGCCGTCTTTTCCGGTTTCCAATCCGCTGTCGTTTGCTTGCGATGCTGGAAAGTAAAGGGCTCGAAGGGCTGAATGACGAAAGAGCACGATGGGCGCGCACTTATCGTAACTCCGAGCGAAATCCGATGGGTAAGTAAGAAGCCAACTTGTGATCTCCCAATTATCAGGCAACGGGTAACATCAAAAAATCGGTGGATTTTTTTCATCTGTCCAAGGCGCCACAATGTTATATTCAATCTAAGCTGTGCAAATCAGGGTTTGAAAACGACAACTCGGATTTTTCGGATCTGACGGGAACGGCATCACTTGGGAAAATTCTGTTTCTTTCGTCGTCACTACGTTTGTACCTACGTAGTCCTGGAATGGATCTTGGGCCGTAGTGCCGATGGATCGACCCTGGGACCCGCAATAGCTTGAACGTGGAAATGACCCATCCTATCCATAGATGATAGTAGCTTGTGTAGGCACCCGTCTGATATCATGGGTTCACAAAGCTCAAGGATTTTTGCGGTCCTCGCCCCAGCGGGTGAGATATTGCAAGCCTGTGACCCATGGGAAGCTAGATCGGGATTGGCATGCCGTCAGATACAGGTTTCCTTTGACGTCGCTTCGCTTTGAGACTATACAGAAGAATCGTCGCATCTCTACTTGGTGGGGTGAATAATACAGATGATTTGAATTTTGCCTGGCGTCAAAGAGGCCTCAACAACTGTCGGGGTGGGTGCGTTCAAAGAAAAAGCCACGGCAGGTCCGTCGGCAAGGAGTAGTAGCCCAAATCAAACTTCCTCTCCAAAGTTACCTGCCAGACAATCTGGATGACATCTTATACCCTCATACCAAAGAATGGAAAGGTGCCCGTGGTACACACCAACATAAGACTTCTCCTGGTTTACAGATCTACCTAAGAGATGTCAGCTAAAATCTTCGGCTAGTCGCTGCATATGTATATCTCTTCTGTCCCAAGATAATTTTCAAATACTAAATCTAATGAACCATAGTAACATCTTCCGTATGATTCTCTAGGAATATATGGTTAAATGCTATGTTTCACTACCTTAAGATGTTTGTTGCATGGTTCTGAAATCAGGGGTATCTGTGTGCATATGTATTTTCATCATCAGTGTTTCCTGCTTCCCATACTGTTGAGTAGTTAGACTGACCCCTTCAGCCTCTTAAAGAAATCAAAATCTAGGAGTAGTAGCAGCTCAAAAATTCCCATCAATGCTTGGGAGGCAAAGATGGTCAGGCAAAAAATATCATTTGAATGACAGAGATTGGCCATTTGTCTTCCTGATATAGTTGCTTTTTTAATCATTTTATCTTGTCTCTTCTTTTTTGAGATCTTCATTCAAAGGTTGGCATGATAGGGCAGTAGGTCCCTGTTACTCTGTGGTGGAAGGGGGCCCACAAGACAAGATGTGCTGAGCAGGTGGTCATGAAGAAATTAACCCTGACAGAACTGATTCGCAGCTCTTCTTTTCAGGATCTTTTTCCCCCCTATAACTGTAGTCTCTAAAAACTTTGCTATTTATATTTGACAAGTCTGCAATAACAGACCATTTTTCACGTGAAATGGAGCGCAGAACAAGATTTCAAGCCAGAATCGGATGGAGAGGGGGGTTGAGTTGAGTCTCAATAACTATATGAACGCCTAGGGTCAGTTGAAACCTGCTGACATTTACATTGACGAGGTGCGTACGGCTGGCCTAAGCTTTCCAAGTAAGCCACTGGTTAAAACAATCTGAAGTGAGCAAGAAACATTTGGATAAAGAAATTAGAATGAATCACTACCAAGGGAATTTTGCTAATAATCATACAAAGGTCGGAGAAAGAGACCATTCCATAAAATCCAGCGATCCCACCACACCTTGGAAAGAGGACAAATGCAAGAAGTTTTGACAGCAGCAAAAAGACAAAATGAGAACGGAAACTTAAGAAGAAAAATAACATGAACGCAGAAAAGCAGACCCGAGATAGGGAAATCAAAGATATTATCAAAGGAAGAGTTTATCGGAGGTTCAGAATACATTTCAAAAAAGGTAACGTTCCATGTAACCAGTCGACGGGCATCACAAATGCCACCACCCAGAGACAGATAACGCCGTTTTCGAAAGTGCTATCCGTAGAATTGTAATGTTTGAGAATGTTCGAACTCGACCTAACTTCCTGACCCGGGAGGAGGAGGTTGAGGAGTAGTCGTGGTCGACGATGGCTGTGCGCCTCCCATCATAAAGCCAGGTGGGAACATCGGCATACCGGGGAATTGAAAACCAAAGCCAGGAACAGCCGGTGGAACCGCGATATTATTAGCATTGGAATTGTCGCGCTCACGATCGCTGCCAGGCCCATCGTCCATTCCACGTTCAGGACGGCGGAAACGAGTTTGTTGCTCGTACGGGGGGCGGGTTGACTGAGGACCGCGTTTGCCTCCTTGGTCAGTGGCCATTCTTCGACTAATAGCTATTTAGAGCGTTAGTTATGCTGCCATATTTTGATGCAAGTAGACATACCTTTGGAGGATACTCCTGCACCAATTTCAATGTCAGGTTCTTCGACCACCATCCCACTCTCAATTGGTTTGCCACCAGTTCCGCCGTATTCTGCTGTTAGCATCCATTTACGATCGGCCTCAGTGAGTCGTTCGATGGGGATGATGCTAATGCCAGTTTGATAATCACTACAATCTCTTGGACCGAATCCCACGCCCCAACGTGTCTACGACTAGGAGTTAGAGATTGAATATTCGATTGGGGGAGCGGATGCACATACTCTAAGTTGCATGTCACCAGACTTGTATTGTTCCATCCCATCACGAGCAGCCACTGCATCGCGGCGGCAAATCATTTTCACAAAAGCATGGCGTTTATCAATATTGACAATGCAGGTTTGTACAAGTCCAAAGCGGCTGAAAAGTGCACGCAGATTCGACTCCGATGACCTATTTAGTCGAAATTAGCATTTCTAAACGCCTCGGCAAATACGTGCAGAATTCTTACGTAACACCGCCAACAAACAAAGTTCGGCTGAGCACTACATTTATCAAGCAATGTTAGCATGGATTCACGCTACAACGGTCCGAATGAGATGTCAATATTATGTTTTGAGTTTATACCTTTGATATTTCCCTGTCCGATAGAGTAATCCCACTCAACGAATTTGGGTCCCGGAGGAGGCAGAGATGTTTCCTTGCGCGGAGGGGTTGGACTGCGACGACGCCTTCCTGGGGGACTACGTTGTCTATAGTCGCCGCGGCGGGCTCTCCCGTCCCTGGCGTCGCCCCGGTTACGACCAGGTGAATCTCCATGATACTCCCCGTACACGGGGCTGTCTCGGCGACGGGGAGGAGATGCCTCACGACGTCTGTCCCAACCTGGGGAGCGAGAGCGTCGACGATATTGATTAGACGGGGAGCGTATATAATCATGGTCTCTTTCTCTATCTCGGTCACGTGATGATGCATCGTGAGTTGGAGCGGCCCATGCATTTTGCGCAGCGGGCTGACCAAAAGCAGACAAAACGGCAGGATTGAGAGCTCCCATGCTAGTATTTGCGGGATTAGATAAACTTAATATTTGCAATGCTGTTCCCCATTGCTCCTGTGGGATGCCCTGTGCGGCAAGCAGCTGAATAAGACTTAGTTGCTGCTGTAATGCTTCAGGAGAAATAGTGCTAGTGAGCTGCTGAGGCTGTTGTTGTTGCGGGGGCGGTGGCGGCTGTTGCTGTTGCTGCAACAAGACAGCAAGTGGATTTTGCGGAGCAGGAGGCGGATTCGTAGGCTGAGCCAGCGCTTGGTTAGGAAACATATTTGGGGCGAGATTACTCAAGCCTGCGAACTGAGCGGCAAGATTTCCAGCATACGGGTTTACAGCATGCCCGTTTGACTGTTGCGCAGTCTGTTCTACAGACGAAGAGATCGGAGCGGGGGCTGTACTCTGCGCATTTAATACATTATTGGGACTAGTTTGTGCGAGGGTTGGAAGAGTTGTTGCAGCCGCTGTATTTTGTTTAGCCATATCTGCTAGAGCTTTCAAGATGCTTGAAGTATCTGGTACTTGTGCTGGAGCCGAGCCATTAGCTAGAGCTCCTTGCTGCGGTTGCTGAGTTAACCGCAAATGAGGATTGAAACCGGGTGCCGGTGACCCTTCGGGAGTAGTTGATTGCACATCTATGAAAAGAAGCCATACATTAGAATTCTAGGTTCACATACCCTAAAAGGCTCTCCCTAGTGGTTCTGACTTGAAAATATACGTTTTTAAAACCACACATCGGGAAGACGCGTTCAGTCCGAGGGGGGAAGTGGCTTACTCTGCGATACTGGTGCATTTAGCTTTTCTTTGAAGGACGAGAGCATGGCGGCTGGAAATGTCGCTCCACGCTCCCAGATGTCAACCAGCTTTCTGATTTTGTCCTAAATGAAAAAAATGACCATACGTAAGTTTGAACTATCCAGTCACGGCATGAAAAAGCGAGCTAGAGAGCTAGAAAAATGACCACCCGTCGTCGGAAGCAAACGGAAATCAAAGTGATAACAAGGGGTATACAAGTTAGAAATTGTCTAGGTCAACACATGACCAGGATATAGGCCAGTGACGCGGTTTAAGCCGCATTATGAGAGGGTCTCTTTGGGAGATATTGTTATTCCATTCCACATCTAAGAGTACGCGTACCTTCTGATCTTCTGGAGCACTGTTTATAATGTCGGTCATGAGCACTGGTAGTAAGTCGGTGACTCTCTTGACACCCGCAGCAAATGTGCCGTCTGGAGCATTGCTATCTGGTGATTGACCAGCTTTGCGCGCGGAATCCACCCACTGTCGAGTTACAGAGTCTACGACATAGAGTACGCCAAGTTTGTGTGTTCCCGGTGCTCTTTTGAAGTGGGTATATATTTTTTGGATCAGGACAGATTCAGACTAAGAAGCATTTGGTTGAAAGATTAGCCCAAGTTCGAAATACAAGTTCATCGCAAAAACAAGCTGCGCATCGCGACAAAACAATTTCGTCTCTAGGGGGAAAAGGCGAGGTCATACCTGAACATTGGCGGTACACAGGGAGGTAATGCTGCTGATTTTCGAACCCGATACACCAGGAGGTTTGAGTGCAAGCATGGATTGCAGATAGCCATCCAGCTCTGCTACTGCAGATGACATGCTGGATCGAAATGAGATTGATACCAGTTCAAAAAAGTTATTGAGAGCAGTCGAGGCTGCAGAGCAATCTTGCACGCTTTCCCACGCGTCACAAGAACAAGAGCAACGGCTAGGTCTCTTCTCAGAAACGGCCGACTCCCGACGGATCTACTGCACGAGCACGGTTTCGCTAGCCCCAAAGCCAGTTGGACAAGTATAACTAAGTGATGCAGGCGATAGAATCCAACGCTGATTTTGATCTTGAGTGATGGGGAAGCGCGGCACTACAGCTCTTCGCGAGATTGACGAGCGATGGCCTACAGTCGAACCGAGGCAGAAAGCAGACGTTATCGACGTTAAAAAGCCACGTACAGTCGCTGATGCACCTATTGAAGAAGAGAGATGGCCAAGGAGGATGAGTTTACAACAAGAAAGGTTGAAGAAGAAGTGATGTGAGATGAAGAAGAACAAAAAGCGATTCGCAAGTGAAGTTGAGGGAGAAAAAGGCAACCCTCGCTTGAGCAACGCTAAACCAAATGCAGAAGATATTTTGGCACGTGACTGCTTCCCTTTCCATCTCTGTCCATTGGCTGCAACAACTTTGTTGAGTCCAGAACTGAAATCAACTGTGTGGAATGTATGGATGCACAACATAAGTCATTTGTTCCTTGCTGGCTGGGGGTGAGAAATCCTGTTGAAAAAGGCACCAAGAATATGAGCCTGGGAATTGCTTGAAGATTGAACATTCTTCTTCTCTAAACCCCTGCTAACGGGAAAGAAGGCTGCAACTATTCAGCCTTGGCTTTTCTCAAAATGGCCTCTTCATATCCTACTGGCCCATTGCTGGATTATCAGCCAGGTTTTTGGGCTTCACTTTTTCATGGCCACTTGGTCTACAGCCTAAAACTCCGCTAACACTGGGCCTACTATTTGGCCCTTGCCGCAATCTAAGAACCTACCTGCTTATTGTGTATGGTCTGTGTGTTCATGATAATGGATCGTCTCGACCCACATGCCTCAGGACCTAATGGGACTGGGAGATGGCTGCAAATTTTGAATAAATTTATTTTTTTTAAAAAAAATTTGATTGATGCATATACAGCAACCCTACTCATATGAATTAGCCCGGCTTCTATTTTCCTCTCACGGAATGGCCGGGAAACTGTCTACGGGCATTGGAGCACAGCAGATTAGCCTCGGTATACTTGGCCCTTTTGACACCGCTTTATTTTGTGATGGACTTCAGTAAGCTCGAGCGAACCGCGACCTGCGTCGATATCAATAGGTACATACTCTCCTTATCGAATTTTCAGAAAACAACTTTTGTAGCTTATGCGACATCGCCGCAGATCAGGCCGCTGAGATTCTCATACCCAAACGTCAGGCAGTGACGTCACCATCTGTTGCGGTAAGTTATGTACAGAGTAGGGAGTACTCCGTAGAGAGGTGCATTTCAGTGAGTCCAATATGTTTATTTCTATACATAGAATAGGAAAGGAGACGCTGGCTCTGTCGGTAACCTCGAACCCTGAGAAAGGGTGCCTGCGGGATTTGATCTCTCCACAAGTTGTGTAATGGACAAATAGGGCAAGGTGGCCCTCCGTATGTATGCGCCGACAGACGGGGGCTTACGTTGAAGAATCGTTGCCAGCGCTTGCGAGAATTGCGAAAGATCAATATATATATATATATATTACTGTATTCCATGTATCGCATCTTTTATTGATTAAAAAAAGGCCTCGGTATCTGGGCTTTGAGAATTCCGCACTTTCGTGGGAATTTGTGCATTCAGTAACTCGTTATGCCGGCAGCATCGGCTCTTGGATGCATGCAACCGTAATCATGGCGGTATCTACCCTCGTAACGCCTGGCTCGCATCAGCTTTGCTCTTTCAGCGAAAGAAGTCCTTTTAGCAGTCCAAGTATGGTGGCTTATCTTCAATCATGTTAAGATTGAGTCAACATTGAAGGACTTTCCCAAGTCGGAAACGATTTATTGGTTGTTAAAATATTGAGCTTACCATACATGACAAAGTTACAGCAATTCCGATGCAGGGATGGAATTTGTTGTGGTGTATTGTTTTGTAACGAACTTGTCTTGTAGCTTTCCCGATGATGCCTGCAAAAAAAAAAAAAAATTGTTCCATTGTTCCCCCAACTGCAAGGCAAATAGGAGGACGGGAAAATAAAGAGAAACTGATTTTCTTGATTTTATAATCCTTTTCTCTATCCACGCTTTCTCAATTTCCCAACACACTTCCACAACCACCCATCTCTCTAACACAAACCTTCCGTTTCTTTGTTGACCTGTGTTTGTCTTTCGCAATGGCGTCCACATTTAGATTGGGGAGCGCTGCACTCCGTTCCACCTCTGTTGCCTCTAAGCCAGCGGTGCGGACTACAACTTTCAATTGCCTCCGCTACTACTCGTCCGCGAAAAGCAAGGTTAGTAACCTGGGATTAAATCTACCTACCACAAGCGGTTTACTGATAACGTTATTGCTGTTGCTTAGTCCCTAAAAGACACATTTGCCGATAAGCTACCTGGTGAGGTTGAGAAGGTGAAGAAGTTGAGAAAGTGAGTGAATGAAACGATGGATGATATACATGATGTTTGATAATTAATCAATTGGTTGCAATTGGCAGAGAATTCGGCTCCAAGGTCCTTGGAGAGGTCACCCTCGATCAAGTTTATGGAGGTGCTCGTGGCGTCAAGTCCCTCGTCTGGGAGGTGCGTGAATCAAACTGGAATCAAGGGAGGTTGCAGATGGATTCTAATTTTTATTTAGGGGTCCGTTCTTGATTCCGAAGAGGGCATTCGTTTCCGAGGATACACGGTATGTACTATAGAACTCCCCTCGAAGCCATTGAAGCGGTATTTAACCGGTTTTTCTAGATCCCTGAATGCCAAAAACTTCTCCCCAAGGCCCCAGGAGGCGAGGAGCCTCTCCCAGAAGGTTCGATTAGATTTCCTTGCATTGATTCTAGATGTGGCGTGGTTCGTGAAACGTACAAAACTAACCCACCGCACAGGCCTTTTCTGGTTGCTTTTAACCGGAGAAATTCCCAGCGAGCAACAAGTCCGTGACCTTTCTGCCGAATGGGCTGCCAGATCCGATGTTCCCAAGTTCGTTGAAGAGCTCCTTGACCGCTGCCCAAGCACATTGCACCCAATGGCCCAGTTCTCCCTCGCAGTGACTGCCCTCGAACATGAATCCTCCTTCGCAAAGGCTTATGCCAAGGGCATCAACAAGAAAGATTACTGGCAATATACCTTTGAGGATTCCATGGATTTAATTGCTAAATTGCCCACAATTGCTTCTAAGATCTACCGCAACGTCTTCAAGGATGGAAAGGTTGCGCCAGTCCAGAAGGACAAGGACTACGGTTTCAACTTGGCCAACCAACTTGGCTTTGGCGAGAACAAGGACTTTGTCGAGCTTATGCGTCTTTACTTGACAATCCACTCCGACCACGAGGGTGGCAACGTTAGTGCTCACACCACTCACCTTGTCGGCAGTGCTCTCAGCTCTCCTATGCTTTCTCTTGCTGCTGGTTTGAACGGCCTCGCTGGTCCTTTGCACGGATTGTAAGTCATCTGGACCTAGCTTGCTGTTGAAGGCAATCATACTAAGTTGATTACACAGGGCCAACCAAGAAGTGCTTGTATGGCTTCAGAAGATGAAGAAAGCCATTGGCAACGATCTTAGTGACCAGGCGATCAAGGATTACCTCTGGTCTACGTTGAATGCAGGCCAGGTTGTTCCAGGTTATGGTCACGCCGTCCTTCGCAAGACCGATCCTCGTTATGTGTCCCAGCGCGAGTTCGCCCTCCGGAAACTCTCTGATGACCCAATGTTCAAGCTTGTTAGCCAGGTCTACAAGATTGCTCCAGGTGTTCTTACCGAGCATGGCAAGACTAAGAACCCTTACCCGAACGTGGATGCTGTGAGTTTCCCTGTAGTATTGTGCCCTTGCCCATACGTTACTAATTCTCGCGTTCTAGCACTCTGGTGTTCTCCTCCAGTACTATGGCTTGACTGAGGCCAGCTACTACACCGTCCTCTTTGGGGTGTCTCGCGCTCTCGGTGTCTTGCCGCAGTTAATCATTGACCGCGCTCTCGGTGCTCCAATTGAGCGACCAAAATCTTTCAGTACCGAAGCATATGCTAAGCTCGTTGGAGCTAAGTTTTAAAAAAACATCCAGACCCTTTCCCATGAGATATATTCCGGTGCTTCATAAGACTCGCATGAATGCATCACTCTAAGGGTGATCGTTTTCCCATCTTCCAGAGTGCCTAGCCGGCCTTTTTGCTTTTTGCGTCGAGCACAAATTTCTTTTCTTTGCAGTGGTATTCTCAGGGCTCAAACGGGAGGTGCAGGGTAGAGGTTTTTGGTCATTGACTTATGTACAAGTACTGCAAGTTCCTTTTTCTTTCGTGTGTATGATAATAGGCTAGAAAACGTGCGCTTTATTTTGCATAGTACGCGGTAGTATATTCATGGACAAGCATCGATGGACCCAGGTACAAGTCTGACCTGACTCATTAAGGGATATATCTTTGTGGTCCTTGCGGATGAGCGGTATTTGTTGGGAAGACGAAGCTATATTGGATCCTTGTTGAATTCAACAAAGCGGGAGCTCGTCCTCCACCAAAAAGCTTGGGACTTTTTCGGAACCGTTCCAGGCTATCTAGCCACACACCCAGCCACGGCCAGTTCCGATTCGCGGAGAGCTTGCAGTTCCGACTGAGTCATCAGAGGCCTTTCCGCATACAGACTAGCGTTAAAATTATTCGTGAGCCAGATCCACTGGAATAGTCCGCCTTGGGTAAGATTGTCTTGTTTGCACTACTTGGAACCTTTGTGCAGCTTAATCAGCCGTCACCAGCCTCAAAAGGGGGAAAGGAGGCTCGTTCAAGGTCGGAGACTTAATCTGCGGTCTTCAAGCCTCCAGCTTGCTGCTTCTTCTTCTTCCTTTTTTTTTTTTTCTTTCTTTCTTTTGCGTTGTCTCGTATTGGACGAAAGATTCGCTGTTGATAACTGCAAGAATAATAGTCGCGAGACCATTCAGAAGCTCAAGTGCAATCATTGCTTCAGTTCCATTGCCTTTACCTCGGTGAGTTTGCTTTTCACAGGCTCTGCCGGCCCGTCCCCCCAGACAGGAGATGGACTTGTCCCCGAACTCGCTGCTCGAGGTTCTTGGCTGACCACCAAAAGCCCCGTCAGCTTCGGAACAAAAGTCATCGTCTCTATCCCAAAAATATACGGAGTAAAGGAAACTCCGCAGTTCTCCATCGTGACTCCTCCAAATTCGTTTTCATACTGAGAAAGTGTGAATTTGTTTTCAGCTCCTTTACCCGTCTCCGCGCATTTCGCAGTCGTCCGTCCGTCTTCGCAACCGTAGGGTTAGACCAAGCTATAACAGTAGTAGAGGCAGCGCTTCTGCTCACAACCCCAACGCAAATCTAGAAACTAGCCAACACCGGCAAAGACGCCCCCTTCATCCCTTGGTCAGGGCCCCTTTCAGTGTCCCAGTGTCAAGAGATGTCCGCCATTCAGGTGTCCTCCGCCACCAGCGCGCCTCGAAATATCGAGAAGAAACCCGTCAAGTTCAGCAATTTGCTGCGTGAGTGCTCCTCCTTCACCGCATTACTGCATAACAATGATTGACAATTTGCTGATTTGCTTTCCGCATTGTAGTTGGCGCCGGTTTGAACTTGTTCGAGTAAGTAATATCACCATAACCTGGAGGTCAAATTCAGTTTGAATGGCAGTGCTGATTCTTCCCTTTTTCGCAACCGGTCAGGGTTACCACGCTGGGACAGGTATTTTCTCCCTTTCGTTGATGGTAGTAGTAACGAACTGGGTATCTGACTTCCCTCTCTCATAGCCGCTGGAAGTGATCAAGACAACCATGGCTGCAAATAGAACCGATAGTTTTGCTGGGGCCATGGCGCGGATTTGGGGTCGTGGCGGTGTCTACGGCTGTGGGTTTCCTTTGAATCAGTGGGCTCGCAATTGTGGCTAATATTTTCGAATCATGTAGATTTTCAAGGTCTCATTCCCTGGGCCTGGATTGAGGCATCGACCAAAGGTGCTGTCCTCCTCTTCGTGGCATCGGAAGCCGAATATCACGCCAGGACTTTCGGTGCAAATGATTTCGTTTCAGGAATCGGTGGGGGTATGGCAGGCGGTATCGCTCAGGCATACGCAACCATGGGTTTCTGCACCTGCATGAAGACAGTGGAAATTACCAAGCACAAAATGGCTGCCGCTGGTGTCAAACCTGCCGGCACCTTTGCTACTTTCATGGATATATATCGACGAGAAGGCATTCGCGGCATCAACAAGGGTGTCAACGCGGTCGCCATCCGCCAAACGACCAACTGGGGTTCACGATTTGGTCTTTCTCGATTGGCCGAAAGTGCGATCCGCAATGTTACTGGCAAAGAAGAGGGCCAGAGACTTAGCGGCTTCGAAAAGATCATTGCTAGCGGGTTAGGTGGCGGTCTGTCTGCCTGGAACCAGCCTATCGAGGTTATTCGAGTTGAAATGCAAAGCAAGACCGAAGATCCTAACCGCCCAAAGAACTTGACTGTGGGCAAAACCTTTAGATACATTTATAATTCTAATGGAATCAAGGGACTATACAGAGGTGTGGCTCCTCGTGTTGGCCTCGGTATTTGGCAGACAGTTTGCATGGTTGCTCTCGGTGATATGTACGCTCCACACCCGCAGTTGTTTTGTATGCTCGTTGCTAACGTACTTTCTTTAGGGCTAAGGAAGCTGTCGAGAAGTTGACCGGTGATCAGGTTACAGCCAAACACTAGAGTGGAATTATAAGATACACTCCGGCTGTGTGTAACCTGTATACAATTTCTACTTTCCCGTTACCTGTTTGAGCACACACATTTGCTAGCTATGGTACTACCGGATGTGTTTTATAATCAGCATAGACTTAAATATTTTTCAATACATCTGTTTGTATGTTTATTTTTCCTTATCAAACTCGAGAATCATAGCAGGCAGGAATGTTAAAGCGCTTCTCGCATTTTTAATACAAATACAGTACACGTGATCTATCCAAACCGATAATTGAGTCGAGGGGTCCTCTTCTCGCGCTCCTCACATTGCTTTTCGTCCTTTCTCACACGTATCCTCGCTGCATTGTTCTCTTCCACTTTAAAAATAATATGCCCTTCAATGGATTTAAGCCACAAACATAAAAGGGATGAAGCAGATGTAGGCAAAGAACGAAGGATGATGCGATAGGAAAGTCGGTAGTTGGGGAGTATGGAAACAACTCTATCCTTTGAAAAAACTTGTCTTTTGAAGATGGAAAAAAAGGGAAGAAAAGGAAGCAGAAATCAGTTTGTTTCGGGTATGTTAAAATTGGTGATTTATATTTACACAGTTAGACCGAGATCGGTGGCATAGGGGATGTGGAAGAGGTCGCCGACGCTGGCAATGGAGGCTTTGCCGTCTAGAAGAGATTTAGCAGCCTATGACGTTGGAACGAGAGTTCAGATGTTAGCTTGATCTTATTTTCGGCAGTATACTCAAAGAAAGAGAAAAAGATTGTACGTACCGCCTTGATTTGCTGCTCAGTCACTTTCTCAATGCCCTGTCCAACTTCGGTAATTTGAAGTGGTTTGTAACCATGGACAAGAGCGGAACCGGTGAGCTCGACACCGGAAGTCAAATTCTGTCCGCTTTCAAAGGCACGGAATTTAGCCAATGCAATTGCTTTCTTGATGTCTTCGCTGGCAATGTTGCCCGATGCAACCTTTTTAATGGTCTCCACGACGCTCTTGCTAGCTTGGCCAACGGATTTAGCCTGGCCAGCAATGGTGATGTAGAGAAGTCCAGCGTCAGAGTAGCTGGCTTGTTTGGCGAACACGGAAACGCCGGAGATCCCCTCAACAGCTTTGGAGAGGAGAGAAGAGCCAGAAGACCATTTGATACTAGATTGGCCGCCAAGAAGGGCAGCCAAGACGTTGTATTCAGGCTTGTATCCATTGGTGCCGAAGGAGCTGGATCCAGGGAAAGCAAGTACCATGGCGTTTCCGGCCTGACTTGGAATGCGCTGCTCACCTCCGTAATATTTACTGGTCTCACCTGCCACCGCGCTGAATGGGCCGCTCGCAGGAGAAGCGGGCACCCCGGTGAAGAATTGGCCGACCCATTTTGAGACTTCGCTTGCATTGGCCCCACTAGCGACAACAGCAGTAGTGGCCTTGGTGTATACACTCTTGCCGAAAGCGGCAATCCCTTCGGCATCAACATATTGCTTAAGAGGGGCTGATGGAGACGGAGTCAATGGGTTTCCGAGTCCTCGGTGGAAAGCAATGCTGTGAACAGCATCCAGGGCCTGAAGAGAAGGGTTGGCGACCGTCTCTTGTTGGGAGAGCTTGACGAGATCCATCACAAACTCGTTAAGTTCATGACCTGATACCAAGATTAGCCCCGTCTTTTACCAGCCCGAGGAATTGTTCGCCCACCTGGATATTTTGTATTTGAAACGATTTCCGCCAGCAATTCAGCGTAGTAAGGAAGGTCGGAGCTGAGGAATCGGGTTGTGAGAACAATATTCTCTCTTGAATGGTAAGCCGATATTTCTCCTCCAAGCAGTTCTGATTCCCGGGTGATCCGTAGCGCCGATCTTTTAGTGGTTGACTATCCATTGAGGCAGCACCATCAGTTATTGACATTCCAAAGGACTTCTCGGTTTGATCTTCCAAAGAGAAAAGAAAAACCATCAGTATATCCTCGCACCTTGAAGGCAAAGTTCGCCAGGACATCGGAGTATCCGGGCAATGGTTGGTATCTTGACCCGGCTTTAGCAACGACGGTCAATGTTGTAGTTGGCGCTGGGAAGTCCCGACAGGCGAGTTTCACGCCACCGGCTTCAGTAGTTTCGTAGTCGTAGCCCTTTGGAGCGGCTGCGGAAGCCATCCCCCGTTGAGAGGTGTTTGTCAGGCATTGTTGTCGGAAAGCTCGCACGGCTTGCCGGCCTAAGGTAGTTCGCGACAGCATCATCGCATGTGATGATGGAAAGAGGCAGAGAGAGGGAAGATGACAAGCAATTGGCGCGGGGGGGGGAGGATGCGGTTAGGAGAATCGACAAAGGCCCGGTTGATCTCTGTTTGCTTCGGTTCGAAAAGCCTTCCAAACATTCAATCTTCTCAAGTTGTTCGGAACACGCCAATTGGGGTGAGGTTTGATCAGCTCAACGCTGATTGGCTGCATTGACGATACATTTTTCTGGTCCTTCCGACGTCACGTGCGGTATTATGGTGCGGGAAACACAAGCGTATCGCGGGTAAGAATACGCGGTAATTTCGGCCAAAAAATCGAAAGGGCGAACCAAGGGAGTGTTATTTATGACTCTCTCTCTGGCTTTTGTTCCCTTCTGGTAAGAAAAGGCTGCGAGTTTGGCTCTCTAATCCTCATAACAAATGAAGACGCAAAGGTGATCTCAACGACACCTTCTAGAGGGCTGGCATCACTCTAGAAGCCCACAAAGATGTCTCAGGTAAGTTTAGGCCATTTTTTTCCCGCTGATTGAGCCCCCCGCAACAGCTATCTGGAGTGGGATGCTGATGCGACCAACTAGTATGCCGCAGAGCTTTGCAAGCTCCTAATCACAGACATATTTGGAGAATTATATGCTGTACGTACTATTTCTTAATATGTTTGTGCCCGATTCAATGCCGTGGGAAATTTGGAAGCATGCTTCAACAACTCCAACACTGACACGTTATAGCTAATCTTCTCGTACCTCCTCATCCATGGCCGACAACCACTTCCTCGAATCGTTCAAAACACCAATTTGTCTCCCCGGCAAGTCAAGCATGGTCTTGCGGTTCTTGTTCAACAGCATTTCGTTTTCCATTGCACCTCCCATGATGATGGTATTACATACTACGAATCCCACTGGAGGGCTGTCTATGGCCTGGTGAGGTCGGGGAAGATTGCACAGTTAGTCGAAGAGAGACTGGGTACATACGCGGCCCGTGTAATTTCTACTCTTTTGGCACTTGGCCATGCGAAAATCAGTTATCTTGAATCCCTCCCTGAACTCCAGCCAGGACACGAACCTTTCGCTAAAACGAATGGAGTAAACGGAACTCATCACAAAAACGGAGTCAAAGATGGTGCGGATACTGAGACACAGGACCATGCGGATCAAGAAGGCAACTACCGGCCAAATGGACCTGTTCAAGAGCCTAACGGTTACGGTGACTCGGATTCTACGCCTCGGCTTCAGATGGCACTGCAGCAGCTTGCTGCCTTTGGCTTCATTATTCGCCTCCGGAACCAACACTTCCAGAGCCCTGAAGATAACTTTGATGCGGCGTTAAAGATAGCAAAAAACAGCAGCGACCTCCACGGCTTAAAGGGTAACAAGTTGGAAGCCAAACTCGCCGAGGATGCGGAAAGGTTAGTGAAGGAATGGAACGCTGGCAGGATATCTCACGCACTTCCGTCGATGAGCTTGTTACGGGGCGTGAAACGACGCATCCGTAATGACAACCCTTCAACTTCGAGAAAAAGGCTTAAACTTGATCGTCCCCTGGAGGATGATGAAGAGGATGAGAGCCCTTTCTTAGGCGATGATTATCATGACGATGAAATGACTCCACTAGATGTAGGTTTCTTTGTTCGCTGCTCAGGTGTAGTGTATCGCTAATCGTGAGCAGACTAACATGGTGATTCGGGTTAATTATGAGAAGTTTGATGTCGCCTTCAGGAATCGTCGCCTACTTGACTTAGCCAACCAAACCGGAAGCACGGTGACATCGCAAGTGTATGAATCGCTTATCTCTCACATCGAAGTTCAGATACCCAGGTGTCGTGAACAAGTAGAAGCCATTCCGGAACGAGAAGAAGCGGAACAATATTCAATTCCGATTGAATTGGATACCATTTCTAGAGACCTTGACCTCGACTTGGATCTTGCAGGAGTAATTGCTGGAATCACGCCTGATAAAAGTAATGGAACTGAAGCCGACGAGGACGACGAAGATGGGGTAGGCGATTCTACTATCAAACGACGCGGCCCGAGCCGCAATTATCTAGTCGATCAACACCTCTCCTTCCTCGGTGCAGAGCCGAATTTTTTCTGTACACGACGGATGCAAGCGGGCATGATCACATGGGTTGTTGAATATCGGCATCTTGCTAGGAAATTACGGCATCTCGAGCTTGAGCGACTAATCGAAGCCCGCTTTGGCAGCTTTGCTGTTCGCATTATCAGAGTTCTTGCAGCCAAGGGTAAATTGGACGAAAAGCGCCTTCAAGAGATTAGCCTAATGGCGTCTAAGGAACTCCGTCAAATTATGGGTCAGATGGCCGGTGCCGGCTTCGTGGAATTGCAGGAAGTTCCGCGCGATGCGCAACGCCAACCTTCCCGTACTATATACCTTTGGTTCTATGACCCGGATCGAGTCGGCAAGATGGTCATCGAAGATACGTATAAGAGCATGTCTCGATGTCTCCAACGAATACGTGTTGAACGAGGAAAAGTGAAATTTCTTCTTGAAAAGACGGAACGGACTGATGTCAAGGGTAACGAAGAGCGGTATCTATCTGCGGCCGAGCTTTTAACTCTAAAGGAGTGGAAGAATAAAGAAAAAATGCTTTTAGGCGAAGTTGCTAGATTAGATGATCTTGTTGCCGTGCTCAGAGACTACTAAACTTGGTCGCGTTGTTCCGAGGTGGGTTCTCTCTTCACCATCTCCAACATTTTCTAGCCTTTTCATGGTGCAATTTGGCGTGTGTTGATCTGAAAATTCGGAGCATTTAAAAATCGGGCATTTACTTGGGACATGGAGATGGATATCAACATAAGGTTAGTTATGAAATAGTTTCCAAGAGAAGCAATGGGTTTTTAAATTTATGGTGAGCATCTATCGTCTTACTTGAAGTAGGGTATCGTCGACATTTACAAAAACACCGTGCAATTGTATAGATTCCAAGGTGTTACTCCGATCTTCAGGGCTACCATATAATCATTTACTTGGATTTTTTCTCCGTATCTTCTTCCATCTTTGCAGTGGCTATAGATCCATTTAGGCGTGATTGAACAAGGCGGCATACCCACCAAGCAATGGCTGCTGTAAACACAACATAACCGGCAGTGGGGCCGAGCGATTGAGGAAAAAAATTCAAGAAATACGGGTCAAGGATAATATCCACAATAACGGGTGGAACATTATTCATGAGAGTCTGATTATGAGTAAAATAGTCCGCAGCGGCGTCAATCACAAGGAAAAGTGTTGATGTGTCTAGCGATGTGCTCAAAAATTCCGGTGAAGGCTGTTCGGCGAGGTGATGGCTTTTTGTAGAATAAGTTGTCAAGGATGACGACAAAGACGGCGAGTCGAGAATTTCGGAGGTTGTGTATGTTTTGAGATGGAATGATGTGGGTTGCTGAGCAAATAGTGAGCATTTAGGAAAGGTTTCCAATAAGTGAGAAGCTGATTACTTACAGTTGCTAGCCAGCATATACGGACTTCGCATCGTTGACCAGGACGCAAACCTACAAGGCGGAGCCAAGTCCTAACACCCAGAGGAACGTTCGCCGATGGAAACGAAGCGTTGAGATGCCTCCTGATCGACGGCATAGATGGAGACAGCGTGGTTAAACCTGAGAGATTTTCAAGGTGGAATAGCGAGGAAGGTGTTCCACCTGTGTCTGCTGGAGGCGCAATGAAGATTGTCTTTTCCACGTTTGCCAATGCCAGCTGCACAAGGAGAGGCAAGAGGAACAGAAAATATAACACGTTCTTCATTTTCAGATTGGACAAAAACATGCTGTTTTAGCACGTATGTAGCCTCGTTCAAGGAACGCCGGCCCAAGGAAGCATGGGAGGATGGCCGTCTAGGGCGTGAACGCTACGTTGAGCATTAGGACATCCAGACCCACTAATACAAACATCTGTCAGTCGTTCCATGCAGTATGCGTGCAAGTCTGCAATGCTTTCAGAAAGATATCCCAGTTTAATGGGTAGTTATCATTTTCTTCTAGACATCAGCACCAAGCATGGACCAATAAGATACGGGCTTCAATGCAAATTGTGCACATACCAAGTTAAGTTATAGCTTATCAAGGATATCAAATTCTGTATAGAAAAATGTCAAGTAGCCAATTATGTGACAGGATTTCTAACCTCAGATTCATATTGAATCCATGCTGTTTTCCCGTTCTGGCAATTAAGACGACGTTTCTCGATGGTCTTGGATTAGTAATATAGATTACGTGACAGTACTCTGTCTGTAATGAGAACACGAACCAGCAAATCAGGAAACAAAGATCTTTTCAAATCGCGTGTTGAGAGAAGGTGATTGGCTGCCAATGGAAACAAGATGAGAAATGTAAACAAACATTTAATACAACAGTACAAAGTATATTACAGCTGTTTGGTCATCAAATTTAGGGAGCTTTGTTGCAAGGGGCATTTGCCATACTCTGCACTTCTAATGACTTCTGATATATTGTGCAAGCCATTGGTTTGAAGCGCAAGAGTAAAGGCCGTGGGTTTCCGTTCCTAGTCACACAACTAACTAGTTAACTCAAGTTACCTAGTGGAAACAAGGCTTGAGCTAGGGTCTTAAGGGGGCTTTTGGTTGGGCCGAAATATTTTGCCGTTGCCTCAGTCAACCTCAATCCTTTTTTCTCCAACACCCACCAAGTGACTTCATCAGTTGAATCAAACATATTCCTTTGGTGGCTCATTGCTCCAGGGTGAGCTTGACAATCGTTCGCTGTACCCTTTACTATCCGCCCACCATGAGAGAGGTCATCAGTTTGAATGGTATGTATCCTATTACGCTTTTCCCATAACATTTTGGCTACTTATGGAGCTGCAGGATGGGTTGCTTACGAGAAACCTGGTGTATAGTTGGCCAGGCTGGTTGCCAGATCGCAAATGCTAGTTGGGAGGTATGTTTCTTCCTGATATCTCGAGAATCAACTTCAGAAGATAGAAGCTGACCATTGCCATTCGTGATATAGTTGTATTGCCTTGAACATGGGATTCAGGTGTGTGATTTGTTTCGCTGCAATTGTCCGCCCACTGACACCTTTTTCTTCCAGCCAGACGGATACCTGACCGAAGAACGCAAAATCGAGAACGATCAGGGGTTTCAAACTTTCTTCTCTGAAACAGGTTCGGGATTCGATCCTAACTTATCTGTGTAACGCTTCTAAAAGGGGTTTCTGTGAATCTAGGCCAGGGAAAATACGTCCCACGTACAATCTACTGTGACCTTGAACCCAACGTTGTCGATGAAGTCCGCACTGGGCCATATCGTAATCTTTTCCATCCGGAGCAGATGATCACCGGGAAAGAGGATGCCTCCAATAACTATGCTCGCGGACATTATACTGTTGGCAAAGAGATGATCGACCAGGTCATGGACAGAGTTCGACGCGTCGCTGATAACTGCGGGGGTCTACAAGGCTTCCTGGTTTTTCATTCCTTCGGTGGCGGTACTGGATCTGGTTTCGGCGCCCT
This sequence comes from Amauroascus niger, assembly GCA_001430945.1. Classification (NCBI taxonomy): domain Eukaryota; kingdom Fungi; phylum Ascomycota; class Eurotiomycetes; order Onygenales; family Onygenaceae; genus Amauroascus; species Amauroascus niger. The sequence continues at coordinate 360,650 of LJPK01000606.1, forward strand.
CATGATGGAGAGATTGGCTACGGACTATGGAAAGAAGACGAAACTTGAGTTTTGCGTTTATCCCGCCCCCCAGAATGCAACCGCTATCGTCGAGCCCTACAATTCTGTTCTCACCACTCACACAACTCTGGAAAATTCCGATTGCAGTTTTATGGTCGACAATGATGCTATCTATGATATTTGCCGACGGAGCCTAGGCATTGAACGACCAAGCTACGAGAATCTGAACCGCTTGATTGCGCAAGGTGCGTGACTTTTGAGAAGAAACCCCCTTTTGAAGACTTTAATTGCAGACTGGCTTTACCAATACAGATTGAATCTAGTGGTATCCTCCGTTACTGCGTCTCTCCGTTTTGACGGATCATTGAACGTCGATTTAGCCGAATTTCAAACGAACCTTGTGCCGTATCCTCGTATACACTTCCCATTGGTTTCGTATGCACCAGTTGTGTCTGCGGCTAAAGCAGCGCATGAAGCAAACTCCGTCCACGAGATCACTATGGCTTGCTTTGAACCCACTAGTCAAATGGTTAAATGTGACCCTCGTAGCGGCAAGTATATGGCTACGTGTCTGCTGTATCGTGGTGATGTGGTCCCCAAAGATGTGCATGCCTCCGTGGCCAATTTGAAGACTAAGCGCACCATCCAATTTGTTGACTGGTGCCCAACTGGCTTCAAAATCGGTATCTGCTACCAGCCACCAATGATGGTTCCCAATGGAGATCTTGCGAAAGTTGACCGTGCAGTGTAAGGAACCCCCCAGTCACATAAGTTGATAGTATCTGTGCTAACATGAATTTAAGTTGTATGCTGTCCAACACTACGGCCATTGGCGCAGCATGGTCTGCTCTGTCTCATAAATTCGACCTTATGTTCGCCAAGCGCGCTTTTGTCCACTGGTATGTGGGTGAGGGCATGGAAGAAGGTGAATTCTCTGAGGCTCGTGAGGATCTTGCTGCCCTCGAGCGCGATTACGATGAAGTTGCCAGGGATTCCGTGGACGATGAGCTTGAAGAGGAATACTAAGCCGGTAGCAACTATGCCCTATCATACCTCGTTGAACCGGGTTACTTTGTCCAACAATCTGTAATGCGTCCATGAGCATATGCTACCTGCTTTTTAATTTTAACAGCCTAATCTTGTTTTTCTAATTCGTGACAGAGTCTGGGATATCGGAATTTGAAGGACTTGAGGCGACGCCTGCTTTCAGATACTTCCTGCGCTTTTGCCTACTTGCCTTTTAATAGACTATCAGGAATAACCAGAGTGGAGAAGAGCTTCGAGTGCTTCTATTACTTTGCCTGTAGATTGCAGAGAACTGTAGGTTAAATTGTGCTGGACCCAAGGTAAGGTTTTCGATAACACGGCACACGGAAAATTGTTTCAACCGGCTGGATGACGTACGTCGCTCGGATTATATAAGCCCCCCCTTTCAGAGCCACACTTCTAATTGGCCGGGGCGCAGCGGTGTTATTTGATTGGACGTGGCCACAATTGAGCTTCGAGATCCACCCAGTTTGGGATGCTCACATTACGAACCGCCAGCCTACCTCCTGGCCCATCCCGCAAACCCGCGATGTTGGACATTTCTCTAACCTAGACTACGGCTGATAAATATACAGCAAAGCGCTATCTCCCCACTCTGCAGTGCTGTCCTCGCGCTGCCCTTTTCGCTCCTTAACGTTTCCTTTCCCGCGACATTGTTTGACACCTTGTTCTTTGGATTTCCGTTTCGTGTAAAGCCGAAACCGTTTCTGCTATCGAACACGGGGAATTGACGGGATTTATACCCCAGGAGGGGATTTAGAGTCATGGCGGAAGGTATGTTGACGTTGTGCATCTGTTCGATTGTTCTTGGATTGTCGGTGGCTCCTCGGATCCTATTTCGCGCATAAACTAACGACATGGTTTCCTTGCAGCATCGCACCCCAACCTGAACTTGACACCGGAGGAGAAGCGGGTATTTTATCAGCTATTCCAAACCGCAGATAAAACAAATCTGGGCGTTGTCACGGGCGAAGTTGCAGTTTCGTTTTTTGAGAAGACCAGTTTAGCCGCCGAAACGCTGGGTTTGGTAAGAGAATACCCCCTTTACCACGGATTGCGGCGCATGGAAAATAGTCTTGAGTTGGCTCTAGCAACTGAATTCTAAATGATTACAGATATGGCAAATTGCAGATAAACAAAATCGCGGTCTTCTGACGCCGTCGGGGTTTGGTGTTGTTTTGAGGTTAATTGGTCATGCTCAAGCAGGCCGTGCTCCGACTGAGGAATTAGCATATCAGCGTAAGAGCAACTTCTACCAGTTTCATTACCTGCTTCAATAGCTTACTTTTACCTCGCTGGTATCCAACAGCTGGTCCATTGCCGAAGTTTGCGGGCATTACTCTGGAAGCTGTTCCGCCAGTATCTGCAGCAAGTCCACCACCCGGGCATGGTCCGACCAGAGTCCCACCGTTGACTCAAGATGACATTACCAAATTCACTGCGCTTTTTGAGAGGTCGGATACTCAAAACGGCTTTATCTCAGGTACGCGTGCTTAAAACTTGATTATCTTGTATTTATCTCCTAACGGATTTGAATAGGAGAAATTGCGAAGCAGATATTCGAGCGCGCACGACTTCCGAATGAAATTCTTGGGCGGATTTGGTATTTGGCCGATACGAAGCAACGAGGTTCTTTGGATATTGCCGAGTTTATCATTGCGATGCATCTTCTGACAGCATTCAAAACGGGCACGATGCGTACAGTCCCTCAATCGCTACCTCCAGGACTGTACGATGCGGCCTGTAGGCGGGGGGATGTGCGCGCATCAATCGGCTCACGTTCCTCTTCCGATGTCCCCCCTGTACCGGCGATGCCAAAGCAGTTTACCGGCCCGCCGCCTCATAGAACGCAAAGCCCCCTGAATCGAGCACCAATAGGTCCTTTGTCCGCCCACGGCACTGGTAGCGATTGGCTGATCACACCACAAGAGAAAGCACATTTTGATACTATTTTTAACACAGTGGATAAACGCAAAGTCGGGCATCTCAGTGGTGATGATGCCGTTGGATTCTTTGCGAATGCTCAACTATCTGAAGAAACTCTAGCGCAGATTTGGGACCTAGCTGATATTGACTCAGACGGTCAATTGACCAAGGATGAGTTCGCTGTAGCAATGTACTTGGTCAGGCAGCAACGGACCACAAGGGAAGGTTTACCTCAAGCGCTGCCACCCGCATTGATTCCTCCAAGTATGCGACGACAGTCTGCTCATCCTTCGCGCCCAATGCAACCCCAGACGACAGGTGCTCGATCCGCTGCCGAAGACTTACTCGGCCTCGACGTGTTCACCGCGCCGATCCAAGCATCCCAATCAACAGGCGGGTCAATTCCTTCTTTCCAGAGCCCTTCATCGCCGACACGTCCACCGCCGTTTAGCACGTTTAAGCCTTTCATCCCCTCGTCCTCATTCGGTCAGAGTCTCACGCCTCATACTACCGGATTGTCAGGCATGGGCCCTCAGCCGCGTTCGCCTCAAGCTTCCGACGACCTGCTTGGGGACGCCGATCCAGAAGAGAGCAGAAAGTTGACACAAGAAACAACAGAGCTGGCCAATCTTTCGAACCAAGTTAGTACCTTGTCCAAAGAAATGGAAAACGTGCAAGCCAAGCGTGGTAATTCAGAACACGACCTAGCACACACAGCCAGGCAGAAACGAGAGTTTGAGACTCGTCTTGCGCAAGCTAGAGCAATGTATGAGCAGGAAGTGAAAAGTTTCAAGGCGCTCGAAGAACAACTGACGACGTCAAAGGCGGAAACTAGAAAACTACAACAGGATTTTGCCCTGATCGATGGTAGCCGTCAAGATCTACACAACCAATTCAATCAAGTTTCCGCTGCCCTGGAAGCGGACCAGCGCGAAAACGCAAATTTGAAAGAGAAGATACGGCAAGTAAATGCTCAGATTGGCCAACTCAAACCTCAACTCGAGAAACTGAAGTCCGAGGCCCGCCAACAAAAGGGACTCGCCGCGATAAATAAGAAGCAGCTTGCCACTGTTGAAGGAGAACGAGATCGGATTCAAGAGGAATTTGATTCAACGAAAAAGGTGTTAGGAGAACCTGAGCCGCCGACTACAAGCCCACCGCCAGTCTCAAGTCCCACAGCATCCACTGCCAGTCAGGGAACAAATCCATTCTTCAAGCGAAGTCCAAGTGCACCAATAGAGAATGCTCTTTCTCCGAATAATACAGGTGTTTCAGATCACAATAACGCCCAGAACATCTTTGATAATATGTTTGGCCCAGCGTTTTCCGTTCCTTCAACAACGTCTCCACCACCACCCACTACTTTTAGAACAGAGGCATCCACCCCACAACCACAAGCCCCAGATGCTGCAAATGCCTCTACCACATCCAACGACCCAACTCCATCAACCTACCCTCCGTCCACAACTTTCGATAACATTCCTGATCCGGCTGAACAACCGCCACCTCCCCCGCAATCGAGGCAGATAACATCCAGCGCGCTTCCCATCGAAAGCCACACGGAATCAAAGTCCTCCTCGAACAAACCTTCGCCGCCGGCCAGTAGATTTGGCGGTGATCAACAAGGTGAAGCGGCAAATCAATCCTCCGGCAACCAAGAAAGGTCGCCCTTTGAAAGTGGAGACCCTTTCATTCAAGATGTAAATAGAACTAAATCTCCAGTGAATGCCGACCCTGCCCAAGACGAATCGCCGTTTTCGATACCCGGCAGTTTCCCAGCTGTCACTTCACCGCAGGAATCGACCAAAAAGGATTTCACATTTGATGAACTATTTGCTGGGCGCACACATGAACGGTCTCGGTCCCAAAGGGCCCTCGACTTTGAAGAGGCATTCGCCTCAATGAAGAAAGACTCGAAAAATGGCTCGGCGGATGGCACGCACGTAGGTGGGAGCTCGAGCGAATTTCCCCCTATTAGAGAGCTAGACGACGATGATGATAGCACCGTTGGTGAAGCCCCAGCTGGATTTGATGATGACTTTGCTCCCGCCTCCCCGCCAAAAGAAAATAACGCCAAAGACTTGCAACCGTTCCCTTCAATTGGAGGCACACCATTACCGGGCCCGGATGCTCAATTTTCACCGCCCACTTACAACGGAGACGCATCAACGCACCCAACAGGTTCAGCACCACCTGAATTCGGAGGTCTTCTTCCTGGTAGAACGGACCCAACCGCGCCAGGGGATGCACCACATTCTGTGGACGAGAAAACGGGTCTTCCCATCGTAGGCGGCGTCCCGCGGCCCACTACTGCGACATCGCCGAAACCGCCTGCCGATTTCGAAGCAGCTTTTGCGGGTCTGGACCTCACTCCCGCAAAGGAGGTTGAAGATGACGAAGAGGACGATTTTGAATCACCATTCAACAAGGACCCTTCAAATTTCGATATGACCTTCGATTCTCCCAGTGCACCATCCAAATCGAGCCAAGCTACCAACGCTGCAAATGACCCTTTCGGTAACAACAGTACTAATTCAAACTTTTTCAGTTTCGATGCGACCGAGGCCCGTCCATCAACGGGAGGAACGCAATCATCGAACCCGCAGAAGCCGTCATCGCAACCACAACAACCCACCCAGCACGACTGGGACGCATTATTCTCTGTTCTTGACGAAGCGAAAGTACAGGGTGGAGCAGACAAGCTGGATATGAATCCTTCGACGACAGCGCCACCGACGGCTACGGGGCCCTCGCAGGCAACTGTGCTAGCGACAGCAAGTCCTTCAAAACAATCCCAGGCACCGGGATGGGCATTGAATGCAGAATCAGGTGAGGACGATCTCATACTGCAACGATTGACTTCTATGGGTTATCCTCGGGATGAGTCGCTGGCAGCGCTGGAAAAGTTTGATTATAACCTCGACAAGGTCAGTTACTACATTAAATGATATTTATCAACGAAGCTCACACTGACTCAAATGGACGATAAAGGCAGCTGATTTCTTGGCATCAAAGTCGTAGCTACCAGCTGATACTTTGTTTTATCAGAGGAAAAGTAGTTCAAATATGAGTTGAGAGATGAACCGGGCCCCGATCAAATACCCTATATCCCCCCTCATGTGATTTTCAAGCAGTTAGCGACAGGTGAAAATTGCAGACAAGATCTGTTCGTGCTTCACACATTTCTTTCTCTTGTGTCTGTATAATCGGTTATTGGAGTGTGAAGCTTTTTTAAGTGCGGTATACTATCATTTGCATCTGTTGATTTCCTTGACATGATCTGCATGTTTTTTTTTTAATAATAATTTTTTGTAAATGTATATACGTGTGGCATTAAACCAGGCATTCTGCATCTAATATCTACTCATTCACCGTACGGCACTGCAGGCGTGGAGATGGGGTTCAAGAAGGGGAAGTATGTAGTGAGAGGTCATTGTTCATTGCACACTTACGTAAATTAATGCCCCTTCAAAGAGGGACACAGAATTTGTGTACGTGATGATACCACATGTTGCAAACAGTTGTAGTTGATATCAGATAACTCATCCTCCGCACACGAACCTTGAAAAAACCAAGAGTCCAGTAAAAAATGAGTTAAGGTACGTTGGTGAACCCATCATATTATATGTGGGCTATGTACTTCCATAAGAGAGAAAAAACTTTGGGGTATAGAACGATCTCAACAAGACAGAAGCCATACAGAACGACCAAATTAGCGAACTTGTGGCAAGAGTCAAAAACAGGATTATATTGAAGGAGTAAATCGAGGCATACGGGGAGAGGGGTAAGGAGGGGTATCATGCACGTTTTAGGATTTCATAGGCATTTGAGAAAAAAAGATTATTAGAGGCTTGATTTTTGAATTCCTGAAACCGAAGTTCTCAGACACCTGCAGCTGGCTGCGCAACGCCTTCATTTGGCTTTGCGGTTCCACGGTTTCGGATAAGGGGGAGAACGGAGAAAACCAAGGTAACAACGAACAGTACCCTAAATTGTATAATCAGCATGGAAAGAAATACTTTTTAACAGAAAAAGGTTGTTACGTGGGGAGGACAGGGGTTGTGATAACTCACCATTCGAAGGCACCGAACACGGTTGCAGCTTGCAAGGCGTGGCATGGAGCGCTACCGCAAAAACTGCTAGGTGGAAGGATGACAGCCAGGGCGATGAATCCTGCGAACCAGAAGATCATCGTGATGGCATCGGCGGCGATGATCGCGAAAGGGTGCGCTGCGGCTGCGAAGTATGTCGGGGCGAAAAGGATGAAGGGAACGACGATGAAAGCAGTCCAGATGCCGTTGAAGAGCATGAAGTTTGAGCTGTCAGGAGAGAACAAGAGGGAAGCAACTACGTTCCGAGAAATAGTTAGTCACGGTTGACAGTCCATGGCGGGAACAAGAAGATTTCTTTTTTTTTTTTTTTGGTTCGGTAACCATGTAGTAAGATAGGGATGTTATGTAGGGTTGACACTCACTGTATGCTGTGAGACCGAGAACGATGATGGCAATCAAGGCCTGGGCGCCGCGAATAGCGAGTGTTATGGGACCGCGCTCCATTGTTTCTGCGTTGAATGGAAAAGGATGGAGTGCTGACGGTTGACGAGATCCTGTGGGCTGGGTGTTAAGCAAGGCCGAAGTATTGCTGCAGGACTTGTTAGTTCGCTTCTCATTATCAAAAGTAAGGGAAACAGGGCAAAGAGGAGAGAGAGAGAGAGAAGTGCAAGTGGACAAGAAGAGGGGCAAGATGAACGGGCAAAAAGCAAACACGAAACGACATGTGATCTGGGATAAGACCATCCTTTCAACGTACCTGTCGAGGTTTACTGGCTTGCTGGTATGACTGATGGGGCCAGAAGTAGTGACTTGATAGCTTTTGAATGGGAGTGGTTGCAGTGTTGCCTTTGGGAGGTAGTTAACTATATAATAACTTATGTGGTTCTGTATACAGCCAGGAGAAGTTGATCGTGTTTTCAAAAGATCGCCAGCACAAAGAAACGGGCGGGTGATGGGATAACCTGACAGTTATATATCCAAGAAAATTCTTCCCGTTTCTCTCTTTTCTTTTTTCTCTTTTTTTTAAAATTAGCTTGCTGGTCTAGGTCACTTGACAGAAGCAATTAGAATCCAGAAAAGGTTTCTTGAAGCTTTAAACTACTAAAAAGAAAAAAAATATGATGACAATAATGCGATAACTAACTAACTAATACCTTGCCTAGAACAATGACGTGTGAAGACATGGGTGGGTGCTCCTCTAGGCCTTGCTTGGGGAGCTCACTAAACCCTGGGCTTTCCCAGCCTTGTGCTCCATCAACAGCAGCCAAAAGCAGAAATACAAAGTAACTACTCCGTACAGTTCCAATGCACTTTTTACTGCTGAAGAAAGATCCCAAGGATACCTGCTAGATAACCAACTCTTGACCGACTCTTTTGACGACAACCCCAAGGGCAGCAAAAATCAATCCGTGAAGGATGCCCGCCCTCCC